>VZRI01013663.1:624622-704559 GCA_013397515.1 Upupa epops | reverse complement strand
CACTTGTTTTCAATTGCCCTCACGCAGGCGCCGTAGCTCCAAGCGGCTCCCGGAGAACGGCCCCGGCCCGTTCCCCCCCCACTCCCATGCAAGAAATAAAACCACATATCCTCCCAACAGAGGAGAATAGAATACAAATTTTACATTCCACAACCCAATACAGTGCACATTTGCAGAGGTCGCATGCTTGGCTCGTTGAGAGTGGCTTTTTTTTATGTGGATCCTGCATATGTGAAGATAAGCGTAGAATGGCTTAATTTGGAAGGGACCCAAGAGATCATCTGCTTCCAAGCGGTGGCACCTCTCACGGTCCAACCTGGCCTTGAACGTTTCCAGGGAGGGGACATCCGCAACCTCTTGGGGCAACATGTTCCAGTGTCTCAGCACCCTCATTAAGATCTAATCCAAGTATTTTCGCTTTTAGCTTGAAACCTTTCCCCCTTATCGCTAAAAGTCCCTGGTATAAAGCTCCTCTCCTTCCTGTAGTACCCTTCAAGTGTTGGCCTTAAGCCTTCTCTTCTCCAGTTTGAACAACCCCAGCTCCCTCCCTGTCTTCATATCAGAAGTGTTCCAGCCCTCTGATCATTCTTGTGGCCCTCCTTTGGAGATGTCCAACAGTTCCATGTCCTTCTTGTATTTTGGATTCCAGAACTGGACACAGCACTCCAGGTGAGGTCTCACAACAGCAGACTAATGTGGGAGAGTCAGCTCCCTTGATGCTTCTTTTGATCCAGCCCAGGGTAGTATTGGCGTTCTGGGCTGTACATTGCTGGGTCTTGTCAAGCTTCTCTTCTACCAACAAAAAATAATATTTGCTGAACTATACAGTGCAGTATTTTTCTCTTTCTGGTAAACCTTCAGCAAAAAATCAGCATAGTTTAATAATTTATAATGGAAATCCACTGTTTCATTTCTTTGTTAACACTCTTTTAAGCTGCATTTCATGTTATGACAGTGCTGGAGTGTTTCACTGCAGTGGACACAATACTTGTGGACACAATTGCTGCTTTTCTGTAAAAGAAGAAATCTTGAAAGTTTTGAAATAATCTTTGTTAAAAACTGGTGTGTGCTTTGCAAAGACGTTATTTGTTCTGTCATTAGAGAAGGTAATTATCCTCTACACACACTGGTTCTGTCAAATTACAAAGCAAACATCAGACTTTGTGTTGTAGGAATTAAATCACCATCAGTCAAGTTAATGAGGAGCATACAATGAATATGATCTCATTTTTGCAGTGCAGTTAAAGTGAAAGCCATTTACAGAACTCTTCCAAAAGTCATAACTGGGGGGGAAACAAATGATAAAGCAAATCTTTATTATCTATTTTAATTACTTTATGGTTAGAGATATGCATTAGGTTTGCTTATTATTCGATTTCAACTTTTAATGGTTTAAAAATACAGTGGCTAATGGTCCATTCTGAAATCAAATTAATACAGTCTTCTGTAATTCATTATATGATGTCAATGAAACTCATTTGGAGTCATTTCATGGTGTCATCTGAAGATCACCGCTTGAAATTGCGGGTTAGCGTAAGGATGGGAATGTGAAAGTTAATGTGGAACAGGAGGGAAAGAAAATTATTGAACTTCTTTAAGTGAGGAAAAAAGGAAACAGCATGTTTGCAGGTAGATGTGAATGCAATGAAAATGCCATCCCCTTTTGTACAGTTACTTTCAAGAGTAGCACTGCAAAAAATGTTTGCTGTAAGAGATGATTTCCTTTAAACTTTACTTAGTGCTTGGTGAAAACATGAAGGTCTCGCCAGGCCAAAGACAAGAGAAGTTTTCTTTTTGCATACTTACAAGGAGACTGCAAGTTTGTTTTTTGTTGTTTCCTTCAAAGATCCAAGGACTGAATGGTTCTTCTCTTTGTCTGTTCATCCACCGGAAAACTGAGGACATGGAGTCAGAAGCCTGGATTCTAGCTGAGCTTTGGAACCCTTGGCGTACTTCAGCATTCCCTGCAGTCAACCAGTTGTTGATAGAGAGGGAATTTGGTGTAGGCGTGGGTTTTTTTAACGTGCTTTGACATAATGAAGGAAATTCTTTTCCGAATCCTATCAGTGTAATAATTTGCTATGGTAACTCTGAAACTTTACAGGGAATTAATTTATTGATTAATTTATTGATCTGTACCTTACTTGAGCCTAAATGAGGTAAAATATGCTCTGCTATTAACCAGTTTCAGTATTTACAATGCATTCTAAGACCATGTAGTATTTCAACTCCATTTGATAAGTGCATATGCTGCAATAAGATCTGAGCAAACTTCTGTGTATGTTATGGTTATCACCGTTTATCTGGAGGAAAAAGGAAGAACTGAAATCGTTTGGACATTTAACATGCAATGGTAATCCAAGGTTACCAAACCAGGTTGCATATAATGCAGGAAAGCAGAGTATATTCTCTGTTTTGTAATCTTCATGTAAAGGTCTGAAGTATTTGCTTTTGTAGTTGATATTATTACTAAAAATGGCTTCTGTAAACATTGAAAATACATCCTACAGTCAGCATGTGTGACAGAGTTAGTACTTTTTGAGTGCTTGTGGAAGTGTCTGCAGGCAACGGATGGAGTTTGGCCTGCTGGGGAGAGTATTTTAGCCATGTATTAAAAGAACTGTCATTTTCATTTCATTATGTTGGATGTCTCAGAAGAACAAGCTTCTGTAGGAGTTACAGACACATAAAGTTCGGTGTGCTAAGGAATTTAAGCTGACATAGATTGTGTTGATACTATGTGTGTACAGGTGGTACACTCAAAATTAACAAGGTATCTTAAAAGGCATTAAGATGAAATTTAAATTAAAAAGTAAATTTTATTTTAAAAGGAATATTAAAATTTAAACATACATATATTAAAAAACATTAAGATGGAAGAGTCATTAGAGGTGTTTGTTGTTTTTTTTACCCTACTGATACATGCAGGAAACACTCTCACCTACAGTTTGAATTCTGTTTTATGCATGGAATGCAATAGTAAAAGGCATTTGTCTTTTTACCCTGAACTCAGTGTCACACAGACATTGCTGTTGCAGTTACAAAGTCATGCATCATTTTTTGGGTTTTGGCTTTGTTTTTATTTTTAGTGCTTCCTCACTCCACTTGACCCCTGTAGATTAAATTTCCTTGTCCCAGGGAAATTGTACTCCAATCTTCTAGTTGGATGGCAGTAACTCAAGTTGCAAGTTCCTATAGTATTTTGGTAGTGCAATCACTGAGAAAACTCCTTTTAATCTTCTCCATATGGTTTCTCCCTTCAGTGAGCACTGTCTCAAAGTAACTTGTCATATATTCTGCAGAGAGTCGCCATGAGTTATTTTGACCAAGGTTAATTCAGAATCTCATGGGAAAACCTTGTGCAGGTACCAGAGTTGCCACTAACCATTAATGGTGAAGCTTTTATCTTGTTTTCAGATAAGCCAGTGTAACAGCAATAGGCTTTTTGTTAAGAAGAACAATGGTGCACATTTAATGAATTTTTTCTTGCCCTGAAAGTGTCACGTCACCTTCAGTTTGGTTTGATCCTCCTAGTCAAGTTAGTTCTATTTCTAGTGCTACTGCAAATAATTCAGAGATGTTTTTTTCAGCAGCACACAGGATGTTTTAAGTGCATTATGATCCACACACAGAAAATCTGTCAGCTGTCCCAATACATAGATTTGGCTTCTTGGTTTCTTTTTGCCACAGAAATATTAGTGCAGTGGAGTGTATGAGAAGATGATGGTGTAACAGCAGCGAAGGAAGAAGTGGGCACTTACGAGAGTAGGAGTGTTTTTTTAACACAACTCAGCATTTTGGAACTAGTTGTCTATAAGTTTTGATTAATAAGGGCTTAGAATTCATTAATTTCATTGCCTTCCTTATTTGGTTGAGTTTTTGTCTTGTAGCTTGCTACAGAATTGACTTCATGGAGAGTGACCTGTGATTCTCACTTGGAAGGTGGTTGAGTGGGAAGAGATTATCCTTCCACTCCCCAGTTAAAACACTCACCTTACAGTTGAAGTATGACAGAGCAAAGGATTTACTGGGTTTTTTTATCTTGTGTGCTGTTACTTTAATTATAAGGTCAGATTTTGCATGATATGATTATGAATGATATAGTGCTGTTCTGCTCAAGGGCTCAGTTAGTTAGAAAATCACAGTTGAACTTCAAGCATTAATTTCATACGGTTTAAATTTCACTCATCTTACCCCATGTTGGAATGATACGAGGTCCTTTAATCAGTTTCCTGAAGTTAGGCTCTTGTTTATTGATCTGTTGAAGTCAGCACAAAACACACATATGTACTTTTGGCCAGCTAAGTTGACTCTTTAAGAAGTTAACGAATCATTAAAAGCTGTTTTCAACTAGATTGTACTACTGAGCCAACCTTTTCTGGAAACCATTTAATTTATTGATAAAGTTAGAAAAATCCCAACAAAACCAAACCCGTGAAGCAACAATTCTCTAAAGAGAGCAGCCTTGTTTAATTTTTTTATTAATTTGTATTACTTAACTAATTTGAGAATTGGTAACAGCATGTTTGAGTGATTTATGGCTTGAAAAGGAAGACTAACGCTTCCCTCCTTGAAAATGGAAATTGGCTTGTCAGACATTTAGATGAAGAATGATCAATCAATAGGATTTTAATAAGGAGGAGGTTTAAAATTGACTGAAGGTGGCTTTTGTTTAAAGGTGATTTGGTATGTGCAAATTACTAAGCTCTCCCTGGAGACGACTTTCAAAGACAATAATGGACACTGATTTTCTTTGTTTATTCCATTCTCTTTTTGTTCCCCTTGCCAGGGATTTCAGTACTTACCTTTGTGCCTTTGAAATCTCCCTGCCAGGTTTTCAGGCCCTGTGAGTTATTCTACTTATTTGCATTTAGAGCTGTCAGTTTTTAACAGTTATTTTTTTTAATGTGCATGTTGTCTGGATAAACTCAGTTATTTTCAGTATAAATTCTTTCTGCATGAGG
This sequence comes from Upupa epops, assembly GCA_013397515.1. Classification (NCBI taxonomy): domain Eukaryota; kingdom Metazoa; phylum Chordata; class Aves; order Bucerotiformes; family Upupidae; genus Upupa; species Upupa epops. Next base: position 699,595 of record VZRI01013663.1, on the reverse strand, counting down.
GCTTGCTGTCCCTGCTGATTTTAACAAACAGAGTAGACTTGGAAAGTCCCATTAAATCTTGCCTTTTGGTTTCCTCTTGGAAAATCTAGTGTAATGGGCTTGGTGATGGAAAACTGGTTCTCCTGACCATTGTGTGTTTGTTTTCTCCATTATTGAAGTCTGTATTTGACTTCCTGAAAGTGGGGCAACTGAAGTTAGGTAAAAAAAAACTTGTTCTTCACGCATTCTTAATCACATAGGTGTACAAGCCATAGATCCATATGAGATGTCTTAGAAAACAGAAAATCACATATTCTTCTTGTTCTGGTTGTCATTACTTTCTCACAGTACTTTTTTCTCCCACTTAGGTTTTTTCTCCCGATTTCAGTCTTATTTTCGCAACTCTCTTTATAAAGTTGCTTACCGGCTAGCTTTATGTTTCGGTCTCACTTCTGTACACAATCTTGGTCTTATTTCCCCTCAGCTCTCTGTAAGCAAGTGTGTGCTGGTACTACAATTCCAGGAGAGCTTGTTTTGTTTGTGCAAGAGAATTTTCAAATATAAGGACTTTTCATCCATTTTTGAATGTGCTCAAAATCTCTGAGCAGGCTTGGCAGAGCAGTGCTGTTGGCATGCTGTATAGCTGTACACTTAAGTTCCACAACAGGCTACATTACTTCTTTATGGAAATTTGTCCAAGAACCTACTACTTTATGTGAACAAATGGGAAATATTTATAAACTTAGAACAAGCTATGATCTGAAGTAATGATAAGAATTGAATAAATTGTGTCATGGTGTGCCTGATGTTTACAGAAACAGTTACTCTGGCAAAACAAAAAATCATTGTTCTGCTTGTATCGAAGTGGCAGAAATCTGTCTTGGGGTTTTGGTTGTTCGGGTTTTTCAGCAGAATAAATTAGAAGTTTGAAGGGAGGATGTACTAGAATATCACTCCTTGGAAGGATAAAGATGAAGGTGTCTACTTGGGTGGGAGACTGTCTGCATGCACAGGGTGCTGCTGTAGGCTTCCCTGCTCTGGCAGGGCAGCTTGGACTTAGATGATCTTTCCAGGACTCTTCCTACCGGTCACAGTCTGTGATTCTGCATCTCTGCAGCGATGAAAGAATAAGAGAAATTCATACGTAGCATATTATGACGTGGTCGAGTGTGACACCTAGAGGCCATGAGTTTAGGATTCCTAAAGAATGAGTATTTTTGAGCTACAAGTTTTGCACAGAACATTTCATTTTGGCTTAAGAAATGGAACTGCCAGATTTTGAGAAATGAAGTATATTGCAGCAGGCTAACTGTTTCCCCAGATTGTTCTCATTTAGGGTATTTTTAGTGACTTCCCTGACCAGGTTTCCTAGCATAGACACCAATCAAAATAATCAACTGTTAGTGACAGTGGTGAGGAGGGCTCAGTGTTCTGTAGCAAAGTCTAGAAGAGCCCTGTACAGCGTACTGCAGCCTGAAGTGCTCAAAATCTAATAAAAATCTGTCAGGTCCCATCTCAGCACAATCCTTAGAATATACATTTGTCTGTACTAAAACATCTGCCAGAAACTGAGACTCTCATAAAATGTAGCGCTAGAAAGTTTGGGCTGTGAGTTTGCATCAGAGACTAAACAAAACAATATCATTTTTTTGAGCTGTTGGTTATTTCGATGATTGATACTGCAGAACAAACTTACGTACTGCACCCTCCTCACTTCTCTAAAAGTCAGGGGTGTGACCATACCACTGTGTCACATATGGGGGTTATATCCAAGGGAATCCCAGTATGGGACGTGGCAAATGTACAGTGCTTTTCAGAAATGTGTGGAACCACATGATCAGTGGGTATTTGCAGGAATAAACTCACTGTAACCTCTGAATTCTCTTGTCTTTTCATACCTAAGTGAAGGAAAAAATGTCTTTAGAAATAAAACAAACTGAGTTTAGATGAGGAAGAACTTAAGTTTTCTACACAATAGATAAAACATCTTTCATTCTTCAGAAATTGGATGGTTATTGCGGTGTCCCACTACTCACACAGCACAGATTGTTTAGTGGGTATTGTTTAGCAGTAGAGATTGCAAAACATTTGTAGATCTAGAAGAGTGGACTGAAATGTGGACCAAAATTTGTGTCGTCTTCTCATTTATCTTTTCACTAAAAATTCTACTGCATGTTTGTGTTTAAAGCGAGGAAACATGAACAAAGTAATTCTCTAACTCATTTTCTAAAGGTCTTTGAGGTTAGTTGTATTTTTTCCTAGAAAACGTAAAAGGTGCTAACTTGTCAGTCAGTTGTGCGAGCAGATTCTAGACTCCACATAACTGCTGTGCCTCCAATAAATAATTGTATGTGAATAGAAGCCTACTGAGACTTGTATGTTGGTGCTCCCAGGTAGAGCACTGACAGAATTATCCTTGTGATAAGGATGCTAATATTGATTATAGTTGCTTTCTGGCCTTGTCTAGAGCTTTTTTCTGAGAAGTACTTAACTATATCTTTGGGAACTTCTAAGGTGTAAACAACTGATAAATTATGGTAATGAGATTTGTATTAGAAGGTGGGTTGTTAGCATGAGCTGGAAATAGTAGTTACACTGGGAGACAAGTCTCGTGTTCCCTAGCCTCCTCCAGTTTGCTATGTGGCATATGGGATACACTAGGGTGGAATGGCTAACAGCAGCTCTTAAGTGGGGTATGCTGATAGCAGCTCAGGTTTGTAATCAGGATGTATTGCCTGTTGTGTCTGAAGTCTAAGCTCCATATTTAGGTTGATGTGGATGTCTCTATCAACAGGTACCAGCCTACTCGTAGCCCTGTGGTTTCACTGGCCTTTCCCTGCCCTGATTAGTAGAAGATGAGTGTAAATACTTACCAAAACAGCTCTTCAGGAATCTTTTTTTCCTACACTCTCCAATTTGCATAATAATAGTCCATCCAATCTGTTTTAGTGGTATTTTTCTGAAAATTTTTAAATGCATCACAGTTTCTTGCAAACACAAAAAGTGTGTGCATAGTTCTCTGGTTTTGGAAAAGAGAAAGGTACAACTGTAAGAAGTAGTGTGAAACTATGTCATTTTTATAACAACAGCTAATTTAATCAATTTTCTAAGTATGTGGCCCTATGGTTGAATAAATACAGGAAAATACCTGAATGTTTGTATGTGTGTGTGTGCTCAACCTGTCTCACAGTATTGTTTTGTTCTGCTGTCAAAATCATTTTGATTCATTATGTCAACTGCAGGGGTGATCTATTCCCTGATGATGTTTCTGGATTATCTTAGTCACATAAAAATTATTTTCATAGGCTTTCTTTATACATTCATTAAAACTGCAGGTAGAATCTCTGGTGTTTAATATCCCTGAAAAGGGTGTCTTTTTCCCTAGTCACTCCGTACACCTGACTTTCCTGCAGTGCATATTCAGCTAAAAACCCCATTTTTACTCTTAGTTTTTCAAAAGAACACGTGAGGTTTAGATGCCTTATTTTAACTGTGTGAGTCACTAAAACTATTGCCACATTCCTAATGCTCGTAAAACCTTGTAGCTCATAAATACTTAGTTTTATTATGCAGGTGATAATTTTTATCACGTCAACTATTCTGAGATCTCGCTGTGTAGCATGAAAAATCATGTGTGTGTGGCTAACTTAACCCTAAATTGACCAGTGGCATTTCAATAATTCTAAAAATTCAGAGAACATTTTGATTTAAAGCAGTATTGTATCCAGTTTGACAAAGCAGAGGCGGAAGGAGTTCGCATGCTTCCTGAAGTGAACACAGTATGTGGTAGTACCGAGAATAAAATGCTTTGGCTGAGGGTGCAAGTTCCTCATGAGGATGCTATAAATTTGTTAAGATCACGGTTTTCTGCGTATCCCTTATCAACCTATAATCTCCTGATTGTTGCCTGTTTTTCAACAGCTGAGGAACAGTAATCCACACTTGCTTATCTCTCTTAATCACAGCCTCACAGTGCTAGAGCTCCCTGAGCTTTTAATTCCCTCTTAGAGGCATAAGAGAGTGGAAAGTAAACAAAGACGAATTTGCAACCTTCAACATTGCTAATTTGCTCTGATGTCAGAATATTTAAATAGGCAAGGACTTGGGAATTATTTGATCACGGCCGATTTTAATCTAATGCATGTGAAAAGGCTGAGTCTGGGAAGCTTGTGCAGAATGACAGGCGTCCCAAGAGAGCCTGACTGAAGGTTTCTTCTTTAAACAATAGCTCCATCATTTTCCAACTCCAGGTCCTGGGTTCCTACTGTGTGTTTTTGTAGCTGTTTGCATTTTTAATGAAACTCCTCGAATATGACAGCAGTTTTCTTGAAAATGCCTCATTCGCTTTCCAGCTTGTAGGTGTCCAAACTGCAGTCTTTAGGCTTGTCATTGCATCTGTTCACTGGGTAGCGGCTGAGAGAGATAAAGGTCCCTGTTTGAAAAGCGTTGTCTTTCTCCACGCTCGTGTGTCATCACAACAGCTTAATGCATCCTGAATACTTCCACATGTAAAACTCTGTACGCTTTAAAAATTATTGATCACTTTGTCTTCACGTTATTTTGAATGACAGAGTTCACATTTATGTGTGATTATGGGTATAAGCACATGGATATTTCTTATCTTCCTGGATAATAAAGGATGTTAACTTCTAGTATGTATTACATGGGCACTTGATCACAGCATGCAGATGGCTGTATGTTGCTACGGAAAACAGATTTGATAATTATGCAAGGCAAGTGAGTGGGGTTGTTTTCCTTCCTTTTTCTTACTTTCCCTGCATTTTCTTCTGTTTCTCTTCCTGATGTCTAATTGTCTATTTCCTACATCTGTAATATCTCCTTTTTTCTTCTTAACCAAGTGGTTAATGCAGCATACGTATCAGGACTAACCAATGTTCTCTTTATTAATATATATATCCTTCTGGTCACATCTAATCCTGGTTGCACAACTTCTGTTTCTGAAGCATGTCTGGTGATGATTTGTTTTCTTCTCAGTCTGTATCATCGGGGTATTCCAGAGAGAGATGTCTGGGAAGCCAGCCTTTTGCAGCCACTCTCTGCATTGGGATTACAGCACTGGGCTATTTGTGTTTCTCCTCATTCCTGTTTCTCTCTGTCTCTTACTCTCTCCAGCTGGTGTAAATGACTGCTGCTGCCTCCCAGAGCAAGATAACCTGCTCAGTCAGCTGGAGCCCCCTGTGGACAGCTGTCTCGCTTTTAGCTGATGGAAAACTGCTAGTAACCACTGAATGGAAGGAAGAGTGCGGAGCAGCAACCATACTAGCAGCCGCCTCTGCTGCGAGAGCAAGCAAGAACTCTATTGTTCCCTGGTGTTAAACAGCTTTTCCTTTCCGACTGCTATGCACAATAGCGGGAGAGACGCTTCCAGCCCCCTTCTCCCAGTGAAGAAATTCTGAAGAGTGGGATCTTTGGAGAAGGTTTCGTGGCTGTGCGGTGGGTTTCGGAGGTGCGGCAGGCTGCTGGAGGCATGGGGTTGAGCGAGAGGATTGCTGCTCTCTGCCCTGGGCCAGCCCGCTGCGTGGGAGTTCTTCTGCTTCTCCTGCTGGGGATCTGGGATGCTCGTGCACAGAGCGAATTTCAAACATCATCGGTGTATTTGTGGAAGACCGGTAAGTAAGGATGCTCTGCTAGCACTACAGTGTGTTTGTGGTTTTTGTTGTTGTAAGTCATAACCTTTTTGTGTGCTTTGTGTGTGGGCAGGGAGAAAGTTAAATCTACATTACTAATGCTTCCTTGCAGGATTATAGGGGGAAAAATAAATTGGGTCATCTTGTGGGATTCCACTAGTCAGGCAAATATGGCAATTAAAAAATCCTACATTTGTGACTCCGTGGCAGCGTTACTGTGATCTCTGATGTATTTGATTTATGAGTGTCTCTTCTGGGGTTTTTCCACTTTGTTTAGCTGCTCTGTGTGGTATGTAAACAGCAAAGGTTGGTGTCTGTTGACAATGGGAAGGAATGTTTCTTACAATTGGAGTCAGCAATGTGAGCAGCCTCTAAAAACACTGACTTTTTCCCAAGATGTAATTCAGCCTGTCTCATCTTGGTGCTCTGTAATGTATTCAGCCTGGTAATTGATGTGGAGTCAGGTTTGTTAAATTTAGGTTTGTTGCACAGTATATAGGACACATGAAAGCTAATGATGGATTAGGTGAAATAATCCAAGTGATGCTAGATCTCATAACCAAAGAGCCAAAGGCAAATAGGCTATGTGGATTCAGCACCACACTAGACAGATAATTTCCTCTACTTTGATACTAATGAGTTACGTGTCTGTTTTAAAGATTGCATAGTTGTAATGGTGTTTCAGCCTTAATTCTGCATTAAAAATCAGTGGGGAGTTTTCTTATGCCTATTAATATGTTAGATTCGTGCAGAACTTTAGCAGTGATGCATTTTAGTTGTCTAATGCAGGTTTAGTTGCTGTGTAAGTGAAGTCATAGTCTCCTCCATAACATTAAAAAGAAATTCAAGGTGGTAAATATTTCACATTAGCTTAAGCAGTTGATTTTCTTCCTTTGCCAAGAACAAATCAAAAATTAGCAGGTTTATTTAAAAACTGCCCTTCTGTTAAGGGAAGTACAGTAGTAAAAAAGTGCAAATTAATCATGTGTCTGAAAAGCAACTTTGAGGAGACCAGTCTCTTTCCTGGATGGAGGACCTGAGCCTTTTGCCACAGAAGCAGATCAATTTACAATTACAGTGATATCCTGAATGTTTTAAGAGGTTCCATCTATCCAGCAGCTTCAGGGAAGAGATTAAAAGGAAATTCATTTAAAGAAGAAAACAAGCTTTCCAGTAATGGTAGAAAGAAGGAGGGAAAATCTTTTTCAACTTTCACTTCCAGCTGATCCACTAACAATTTCAAAACAGTTGTAAGTTTGATTGACTTACAAATGTTCATCACATACTTTAAAAAATATGAAATACATGCACAGGCTTAGGGAAAAGTACAGTAATAGTACAGCATTTTCTTACAGCATTTTAAATTTACCCAAAACTACTAGGCATCAGTAGAATAAACTCTTCAGCTTTTCACTAGGTCTTCATTTCACAGTGTAAGATTTTATTTAGAAGTGTTAAAATAGTAATATAGGTTGAGAGTAATGGCTCCAGTTAACTAAGTTGCCGGTGTGGACTATCTTTACTTACTATAGATATGCTAACTAGATATTGGTTAAAGCAGCAAGAAGGAAACGGGGTTCACTTTTGTTTTCAGACCTCCTGGCAAAGACTGCTCTTAAGAAACTTTTGTTTAGAACAGGTGTGATCTAATTATGTTGCCTGAAGAGTGAGTTCTTCAGTTTTTCTTCTGTCTCGCCTCCAATAAAGAATAGAATAAGTTTGTGCTCTGTATTGGTTTTAGTCTAACAACATCAGTGACTTGATAACATGAAAAACAACCCAGAGTGGCTCTTTTCAGGCAATGGATGGCAAGATGCAGTTAATAAGGTACTGCCTTCGTATTTGGCTTCTAATTAAATCTTTGCACTCTTCTTAGCTGCTTATTGAGCTTGGATGTTTACTGCCTCCTCTTTATGGAAGGTTGTAGAAAGTAAACTGGGAGAATTTCTGGTCCGTGATCTTGTTTTCCTTCTCTGGAGGAAGTGGATCAGGGGAATGTGTGACCAGCTTGGCCTTGGAAACCAGGAAACCATCTTGACAATGGTTTTTTTGACCTGCTATGTCCAATTTTTGTATTCGGTTTAGTCTGACATCACCTTTTGTAAATTCTGTTATGGACTTGCATGTCTCTCTCTATATTTTCGGTATTGTTAAAAATAATGTCTTAGTGTATGACACTCCATGTCATCTGTACTGGTTTACTGCTTTGTGGTTTCTTAGGGATGCACTTGACAGTAGTCAGCAGGAGTTTTGATGTTTCAGCTGAGACATCTTTTCCTGTTACAACAATTACGAAATCTGGTACAGTTTCTTGACACTTGTTTTTCTTTTAAGGATTGTATCTTGTCCTATGGGGTTTGGGGTTTTTTGATGTTTTGGTAGGGAGGGTGGGAGCCTTCTTCAAATCTCTGCTGTGTCCTTCCAGCCTAGGAGTGCCTCTAACTTTTCCAGCTTATTACCATCCTTCTGTCTACTACCAACACTATATTGGCAAGCACTGGACTTCTGAAAGTGAAGGAATTCTTGAATTGCCTGTTTATTCTTCAGTAATTGCCTCTTTCTGAGTTTACAACAAATAGTTATTTGATTTAGATTCTTTGCTCCATGGAACTTCTGTGAGATCCTGAAACGTGTTTCTGTATATAAAAAAAAGTTTCTTTTGTTACCTCATAGAATCATCAAGGTTGGAAAAGACCTTCAAGATCATCAAGTCCAAGTGTCCATCCTACAAACCCTAAACACTAAACCATCTCCTGAAGCACCATGTCTGTCTTTCTTGAACACCTCTAGGGATGGTGCCTCCACCAGCGACCTGGGCAGCCTGTTCCTGGGCCTCCCCACACTTTCTGGGAAGATTTTCCTAAGATCCAGTCTGAACCTCTCCTGATGCAATTTCACCCCACTTCCTCGTGTCCTATTGCTAGTCACTGGGGAGAAGAGGCTAACACCCACCTCATTACAGTCTCCTCTCGGGTAGTTGTAGAGAGCAATGAGGTTTTCCCTCAGATATTACTGTCAGTTTCACTTATTTTGAAAGTGAAATTTTAACGCTCAGTGACATGAAATGATCTGATTTATGCTGTTTATAGGGTAAGATTATGACAAATCTCTCCATTTTGCAGTGAACACCAAGGATCGATGACTCCTGAATAAAGACTGCCGTATCATTACCATTCTTCCAAAGCAAGATAGGTATTTTTTCAGTCTGCCATTTTCTGATGGAGGCCAACAACTGCTAAGCATAGGTATTTCTTACCACATCAGAGGTCTCCTTTACTTCTTTCTACCCTGTGCCTCATTTGGTTTTGTTAAATCAACCAGCATAGCACTCTGTGATGCACTGTCACTGTTGGGTGAGCTGCCTGCCTGTGGTTACTAATACAAGCACTGCAGAGCTGCGCGAGATCAGCAAGGTTCGACCACGCTGTAAGGCTGCTGCTTCTGACAGTTGGAAGTAAAGTACACTGCACTCTTGGAATGGAAGAGGGCACTGCACTGACATTTTTGGAACAGAAAAAGGAATAAAAAATCCACAAGGCAATGCCTTTACTGTCTCCTGTTTGAAAGGCTGTTGATCAGCTCTCCAGAGGAACAGAGCTGTACAGCCCTGCTGGATGTTTTGAGCGGTCCGCAGTTGTGCGATACCAAGACTTAGTCTTCTGTTTAAGTGTTTTTGACAAAGGTGGAACTTGAAATAAACTTCCTGCATAGCAGTATGTGAGCATTGGTCCTTGTTGAGTGTTTGAGGCGGTAGAGAGCCAGGGGAAAGGTGATAGTGCGGGTGCAGGACACACACAGAAGATGCATGCTTACAGGGTAGTGGAGGCCCGAGGTGAAATCAGTCTGCCAAGTTATTGCCAGTGTGACCCCAGGAGTGTTGCAGCCTAAGGGCTCTTCTTAACCTCTTTATGAACTTTTTCAGGCAGCAGCACCTTTTTTTTATTTTTTGTTGCACTGGCTGGGAAGACGACTGACTGTGCAAGGGCCTCCTACTTCACCTGTAAAAGAGGGGGGAAAGAAAGTAGTTTTTCTGTTTCACGACATTACTGTGGGATCTACTGTGTTGTGCTTCCCCACTGCTTGAGGTAACTTGGGCCTCAACCCCCACCAATTTTTAATCTCCTGGGTTTCCACTTATGCAGAGTAAACACAGACTCTGTAACATCACACCCTTGTCAGCTTTTAGAGTCTTCACACAGTGGAACACTTTAGAAGAGGAATTTCAGACGAACATTTTTGGGGGCTAACAAACACAAATTCAATCACAGAATGGCTAAGGTGGGAAGACACCTTAGAGATCGTCTGCTCCAGCCTCCCTGCCATAGGCAGTGATGCTTCTCGACTAGATTCACCGGAAAAAGTGTCCATATTTTATTTTCCCTCTGTATGCCTCTAGGACTGTACTTACTATCGCAGGACTGAGTGTTCCTATCTCATAGTAATGCCTGAGGAAGGCAGAAGCCCTTCCTAGGACTGGCAGTCCAGCAGACATTTCACAGTGTGCCTAAATACACAGTGACAGTAATGATCACCAGGGAAGAGGGAGAGAAAAGAAGTGCTTCACCAGTCCTCTGGAAGCACTTGTCTTTCCAGGGTTGTGTCAAGTTGTTTGCTGAAGCTGGGGCATCGTACAGGAGAAGGAAGATTGACTGCTTGTTCAGCATTTGCTTTGAAAAAAAATGAAAAAATAAGAGTGAAGAATGGTTGCAGGAATCGCCACATGAGAATGGAGACCGATAACCCCATGTCAGTAAACAGAACACTCCTGGTTTTAAAGAGGTTGTGAAGAAATGATCTGGAGAGGCAGATCAGATGTGAAGACCTGGGAGAAAATGCTAAATGAAAAACCATGTTTCAACTTAAGGCCTGACTGTCAGGATGGGAATTAACAGGGAATGAGGACCTCTTCAAGAGAATTAGAGCCCAAGTTATGGCGTGGGGAATTCAAGCTGGTACCTGCACATCCTTGAGCAGAAAGAGAAGTCAATATTTTTGAACTGTCGGTGTAAAATGTATTTTTCAGGATTCATCTTTTTGATTCTCAGGTCATTAGTTATAGAATGATGAAAAAAGATGAAAGATGAAAAAAATGTTGGTAAAAACTGCATTTCATCAGTTTTTAGAAGAATAAAAATTATTCAAGCAAAATGTGACAAAGGTGCTTTACCGTTACCTCATTACTTTGAATATAAACGATCCTCCAGGACTGAACGTTGGTGTCTGTTACATATGCCTTGCATAAATTCATAGTAATTAGCTAGACAGCAATAGAAGTGATAAATTCTGTCATGTGCATCTAAGCAACCACTCTGTTGTCTGTCTGTGTCCTAGTTATAGCTTACTTTTATGTAGTCAAATGGGGCTTAACTGCCTATGATATGAATAAGGAAATACTAATTTTCATTAGGCGTGTTCTTGACTTGCTCGTTGCCCTCACTTCAGAAATATCCTTTTAGATTTTTTTTTAGTTCAACAGAAACTGTGCGAGTATTAAATCTTTGATTAATGCAAAAGGGTTTCAGTGCAGCCTGGCAACAAAGCATCAGGCAGAGATGCAGAAAACAGTTGCCTTAAGCAAAATATTTATAAATGTTTTGTAGTGATCTGTCCTTATTTAAGAATATCAGAGTAAATGTTTACATGTTTAGAGAAAAATTTTGTGCTAATGAAATCCTTTTTTTACATGCAGTTACTGTGCCTTATCTGGAATCGGAAAATAGAAAGGTTTTTCTGATATCATAAGGCCCTAGTTAAGATGAACAAGTAATTCACTCTGGGCTGGTGGTTGACTTGACTTGGGGGACAGCATTCTGAAGCTGTCAGAAAAGTGGAAGATGGTGGTTGGTCATGTCGTACTGGTAGCTGAGAGTGAGAATGTCTGGATTGTTTTTAGCAGGCGCCCTGGCGTGCTTATGCGAACTGGATCAGCTGAATCCCTCAGCTTATAGGGATGCAGAAATAAGAGAATACCTCAAAAACTCTTGGTTGCTTTGTTCTGTAGGCTGGCTGCTCCAGTGCTAGATTAATTCAGTTTGTCAATGTCTTATAGACTTTACGGTTCCAAACTCCACTGGCTGTTGTTGGCTTTTTAAATTCTGTTCAGCCTTGCGGTGGTTTAGATGTCAGAAGTGTGTGTTTTTTAAGACAATAACTCCTGATTTAATAGAAAGCCCAATTCCCCTGCTATAAAGGCTGTTATTCTCAAGGACTAGTAGTAAAGGTAAAATTTGTAATTGAATAAATGAAGCAGTGCAGTTAAATATGTGTTGTACCTGAGAAAGGATTTCTGGGACCTACAAGAATATATTATTCTGTTCATTGAAGGTCCTTTCCTGCATACTCAACCTTCTTTGCTATACATATCTTGTTCTTTCCTCGCAAGCCTCCTACATGTAGCGGTGCTGCGAGACACTTTTCTGTACAGTCAAACCTTCTGTGTCTCGTTTTTAGACTAGTGAAACTGAAAAGTAGATGGGTAAAGATCTGTTTAAATTCAGTCTGACTGAAGCTGGAGGACCAATCTTTTCATGTGGATCCTGAGAGAAGGGACCAGGCTGGCAGAACCTGTGGTTGGAAACAGCAGTAGCATTGACTTGAGCTCTGTTTAGAGATTTAGTCTTTCCATTTATGTCTGTATCTGCCCAGTGAGACAGGGCAAAAAAATGAAGTGAATAATGACATTATGTGGTAAAAATTTTCCTGAAAAATCACAACTAATACCCAAGACAATGCTGTTATTATAAATCTCAGTCAAAAGAGGTTAATTTAAGCAGTTTGTTAGCACTGGCTCTCCTAGACATCCCAGTATTTTCCACTTGGATATGAATGCTGTGCAGTGTTAAACTTATCTGTGTCTGGGATTTCACACAACATTCAACAGATATTTTTGGTGGCAGCTGTCATGTTCTCAGCATTAATTAGCACTGTGCATTTTGGCGTGGCTGGCATTATGGAAGTTATTGGTAGACCGCAGTAGCTGGGGTTTTTTTAATTAGCTCTCTGTGTTTTGTGAGCATTACCAAGATTGCTTGTTGGTTTTCCTGTCTATGGGGCAGAGAAGTAAAATCCGTTGTAATCCGTAGTGTTTGCATGAAGTCAAGTAAGGAGTGGCATTCGATCAAGCTTTTCTTGAGTGACCCCAGTGGAGGTTTCTTGTGTGGTCCCTAGCAGATGATGTTCCTGGAAACGTGTCAAGCTTTCATGTGTCTGAATAGCAGTAGTTTTCGGTAGGTATGTTGAGAGAATGTAACTGTTGCATGTGGACTGTTTTTATTGTGTAAAGCGAGTTTGAGGATATTAACTGAAAATGGTTTCTGATGTAATGAGACATACTTAAAACATTTTAAAGATTGATGACATCTGCTCACCCAGTGAGGGAGTTCTTAATGAGATTCATTATTACCTTCTACTTTCTCTATTATGCAAAATGAAATGTTTATATTAGTGAACAATAATATAACTCTCCTTATGAGTGCTGGGGAATAGCTATTTTACCACTAAGCCATTAGAGAAATAAAGAATGTAACAGGGAGAGGTTGTTTTAAAATGGCTCGTGTTTGTATAGGGCCTGGCACAATGGAATTCTAAAGGTGTGTACATGGCTTTCTGAAAGAACAGTCAAATAATTTCCAGTGCCCAAACTGGTTAAAGCTAGTGTCAACATGCCATGGTACAGGATAACTCTTGATACTCTTAGAAGATCGATTGTGTTAATGTAAAGTTTTGGATGTTTCAGAATTTTCCTCTGAGTGGTTGAATGCAGTGTACATGTGATTTATTTTGTCTCATTCAGCTTTACTTGATTTGCTTCTGATTTGAAGTTATAAATTATGCCTGGACTAGGGGAGAAGAGGAACAAAGCCATTGCATTAACAGTAAGACTGATACGTCTTGCAACAGGGAATATCAGACCTTCTCTAAAACAAATGGAATGTCCTTACAAGCTAGTAAAGAGGCTGGATCTTGAATCCAGTCTCAGCCTTCCCATTGGTTTGCAGCAGTGACTTCACGTTTTCTCTTCTGTAAAGTGGTATCTATGTGAATATCGTTTTCTGGAGGTCTCTCTGCAAAAAGTCCAATCATAAAATGAAGAGAAAAAGCTTAGATCTGCTATTTTCCCTATAGTTACCATACAGTTTCCAAGAAACAAAGGCTTTAGCACGCTTGTAGCGCTTGCTGTATGTTGTGCGTGCATCTTCAGAACTAATACCCTTGTTCTTTCAGTAAATTAAAGGAAATGTTCAGTATATAGCCATGCCTTTCTTAATATATATTGTTTTCTCAGCAAGTATCATTACTATTCAGAAAGATCATTGTTATTATACTATGAATGGAATTCAGCCTATGTATCATCTGCTGAAAGCGATGAGTAGAACTCCTAGAGGCAAGAATTCATTAGCAAGGTATGAATTTAAGGAGAATTTGAGATTTATTTTTTATTTAAAGTAGGCAAGTTAAAGATAAAATATTAAGAGCAAAAAAAATGCAATTCCATGTTGCAATTTGTTTTCAATTTAAGACGTTTTTCACCTTTTAAGTAAATGTTACCAGAGAGTTATTTTTGAAAGAAAAAATATATTAAGAAGCCATAAATGAAAGATGCTCTTTCTGTATAATGAATCAGATAATATATTGCCTTTTTATTAACTCTTTTTCCTCGAAAGTATTTGAAAAGCTTACTAAATCTTCAGTACATTATGACAGTGGGTTAACCTAGATGGGGAAAACAGATTAATGATTAGTGCAGCTGGAAAAAAAGCCAAACCCAACATCAAAGACACCATGGCAATTAAACCCAACGAAGTTGCGTTTGTGTTATATCACTTCAGCTAGATCTGACGCTAACAGAGAGAGTTAATCTAATTTGCAGCAGTGGGTGATAAACAAGGAGTCTGTTTGAAGTAGTGGTGTTGGTTTTCATTTCGATTTTTTAAAATAAAGATGAAGAAGGCTCCCTGAAGATAGAAATTCATTAAGAAAGCCGAGGGCTTTTTGGAGAATATATTCTGTTCAGGATGGTTTTTTGTTTCCCACTTGAAGCACACTGCAGTTCCTAATGAAAAAATAATGCAGTTCATTAATCTGGATAAAAAGCTCCTGAAAGTAGCTACACTCTCTCCGTATTCTGGGAATTAGTTTGAACATAATTGGTTGGATGTCAATATTAAAAAGCACTCTAATGAAAAAGGAAAAGCTCAAACTATGATAGTTTGCTGCTTCTGATGAAAAATTTAATGAGGCTGAATAATTACCCCTTCTCTCTTTCTTCACAATCTGCTGTGTCTTTCCCAAGATCTACATTACAATTACTCTAAATATTTTAAGCAGTAGAATTTCTGTTGCTGTAATTGAAAGACTGCACTATTGATTGTGTGTGCCACTACTTTATAGAGTGCTTTCTTTCTGTTACAGTTTTTTTCCTAAGAAGAGTATTTATCAGTGTCCTGCCCCTCGGCTATCACTTAGCTGAACTGCTCTTAGTGAACTCTAAATTTTTCTTGATAAATCAACCTATTAGAGTTGTGCCAAGCAGCACAGGGTCCTTTATTTACATGTCACTCTAGTTTAATGTGACTTGTATCTTCTAACTTCAAACTGAGGATTACTTCCCTCTGAGGTGTGATCATTGCCACACATGTATATTTTCCTGCTAGTGAGTTGATTTGTAATTAGTTATATAGTGAAGTTATGAAGCACATGGAAGTTGGGATTTTTTTCATGGGAAAGGTTATTTTAAGAGAAAATAACACACACAGACAGGAAAGCCAAAAAAACACGGTATTTGAATCTTTTCTTCTGATAACTAAGTTTTCGCAGAGTGATGTAGCACTTGGATTAGTGTCATGCACACTGTATGCTTAAACGTTCTGAGGAAGTTTTAGGGTATGCTGGGGCCTTAGTGAGTTTTCAAATCTATCATCTGCAATTATTTTTTCTTCTTGTCTGTCGTTGGTAGTGATGATGGTTTTTAGGTTCCCATACCAGTTTCTCATATGACCGGTTCTGGAGAGTTGGGCCTGGCTGGAGGCCAAACCACTCTATTACTCTCCCTTCTTACACGGACAGGGGAAAAATGTAGTGAGAGGCCAGAGTATGCAGACGACAACCGTTCAGTACAGCAGAACAGCAAAAGTCATGCACAGAAGGAAAGGCAAACAATAAAGGTTATTCTCCACTTCCCATCAGCAGGTGATGTTTAGCCACATGTAGTGCTCATGATACCATGAAATACATAGTATTAAGTCCCTGGAATTAAAAGGAGTGAGAAACAAGATGCAGTTGAACTAGGTGGCACTTTGTTTCATCTTGTTTTGGAGCAGTTTTTAGCAAAGCTTGGTGTTATCATTTAGAAATAGGGGTGCCTGTTAGAATTGATTTGATGCATAATGTCAATGTAGGTTTAATAAGCAGGCTGGCTAAACCTACAGACGTCTGAGTTTTGGATTAGCATAGGTTGTTCTGGTATCCTTTATTTCTCAGTTGTAACAAAGGATGTATCCTTGGAATGACAGTTGGGCAAGTTGCAGTGTAGGTTTTTATTAATGCTTACATGTTTGTAGCTGATGGCTCAAGATGTTGTTCAGCAGTTCTGGTTTATGTGCTCAACCCATTTTTTTTGCATCTATGAAGACCGTTGTCGTCTATGGAATTGAAGTAATGGAAAATGCTGTTCATGTGGTTCTTGTCACCTCTGAAGTCCTTCAGTTATGTATTTCTATTTAACCTTATGTAAGAAAAGGTGAGGACTTGGGAACAAATAAGGAAGCAGAAATCTTCTTTGCCTTAAATATATTAAATATGAATAGAATCTTTGGGAATAGGTATACTCATCATACCTATGCATAAATATATATATGTGTTATGTAGATATAAATATCAATATAATCTTCCATTTGGGTTTTCAACTTTATTTCCTATTGTATAATATTTTAATTGCTTGTAGATAACTGTCATTATGAACACTTGAAACAAAGGGACTGAAAGTCCATTATTGAAAAACTTAGTGTCACAAAAGTATATAAAAAAAGTTATATATGCTGAGTTCCTAACTGCAAAAGATACTTCTTGAGTTTTGACTTGGTTTGGTTTTTTTTTCCTTGGAGAAAAATCCGTGTTAAAGCTGTCAATAGGATGGTTGTATTGACAATAAGTGAAACCCACAGTGCTATTAATACTGCTTTATCAGCATATTGTTTTCATACCATATGTTCTCTTCATGTCAGAGTAAAAAAAGTCTGCCATTACATCAGTGGGTTTGGTGACAGGTTGTTAGAACTGCATCTCAGAATATAGAGATAAAATCATGGTCTCTATAAATATGAACCTCTATCAAACAAAGCTGGCTTCTTCTCTTAAAGTGTAGAGTAACCTTCTCTCCTACCAGTATTTTTTAGAAGTTTAAATTTTGTGATTTGCTAGAAACAAAAGTTCACAGTCAATGGAGAAAAGCAAACATTTTGCTGATCACATCTGTATTTTTCTGTTTCCTTTTTAATACTGTGATGCTTTCAAGATAAGCCTTAGATTAACTGGTGTCGATTTTGAGTCTAAATTGAGAGGGGAAAAACAGTGAGTCATGTTGTCAGCTTTTGTCGTTTTTCTTTAAAGCTTCGGCTGCTGTTTGTTTCCTAGAGGGGAGTGATGTCTTGCTATCCATGCTTGGTAGTGTAACTCCAGATGAGACCCTCTTGGCTTGCTCCTGCCATTTAGAATGACACTGTTTATATAATGAAAAAAAATGATGGAAAATAAATATTACAATGCGGAGTTCACAGGAGCCTTTATTTCCAGTTGTTTTTTTGTCAGCCTTCCTAAAGCAAGAATTTAGTAACGGTAATTATTTTGCTTTGCTTAATTGTGACTATCAAATGGTGTAGTTTTACCTTGATATCAAAGGTTAGAAGTCATGGTAGGAAGAAAGCTAAATAATTTAGGGTTATGGTTTGATTTCAACTGTTTTTCTTCACCCTGAGTATGGTATTTTGGACATTCGGTGTTTTGAACTACATTAGAAAGAGAGACCATATGGTGTTGCTTGATTTACTGATGGGATGTAACGCCAGCTGTTACCCTGCAGATTCCTGAGTGGACAGTAGAGATTTCATCTGTAAGTGCTCAGGCATTCACTTTCATATTTGTTTTCAGCATGGATTGTCCGAAAATTATGATTTATTTGAATATAGGAAAGGAATCCAAGTATGGATAATGATTGAAAGTGTAATTTCAGTTAGTGGTTTCAAACCTTGTATGCAAGATGAAAGCCCAGCATGGTACGGCTTTTTTGTAACGCATAGATCTTTCTTTTCTTTTATGAAGTGGCATATATAGAAAGAATCAATGGTATTTAACTCTTGATGGAGTCAGTTTACATGTGTTTCCTCATAATATAAATGACTACCATTGCATAAGCATTTCATGTTTGAACTCTTTGTATTTTGGGGGCTTTTTAAAGTTACAGAACTATTTTAAAACCACTATTTCAGTAATTTTTAGTGAAATCATTAAAATAGTGAAATAATGTTTCTTCAGCAAGGTAAACACTTGGGTATGATACAAGCCAAAAGGCTCAACGGTTAGGAGTTTGGTAGTATTTGTTTATTTACTTTCCAGTACATAGTTCTAATGTTGCATCTTGCTTACTGTGAAAGCAGAGGCAGTGGAACTGACCAGTACCTTTGGAGCACTGGGAAGAGCAGGATATTCACAGTGACTCTAAGGAACACCTCAAATCATGTAATGCAAAAGTTCAGATCCAGGATATCCAAGGACTGTGTGGTCAAACTGTAGCATATGGGGCAGTCTTCATAGTACTGTGGAAAAGACTATACCATATGGCATCAGCTTAGTATCTTCCTGTTCCCTCATCTTTTCCCTCTTAGTGGTGGATCAGAACCTGCGTGTCCTGCGGGTCTGTATGCTGTGGACTTTGCTATCAGCACACCAACTTCTCTGAACCCACCATTGGGCAGGTGGACAGTTTGTAACATTCTTAGTCCTTCTAGTTGGATGGGCTATTGGTGAAATTGCTGTTCAGATTTGATGACAATTTTACACAGTACATGACAATTGAGCTGAGTGACCTTTGCAGCAATTGATGTTGACCTTTCTCCCTGTTTAAGTGACCATTCAATTTATCTAACCTAGAGAAATTACTGTGATTGCTGAATAAACTGTCTTGCACAAAGATACCCACCATTCATCCTTAAAAGGTTGAGTGGGCACTAGTAATCAAAAAAGATTAATAGCCTGGTTTAAGATTGCTTGAATCTAGTGCTCTTTACTTTTTTGGTTACTTGGAGTAAGCAAATGCCAGTGTGCTGCATCAATCGTTTGGTGGGGGAAAACCAGCAGTAGGTACAGAAGACTCTCTAAAGAGTGTCATGGAGACGTCAGTTTGTGATGGCTAGGCAGAACAAATTAAAACTTTTAGGCTTGTCTTCAGTTTTTACTGACCTTTTTAGTTTTAGTAATTACTTACATTGTAATTATAAAATTGTAAAGTAATGATAAAGTTGTGTGGCACTTTTTAGAATACATGCAATTAATATTTCATAGAACAAGTGCTTACCTTTAGAGAAAATGAATAGTCATTGATCAGTTAAAATATGATATTTAGGTTAATTCAGGCAGGCTATTTTCTTAAGAGTTTCTGCTGTTGCAGAGCTTGGTGCATGCAAAGGGTGTGAACTACTGCTTCTGTACCGAAGCACAAAATGATCAAAAAAGAAGTGAAGATCAATTGATATTATTGATTTGATCCAATTTTCTGTTTGATTATACTAAGTCTTGAAGTGTTTTAGCAGGAGCTGATTGAGTGATTTTGTTCTCCTGCTTTTGCTCTTGACCTGGTGGTATTGGTGCATTATCAGTGATGGGTGCATACAGAGTACACAGGAATTCACTTTCGCCTGCAGTGTCATGGGTAACCTTGATGTTGTATTGCCGTGTACGGTACTTCCCCCTACCCCCCTGTTTTTATTTCAGTCTGACACAACTGGAGATAATTTTGAGGGTTTTTAGATTGAGGTGTCCTAAGTCCTAGCCACATCTGTTATGACTTTTTGTTTGTTAGAACAATGGCTCTAACATTAAAATGGAAGCAAATGATGTTTCAGAGCTCTAGAAGAGACCCAGTCTGTCCTGGCATGTGAGTATTCATGACTCTTTGCTCTAAGCACCTAAGCTAACCGGCTCGTTCTGTTAAAAGTTAGTCTGCTTGAACAGTGAATAGGTATGATCAATTCTAGTCAGTAAGTGTTTATGAATTTATTTTTTTACTTAATTAAGTCAGGTTCAACGTGCATTTCTCATAGCACTGATGCAGTGTTATAGAAAAGGGCTGTCCTTACATAGTTGTGAGATTTGAGTCTCCTTTGAATTGTCCTAAAGTGACCTTCTTGAAATACCCTGGAGGCAGAAATACAGCCACTTGGAGTTCTTATTCTGGTGAATGATGAGACATATGTAAACACGGGACACGTCAGTCTGTGTTTTAGCATGCTTACTTTCCACCTTCACTCATTTACAAAATGTCTTTTTTTGCTGCAGTGTGAAACGTGTATGTACACGTTTATTTACCCAGTGCACAGTGTGACTTGATTAAAGTTTCATTATGAGCTTGTTAACAGCTAGGTTAGAGAGAGAGTGTGTAGACTGTCTGGTTGTTAATTAGTTCCCATCTGCAAAATTATTAGCGCAGTAGGTCAGAATTACTCTTGCCAAATGAAAGCCTTAATAATTACTACTGTATCTGGGTCAGAGACCAATCCAGTCAAATACTCTGCTTGCTGGCCTGGAGGGTGCAGCACCCGAGTGAGTGGCAGCACAAAGTTATATCCTGAACATTAGCAGTAAGTGTGTTTTGCAAAAAAGTGTTGCTGACACTCTGGAATACTGCCCATTCTCAATATAAATCCTTGAGCATGAGATAGCAGCTTACATAATGAACTGTCACCACAGGAGATGTGTGAATCGAGGTGTTGGAATGTTTCTTCTTTCAAAATACTGCATTAATAAGGACGTGATAGTTAACAGCTAAAATGCTAGAAATAGCTTTTGAGTTAAACAATCTGTGTGAAGTTGGACATAGGTTTTTTTCATACTCAGTTAAAATGAAAATAGTCTGTTTAGGTATAGATAGGTATATACAGGTATTCCCTGCCTACATTCCTGTGTGTGCTGAACCTGTGCAGGGCATCTCAAATGACAAAGTGTGTTTTGTGAAGAAAGTTTCTGGGAACCAGTCCCACTGGTCTGTCTTTTGAATGTCTGTGCGGTTTACTTAGCAGTAAAAAGACAGAGAGAAAGGGGGACTGGGGATAGTTGATTTCTTTGAAAGTGGATTAAGAGCTTTCCCCACTGTGTAAAGGACACCTGTAGTCATGCTCCGTCTGGGACCTGCCAACAGAGCAGCGTGAGAATTCTCAGTTCAGCTGCAAAGCACAACCACTATCATAAGTAATACGGGTTCTCCATCGAGGTAGTTTTCTTTTGGGTAGAAATAGTACTATGGAGGTATTTATAAAAAACAGGGTTCCCGTGAACCCGTTTGCCTGTCTTGCGTTCGTTGCGGTTGACCAGAAATTGAAAGATGACCTCACTTCCAAGTTTTTTCTTTTGCTGCCCCCAGCTGAGACACCCGAATGCCTGTGTCTCAGTGCAACATCTCATTTTTTATTTGAAAACAGAGTCATTTGAGTACATTTAATATTACTCACTTGAGAAGAAGAAGGTGTATTTGCTTTGTCATTCTGGCACTTCGTATGGAACGACGTATGGTTTAGATCTGGTTTAGTTTGCCTTTTTAACATCGTTTTTAAAAAGTGGTACAAATCAGTTGGTACTGTTCCAGGTAAGTGCCAGTAAGGAGTGGATTTGATCTCTTGATAACAGAGCAGTGTGGCATACCAACAGCTTTTAAAAAGATTTCTGGATTTGCAGTTTGCTTAAAAAGTTACCTTTAAAGTTACAGAAATAAAACGATGGCTTTGGTGCTCTTCGATTGGCCTCTGTGGAGAGTTCCCAGGTTCTGCTCCCAAACCATGTTTCTAGGTTTGAAAAGAAAGGGAAAAGAAACCAAGAAATTTTCAGATGTTTGTGTGTTACTGTTTTACCTGGTAATCTAAGTATCTTAAAATGTATTCTATTATCCTATTTTTTTTTTTGTTACTTTTAGTGTGTATATCCTGACACTCTAGGGAATTTATTTTCCCCTGTTATCACTAATCGATTGAAGTCTTGTGGACTAGTGAAATCCAGGGTAACATTAACAGCACCTAGACTATAATGGTTTTATTTTACACCGTGTTTCCTTCATGCGGTACAAATGTTTGGTATAGGTGAATGTGGTGGTCAGGAAACTTCATCTTCTATTTTTAAGATCTTTTGAGGTCATGTTGTTTTGGAATTGCCATGATCCGCCTTCTGACACAAACTCATGCTATCCAGCTTCTTGACCTTGCTTTTGTTTTGTCTAGCTTTCCTTTGCCTCCTTACCTCAGCGTTAAAGGTGTACTCTAGTTTTTCACACTCAAGGTCCTGTGCTGCTTTTCACTCTGTAAAATCTCATTATTCTCTTAGCCAGCAGCTGAATTCTGAGTGGCCAATCAAGCCAAGGTCTCTTTCAGGGCAGAGTTTTGTGCCCTGTGTCAAAGGGCTTCTGGAATTGTTTTTACTGTGTTTACCTTCTTAGTTGTCATCCTTACATTCAGCTGATTGCTCATTGTGTTGGCTGACATAGTGTAGTAAACGAGAAATGTCTGGATATTAGTGATGTGGAACAGAGCTGTAGAACTCCTAATACCAGTTTGCATCTGGCCGGTGTGAAAACCCCTTAGGAACTTCTGGAATTACTTAATTTTCCTACAGGCACCCTTGGCCGGGTGTTTAGATTTAGGTAATAGATTACTCTTGGAAAAATAGCAGCGACAGGACAAGAGGCAACACACCCAAACAAAGGGTTCTCAGGCATTGGAACAGCTTCCCAGGAAGGTGGTGGAGTCACCATCCCTGGAGGTATTTAAGAGTCATGTAGATGTGGCACTGAAGAAAATGGTTTAGTCGAGGGCTTGTCACTGTTAGGCTGATGATTTGGCTCGGTGATCTTAGAGGGTCTTTCTGATCTGGGCAATTCTGTGATTCTATATCACATAATTATGTAATACGTAGTCCACGTAATCAACACAGCAGACTCTGACAGTACTATGTAAAGTGTCTAATATGAGTGCTGAATAGGTTGCAATTTAATGTGTATCATGTGTGTGCTCACACAGCAGCACTGAATATATGTTGTTTTCCTGACTGGTGTGTTTGCTTTTGCTTGAAATTAATCAGCTGTCAGTGTTAGAGCTGTACTATAGCTAGGACTAACTTAATTGCAGGTTTTGTCATTTGAGACGTATTATATTTAGTCAAGCAGTCAATCAAATTTTTCTTTGTAGTGAGGTGTATGTAGGTGTCAATTCTGTCTTCCACTGTGTTGTTTTTTCAATATCCGTCTGTACTGTGGCAGCACATCATTTATACGGGTAGTCTGAATTTTGGCTGGCGTCAGCCATCACTCTTGCATTGTGTTGAACAGATAAGATTGCCTGCTATTGTCAAATCTTCTCTACAATAGTTAGTAAATGGAGCTGTCTTATCAGGCGACAGTGGAAGTTCAGATGATGTGAGTTTTATTATTGCACAGAGCTCAGTATTTGAATTTCTAGCTCATTAAAAATATATTGTGATGGTGATTGTGACATTTGTAATGTATTCCTTTAATCTCTGAACATGTAGTTCTGAGAAGCAAAGTCATCGCACTGTGAAAAATTGAACCACAGGGACATTGAGTTCTGCCCTGGCAAGATTAATTTATCTTATAGCCATGTTAGTAGCGGTTTCATGGTATTCATAGGCAATCCGTTAGTTGGTTAATTGTCTGGCTATTAAAATGACTCTTTTTGTTTTATTATGTTTTTCAGTTCTTGATGTCTCAGCTAAGTTTCCAGAAAGCAAATTAAATACCAATATTTCTGTTATTCCCTGTGGACACTGGCTTTTGCTTTCTTCCAACAACGGAAGCCTTGTCTTCTGTGAAGCTATGCTTACCCTTTTTTAATCTAAAGCTACCTGCTCCATTTTATTACAGTCTTTACAGTACACTTTGTTTTCTGTAGCTCTTGTTATTCTTGCTCTGTTGAATAACTGTTACAAGTCCTAGATGAACTTGCACAAGCTATTTGGGTTTATATTTCTGAAGGTGGTTTAGTTTAACACTGTCCAAAAGGTCACAGGAATAATTAGGAGACACTTCAGAACAACATAATTAGTATGGTTTGAGATTTTGAGTGCAAACCTGAGTATGGGTTTCTCAGTGTGGGAGAAAACACGCTCTGACTGAGAGAAAACAGTCTTTGATCTTGATGAAAACAAGACTCTTCATTGGCACAGCTCAGTCTCACTTCTAGAATAACCTATTCCAAGCAAAATTAAGTAGTGTCTTAGTTTTGTTTCTCTTAACAAAAACACTTAATCAGTTCCCTTGTAGGCTATTCATGGCACCTACCTTTTCTTCTTCCTCTGAGTAAAAATTCCCAGCAGTTTACCAAAGATGTGGTTTTGGCTGTCTGAAATAAAATGTTATCTCTGCTTGCATTCTTCAAAATAAAAATGATGTGGAACAAAGACGATCCAGGACAGTGGTAGTGAGAAAACAGTACTAAGCATTCCTGATTGCTTAAGACTAAACCAAAAGCAGCTGGCAAGAGCTGGCTTTGTGGCAGCCCTGTTGATAAGCCTTTCTCCCTGCCACCCATCTCTAGCATGTTTTGACCTCACAGTTCTTCTACCAGCCTCTCAAAACAAAAAAGATGCAGCAAAAATGTAAAAGTAACTCCTGGTTTTTGTCTTGGTTCATCCTACATTTGCCTAGTCAACTATGAAAACAAGCTAAGATAACAAAACTTCAGGAAGCTTTCGGTATGCATTCTCTACAACTGAGTGGAAAATGCATCTGTGGAGGTGCCCAGAAACTGTAACAGGAAAGAAAGTCCTGGGGTGGAAAAAGTGGAGCAATTTACAATTAGATGACTAGGGAGAACTTTCCTTTTAGCCACTAGATCTTCTTTTGGTTGTTTCCGAATGTTTTCAGTACATTCAGGCAATTCTAGAATATTTGGCAGCTATATCCATCTCTCAGCACTTCAACTGAACTTGAATATTAAGGTAATGTTTCACTGGTATTCCTCCTTTGACAGGTAGATTAATATTTTTATGCTTTATTCCTCCTCTTATCATTCTAATCAATTGTGTTGATAAATTGAACTGAATGTCAAGCAGACCTCATATTTTAAAAAGCAAAATGCTTCCTAGGTGAGTGTTCGCTTTTCTTGTGGGCAGTAGCATATTAATTTCATTTGAATTGAGTGACAGCTGCATAATTCTGTTTTCTTGTAAAGTGCATGAAAATGCATGAGCGAGGTCCCCGTGTGCAGGAGAAGAATGAAGTTCCTCTGATTCTCCGCACTGATAGCAACAAGCCCTTACTGATAAGATCTTCATAACAATAGATTCAAAGGTTTTCTATGCATGTGTAAGTCAGAATAATAAGCCAATTTTTAAAGTTCAGTTTAATTTTAGCATTGAACTTATTCAGCATATGAAAACTGGACCAGTAAAAATCAAGCTTTCAGAGGGTTATTAGTGATTTCACAGAATCACCAGAGTTGGAAGGGACCTCTAGAGATCAGATTTATCAGAGGCTACACTTGACTTATACTGCTGGTACCCAAAAAATGTTGCGCTAGAATCCAAGTAGAATTCTTCTCCTAATAAATGTATAAACGAGCCTGGGATGACTGAATCTGAAATGTAGAACACCTGAATATGTCCTCCTTGAGATGAAGTGCAGCGGTACTTCGCTTACACATTTGTCAGAGAAGATCTATGGTATCTGGATGTGGACCACATGATTCCCTTGATATTAATCAGCAGTTATGGAGATTAAACGCTTCATCACTGTTGGAAAAAGTAAACTTTGTTCCCGCCAGCTCTGCCTGCGCCCTCCCACATAGAGACTGTTGCGCCAATTGCTAGAGAAAGGTAATTTGAATCTTGGTGATCTTTGAGTTAACATGGCAAGTGGAAAAAATGCTTTCAGAAGCTACGTGATTTTTAAAGCATCTGTCGTGCTG
The DNA here is from genome assembly GCA_013397515.1 of Upupa epops. Taxonomy (NCBI): domain Eukaryota; kingdom Metazoa; phylum Chordata; class Aves; order Bucerotiformes; family Upupidae; genus Upupa; species Upupa epops. Next base: position 673,794 of record VZRI01013663.1, on the reverse strand, counting down.
CATGAATAAATGTTCTGACCATGTGATGTTGCCTAGTATCATTGCATCATATCAAAGAAAGGGCTCAGCATTTTCAGTGCTCAGATTTCCTAGGCTGATGTCATTCCAAATGAATTGTGCTTAGTTTTGAAAGGCAAATTGGATGGAATGGTGATAGAAAAATCTGTATTTGCTAACACAGTACCAGTGCTTTCTAAAGGGAATGCTATGAATGAAAGGCGATGAATGCAGTTAAACTCTGCATAGTTAAGTAGTACCAGGATCAACTTCAGTAATCCCTTGCGGTATCAAGTGGATTTTTTTTATATTGAACCTGAAATTTCCTTATAACCACTACTGAAACAGTTTTCTGAATATCATCACAATCAATGCCAATTTAAGACGATTTGGAGCAAAAGGATGGGAAGGGGAATCATTAACACACACACAGAGAAATCAATCTAAACTATCTATTTGCCAGCTGACCTCAGGCCAAAATAAACTGGAGATGAAAAGCAGTCAGAGCAAAATTCCCTGTCATTATGAAATGCTTCAGCATGTTTTCTATTATGTGGCTGATGAACCTTTAATTTCAGATTAGCATGTTTATAGTTGCAGCTTGATATTTGATTCACAATTACACATGGTTTGATAAACTAAAATGGTTCAGACTGAGAAGCAGCTGTGAAATGCTGACTGTGAGAGTAAATACTTCAGTTCAAGGTACAGAGAAACAGAGGTGGGGTTTCCAAGCTGGGTGATTGTTCTTAATCAAAAACAGCAGTAAAAACCAAAAAGTGTCAGGATGTCTGTTTGGAAAATTGAAGTCTGTAGCTGGATATTGTATCAGGGTACCTGGACCTTGAAAAACAGAGCTGGGAAAAGCTCTGAGAAAGAATCATAGAGTATGTTGGGTTGGAAAGGACATCCATAGGTCATCTAGTTCAACCTCCCTACAGCAAGCAGGGACATGTCTAACTAGATCAGGGTGCTCAGAGCCCCATCAAGCCTGACCTTGAATGTCTCCAGGGATGGGGCCTTCACCACTTCTGTAGGCAACATGTACCAGGTATGCCCAACCCTCAGATTAAAGAATTTTTTACTGATGTCTATCCTAAATGTACCCTTTCCCAGCTTAAAATCATGATCCCTCATGCTGTTGTTCCTTGCCCTTGTGAACAGTTCTTCTCCATCCTTCTGATAGGCCCCTTTCAGACACTGGAAGGTCTCTATAAGGTCCCCTTAGAGCCTTCTCTGCAGGCTGAACGACCCCAGCTCTTCTCAGTCTGGCCTTGTAAGAGAGCTTCTGTTGCAGTTGGATCTGCTGGAGATGTGTTTGTGTGATGTGCTGGTCCAGGCTGTAGGCTTGTGCACATCATGCCTACAGGTAACCAAGATTCTGGTAGAGGAGGAACGTGTGCAGAGTTTAATAAATTTATTGACATATTTCTTTGGGTTTATTATTTTTAACCTTTACAAGTGCATGTTGACTTTAATGTGCAAGCACACATATTTTATCTTGTCTTACCTAGATTTAAGTGGTTCACTGGAAAAGCGAAACAAAGCCCTTCCCACCGGAACTGTAGTTACGACCCTAATTTCTCTATCCATTTAAAAGCTTTGTTCTGTGAACACAGATTTGTTTACAAGAATTTTAATCTGTTGGAACAGCATCGCTGCATGTCCTTTACTTCTGAAGAAAAATAGGGCTTGTGAATTGTCATCTCAGTCCTTCACTGAATGATTGCAGTAGTTGCTTGACCTCCAGAGAAGTGGGTCCCTGCTGGCATTCTCCAGAGGCTGGTGTTATTAGTGTTCGCTGACCTCGGGGAGCTGGGTGACCTCCATTTCACCTTCCAATCTCCCAACTGCTAAACAAAGCAGTGTTTTGCCACATGAAGTGAATAAAGCACAAAGGTTGGTTGATTTTATATGTAGGGGAAGTGGAAGATGCTGCTGTAGTTTTAATTTAAAAAGTCAGTGCAATATAAATCCATCCGGCAGCAAAAAGACTAGCCTTGTCTACATACTTTGGCACAGTGTTCCTAATGTGAAATTTTCATTTAGGGTGTAATAGGCATAAATGCCTAAGTCCTGTGGCACTAGGGAGCATGGTTTAGTGGGCATGGTGTCACTGGGTTGGCATTGTGACTTGATGATACTGTAGTTCTCTTTCAGCCTTAATGATTCTATGATTCAACCTCAAAACTCAGCCTTTCACCCTTAATTACTCTGTCTGACTACTAAAACGATTGGAAACTGAATTCCACTGGAGGGTTAAAGCTGAATGTGAGAGGCTTTGGAACAGGCACGTGAGTTCTCAGAAAAACAGCAGATTCAATTGCTAAATCTGCTGGTGTTTTATGTAGTCTAATTAACACTTGCGTTTATTGGTCTATTAAAGAAACTTGATTTGATCCTACTGGTTTTTGTTAGCTACAAGTGTCACTTTAGGTGAGTTTTCCTCCTTTCAAAACCCAGAGGAGAAAAGGCCACAAAAGGTAAGAGAATCTGTTTGGAAGGCAAGTGTGTGGTGGTGGATAATCCATCTTACGAAGGCGCTTACCTTTTTGTCCTCCACTGTTCCATGCAGCTAAGTTCTGAAGCCTGTACAGCTCCTTCCAGTAAGCTCTGTGAATGATTCTACAGCGGAATTTCGATAGAGCTGTATATGTGAAATTCATTGAAACAGGTTTCTTGCTTTCAAACTAATGATGTTGCAACCTAATCCTGCTTAGAGACTTGCATTTTGGATCTCTACAGTCGAAAAGCGGTGAACATCCCAAGACACCCTGGTAATTGTAATTGTGTATGTATGCTACATGTCTCTTTCTGTTTTCTCTTAAATCACGCAAGCAATGAAGCTGCCTCTCCTTTAGGGGGTTAATGCATGGATTGTTTGGAGTTCAGTGAGATGACAGTCTTGACAGAATATTGAAGCCAGAGGCGTTTTCAGATTGCAATATATTCAGCTAATCAAATAACAGGGCTGACTTTTTTGACACTGAAAAATTATGATATATTGTACTATAAATTGGGCCTTGGCTCAGCGCAGAATAACATCCATGAATGACCTTGGATCATCTAGTTTTTGTAGGAGTGTGCAAGGAGGAGGAATTCTGTTTTTGAGAGCGGATCTTTATCGGAGATTTGGACAGTCTGTTAGCAGGGGCTGTGTAGGAGGGAAGCCTCCCACCTGTAGTCTCCCAGCCTGTATAAAACTTATGATCCACACATTGTATCTGTTATGTATTTTTTAATTAATACCCACTGTTTTTTGTTGCTTATAATAATTGAACCAATAGCTGTTACAGTTTCAGTGCCTGTTGTGCAACTTTATCTCGGAACACAACCGAGTTGTATCATGATTAATAATGACTTGATGATCGTAGAGGTCCTTTCCAACCTTGTGAAGCTACGATAAAAAAAGAAATAACTGCATAAAATGGGTTTCAAAGAAGTACATCTTCCCAGTTTTTATAGCAGTGGCAGGAAGCTCCAATAAGTAAATCAAAGGTCACTGTTAGGAATGGGTATGTACTGCAAGTGGTGGAAACAAAGTCTGTGACAGATGGTCTTGTGATTTTAAAGGGGTCACATGATCCAGAAGTTTCACTGCCTACTTCATGTAGAAAATTCTCATTGCTTTGCTGAGTTTAGGACGACACTGGATGTTTTTAGGGCAGCCCTGCAATATTCTTCTCCTTGGTTTACCCTGCATAATTTTCTTAATGCAGAATAGCAGGATTTGGTCTCAAGTTATTAAGAACAGATAACAGTTCTTTGTTCCTACCCCAGTCCTGAAACATCCCCCTTTGAAGGGATGTTAGCAGTGGGTACTTGCATCATTCCAGTGATCCATTTTCCTTCGATTGATCAAGTTGGTGCAGCACACTGATTTCTGGATTATAGATCGGTTTCATTCTGAATGCAGTTATTTGCAAGCAAAGCCTAGAGAGATACTGTCAGTCATCCCTAAGTTATCAGTAGACTTCAAAAGCCTGCAGCTGGAATCATGCTTGATCTGGTTGTTGATATATCTAGTGTATCTGGGTCACGGTATGGCCGCGATGAAGTCAAATAGTAAGATGATAGTGATAAGAGAAAGACTAATCACTTACCTAAGCACAATTGAAAAGATGGCTTATGTACAAGCCATTGGTTTTCTGCCCCTTGATAAATGCATGTAACTGATTTTTTTTTTGCTTTTTTATCCCAGGCTTAATCTGCTAATGGTCTTCACAGAAAGTGATTACTTTTTAGCATGGTACAGATTTGATTGGACTTCTGGTGCTACTGCAGTGAGCACAGCCTTTGGGATACAGTCAGGCTGCCAAATAAAAACGTAGCAGTTGTCCTTTGGACCGTCTGTTTTGACAATAGAAGTGCTGATGTTGAGTTTAGGTGGATGTTTTTATCCAATGTATGACTAATTGTTTATTCTGTTTCCCTAAAATTCAGCATTTTAACTATACAGCGAACGAGTTTTCTCACCTTTTTAGCAGCTTTGTAAACCTTTGCAGTTTTGCATTTTGATTGAGACACAAGTTACAGAGTATTTTTGTCAAAGATTTAAATTTGGGTATCGAAAAACCCAGCAGTAGGCTCAAACCTTACTGAGTATAGAAATGCCAGAAGAGGATGTTAGGTATCAAGGAACATGTTTGCAGGTGACTTTTTTTTTTTGAAGACAATGATTCAGTGCAGAGAATTTTTCACAAGGCAGTTCTCTGGCACAGTTTCTCTTTTCTGTTCCTCTCTGTAATCTCAACTGCTCACAACAACTATGCTGAGTAATGCCTCTCCCTCCTGACCCTTCTCACTTCAGCTCTGTCCTACTGCCTTTGTGTAGTTTCCCACTGATTGATTGGAACAGTGTAAGCTTACCCATTCTCTGGCAAGCTGAGCCATGCCCTGCTATCTCACCCAGAGGTTTCAGACCCTTTCCTTGGTCCAGATCTTTGTATTGGAAAGAATAAGGATTGCTTTACTTACCTGCTTCCCCAGTGTTATCCCCTTGCTGAGTTGTATTTCAACCTGTTCAGTTGCACCGTGATGGGAATTACACAGACGTTTTACAAAACTCAGGAGTCGTGAAGCTGGGAGTGACTTGATGGTTGTATCTGCCCATGGCTATTCTGAAGATGGTTTGCCTTCACTTGCCTTCACTTTTTAAGGAATTCTGGAGTTGGATACCCAGTGACATTTGCGATTATGTATTCCAGTTCTTTATGATCCTTTTCACAAGGACTTTTTCCCCCTAATATCTGACCTTGGTGATGCTGAAGTTTAACCAAGCTCCCTCTGCTATTGCTCATGGTGCAGGTGTGAAGAGCAGTAGTTCATCCTGGCCTTCAAAGCTGTATGAACTCCTCCTGTATTGCAGTATAAACAATACACCACCATAGTAAGTCCCCAAATCATTCTTCGATGTCAAGAAATACAATTCTGTAGAAAAGGGTTATTTTTGCTCCACAGCGTTTTCATTGTAGGAAGTGTTGCTGTGACTGTTTTTATGATTATATTTTCTTATGGATGTCATGATAGATTTTGCTTCAGTTAACGAGTTCTACAGATTTGTGATTTGTATTTTATCTTCAATGCTATGTAATAGGCATGAAGTGTGAGATTAACGCCCCTCCAAACCTGGTTTTCTGGTTTTTTTTATGGTCTCTGCACGTCGGATTGTACAAACCTCGTGAGGAAACAGGCTTAAGTTATGCTCTGAACAAATCAGCAGATTCACTTAGACTTACCCTTTAAATTCTTGTGTAGATTAAGTAACATTTCTTTATGGTTTGTAGAAGCCCCTAATTATTATGCTAATAACTTCAGAAATCTGCTCTGTTGCTCCAACAGTCTCTGACTGTTGCCAGTCGCAATCCAGTTAGTTCCTGTTTCACCATCAAAACAAGGTCGTTGAGTGTTTTTTTCGTGTGCCTGATATATTTTGAGTTTGTTCTGAGCTTGCTTTCTCTTTCAGGAATCAAATATATCATAACTATTAATAATTTCCCAGGTATAGTTAAGCGAAGCATAGCGAGACAGTGGTATTAATTCTTAGATTTTGCAAAATATCCAAACACATTACAAGCTTAAAAATACTTGTTTGGGTCAAGGAAAAAGCCTTCTTCAGGCATAGCAATCTGCTAGCTTATTCAGCATATTTACTTATTCTGTTTAGAGATCAATTAAGTAACTGGTTTCTTCTATTTCAAATTTTTATGCTTCAGAAGAATAGAAAGGTTCAATGAATGAAATAGCCTTCTCATGTACAAAAAGAAGACGGCATAGAAAACTGTCTGATCTGGGATTTAGAAATATATTTATTCCTGCTTTTAAATAGAAACTATATGCAAAAATAAGTATAAATTTGATGAGATCATAAAAGATCAAATGCTGTTACAGGCTTGCAGGCAAGCCTGGTGAATAATCATTACTCTGAGAAAGGGAATGTGCATCAATGTAATCCCTTAAAATAATCTCCAAACTAATGCTAATCCTCACAATAACTTCTTGACTTTGTGGAAGGATATAAAAAAAAAGGGTATTAGGTAAAATGCTTGTAATAAAAAAAATCAGAGGAGATAAAATATATTAAAGCTATGGGCAGTTTTGATTCTTAAACAATTTTCCAGGGGGAAAAAAGAGAGTTGTGAAATGTACATAAGGTAAGAAAAGCTCCACGTGGTGGTAAGACGCCGAGGTATTTTGCAGAAGCATAAGCACACGCGCGCTCTGAAGTGGCATTTTGAAGGCAGGCTAAGGACAATTTTGCAAACTGTATCATGGATGCTGTTCTGGTTGAGGAGGTAGCAGTTCTGAGTTGTAACCAACTGAACGAGGGTCTAAAGGGCAGTAGTGCCTGATATAGAATCATTAAGGTTGGAAGAGACCCACAAGATGGTCCAGGCCAACCATCCACCTGACCTCACTGACCTGAGAATGTGTGCAGCTGCCTCATTCTCTTCTTTTTTCCCAAACTGTGGTTGATAAATACACGTTGGAGTGCCACGAGGAACCCTCCTTGCCAAACGGAAAGGAAGTTTGAGAAATAAACCCTGTAATACTTCCTTGGTGGCGTCCCTTTATAATGCCAGTGCTGTGCTGTGTGAGAGTTTCCCTGAATGCCACCTGTATGCTGCCCTGTGCCAGTAATGGATGAGGTGTACGGTCACGGGGGTGTAACTAATTATGTATGAATCAAAAGCCATTATATAAGTTTATGACAATTATAAATACTTATTTTGTGGCCCACCTGTATAATTTTGCTTCTGATGATTCAGAGCACAAGTTTCTTTCTACGTCAGGTTTCAACACCTTGGAATTTTGGAAGCCTCTGGAACAGGGTCTGGTGAGTCTACACTTAGTGTGGCTGTTAACAGTGATTTTATAGGTTTGGGTTCTTTCCAGAGTCCTGAACTGAGCAGAAGCAGCAAAATTATTTGGGTTTTATAGTAGAATAACAGACAAAGAAGGAATATGAGATGCTAATTCAGATGTGGAGGGTTTGTTTCAGCTTGGGTTTTTATATGCCTAGCTCTTAAACCATTAGGTAGATCGTTTAGTTGTTAAAAAAAATCATCATTTTGACCCAACTCCTCTTCCTTGCTCAGTGGCGTGGGAATACGTGTGCATATATTACGCCTTGTAGCTAAGGAAACAAAGAACGCTTCAGTACTTGATAAAGATTATTTCTACCAGATGATTTTTGGAAAGACTTTCTATAATTAATTCATGTATTTATGATTCCTCCAGTAACAGTGTGAATCAAGAATCGGATGTGTCATGACATCAGCTGGCTGGTTCAGTGCATGTGAAACCGCTGCCATTTAACTTATGTCCAGGCTTCATATGCAGCCTTGGCTGGCCTTTTGTATGCTGAGGGAGCAGAGACTGCAGGTTTCAGCTGTTTTAGGGGTTTTTGGATGTGTGTGTAATTGAGTTCTTTCTCATTGAGATGTTAGCAGTGAATAATCTGCATCTTTATTAAATTTCATGGGTGGTTCTACAGTAGTGAGTAGATGGGCATCACAGTTGTGTCCCCCCTGATTTTCTTTGACCGGCTTTCCTTTCATCTTTCACCCCCCATTAGCACATGAATACTTTTCAGCTGCACAGTCTCCCCCGTTTTGTTCACTGTACTCTAATGTGCAGGGGTAAGCCTCTATAAAAGTCCTGATGTGTTGCAGGGGTTTTTTATCTTCCTAAAGCTAATGAAGAATATTCTAATAGCAAAAGAAAACAACTGAGATTATCATCTATTAGAAGGTAGTAATGCTTTAACATGAAAGAAGTAGCAACAGGGACTCGTAAAACAGCATTAATATCTGAATATAAAAGTATAGATGATACTTTCTAGAGTAAGGAGAGGCAAGATGCATTAGTGCATTCCATTTGCACAGCAGCACATGAGAGAACTTTGTGCTGATGCTGCAGTCTCAGTGATTCTCAGTCGTTTTTCACTTGCGCTGTAGTTTCACACACGAGGTATTTCACAACAGGAACTGACTAATGTGATAACCTCACGCTCACGGTGCAGTGCCAGCCTTGGAATAAAAGGTGGAGTGCGCTGAGCTCCCAAAGGCTGCAGCCAATTAGCACATTCTCTAATGGGTTCTTTCTGCTATGGGATGAGAGGATTATTTCGCTCCAGCTGAAATGTATTCAGGCTTGTTAACGCACCTCAACAACCAAGCCTACTGTAGCTGAGGAAGACCGGAGAGATTTTATGGCTGCTAGCGTAGCCTGTATGGATAGCTACCTCTTACAGATTCTCTACACAAATCAATGGGGGACATAAGATCAATGTGTAAATATCTTTTGAAACACTGGAATTCCCCTATCAGCCTTCTTTCTTTCCTTCCTTCTTACTGACCCTAGTGAACGTGTTGATGAGTTTTCCAAATGATTAGGACTTTTCAGTCACTCTTACTCCTTTGTGAAGAGTCTTCTTGAAGACTCTTGATAATACCAGGTCAAGTTCATGTATTTTTAAACGACCTTTCTGCCTTGCAGAGCCTTTTGAAGATTTTTTTCAGCATAATTCAGGCTGATAAGGATCTTTGCATCACCTGTTTGGCAAGAAGGCCAGTATTTCTTTGTCCAGCGCTAAGCTATCTTTTCCACACATTATCTTTGGTGAAGGCTGGTTTAATTGAAGTCATCCCTTCTGAAAGATATCTCCAACTGAGCTCATTACTGATTTTGAAAAATCTGACCTGTTAAAATTTCCTTGACAATGAGTTAACCTTTTTACCTGAAGGTGAATTAAAATAGAGAATGGCCATTTTGAAATCCGAAGTGATGTAGTGAAAGGAGCTGTGCCAGAGTGGTATAATGTAGCTCAGTCTTAAAAGGATAAGATTTGCAATTTAACTTGATGAGCTTTCATGGGCTGTACAACAATGGATCTTCAGTCAGGTGCATTGCTTTCTGAAATGGCTTTTAAGTGATTATTACCTTACAAAGAGACCCCCTCATATTTATCCTTCTTTATTGAACTTGTCTTGTAAAGATACAGCTAAAAATTCAGATCTAATCAATCATTATCAAAATTGACCAATGCAAAGTTAACTGTTTAACACAGCATCATTTCAGCAGTTTTGATGAACTGGGTTCTGCAACCACTTTTTTCCAAATACATCTTTCCTAGCTCCAGCTGTAGGGCTTCTTAAGTTCTCAGGCAGTGTCTTAACATTTCAGGTAGATGGGTAGGTGGGTAGGTAGGTAGGTAGGTAGATGTCTCCCAAGAATTATTTTCTCCTTTCAATCAACTTGCACATGGACTGGTCCTTCACCAAATAGAAAATGAGCTTCAAGTTTAATAGTTTAAACTAGTGGGAGGAAGAATTTTAGGAATGAATATGCATCTCTAAATACAGATTGTTCTGTGAAGCTTGAACAAGGAGATCTGTTGCTTGTGGATCCATGCAGAGTGAATTATTATGTCTTTTCAATATAATTAAAAGGGTTATTTTGATTTCCCCATTTCTTTAGTTGTAACAGCAGTGACAAGTGACACCTTGTTCTGTCTTACCATGTTGTATTTTATAGTGAGATGTCTGGAAGAATTTCCCCTGGAGTTTTGGGGTTTTTTTATCTACAGAAGAATGCTGTCAGACCTGCCAATCATCAGGATTTCGGTCATAAATTTTTTAATTTGCTTTCCCCCAAGCTTTAGACTACACCAGTTGAGTCACAGAATATCTGTTTACTGCCTCAGGATGCATGTTCTGCATGTTTTCTTTTCTAGAGGCTTCAAAGCAGTGTGATGAAATAATTTCTTGAAAGCTAAGTGAGGGCCTGTGTAGAGGAAAGCAGGAAGGAAATACATCTTTGAGGACAGGAAGACAGTGGCATAACATTATTCTGGAGGATGCTCCATGACACTTCTCTCTGCTGAACTTTCACATTTCCACACACTTTCAGAGAAGCAGCAAGTCAGTAAACAAGGCAAAAATGCATTCTTTGTGTTTGCCTTTCTGTAGTGAAGCATGCACTTGGTCCTGACAACCAGCTGCTTCAGCTGAGTAGTTTTGCATGTGTGAAGTCCTCTGATGCCTTCTCCATCTCTCCCCTTCTCTTAACGCAGCAATTAAGTGAACCTTTCCAAACTGAGAGAAGGTCAAATAAAGTAGTTTAACCCATTGTTTAGGTGGAGTTCTGTCAGGAGAGAGGAGTAAAAGAGGTGTAGTTTCCTAGTCATCTGCACTAAGGGATTCTGCTGTTATTTCTTATGAAATGACCTCTGTGATGTACCTTTAGAAATCAGCGGAGGCACCAGCAATGGAAATGTGCTTCCTGTGCTGGAATAGACAACTAAGACTGGCACTCTGTGTCTGTTTCTGTTGATTTGATGGGTGAGTGCATTTTAAGAAATCTCCTGGAAATTTCTGATAGGAGAGTGGTTCTGTGATGCTTTCCTTAAAATACTTAAGATTTTTGCAGTAACGAGCCATTGCATTTTTAATAGTGCATTGTGGGTTCTTCTAATTCATCAGAGTGATAATGCCAGGTCAAGTTAATGTATTTTTAAGCAGAAGTCCCTACTGTGATTAACGGGGAGTTCTGGTTAAAAGCCTAAATTATGATATGGTCTGAGATACCGAAATGACTGCCCACATGAATATTTCATACAAGTTGTTTCTAAAATAAAAATTGTAAAACACCCTGACTGTTTACATAGATGGATGTATTTACAACGTCACAATAGTAGACAAAGTCACTTACTTTAACACGTTTGGCAGATAGAAGAAAGTAATAGTCATTTTTTGAATGAATTATTGCAGTTGTGTCCAGAATTAAAAAGTCTGTTGTAGAGAGCTTAGATGAAGCTCTCTTACTTTGCATGCACTGCAGTGACAGGTTTCATATGGTACTGACAAGACTTTGTCAAGTCTAACGTAGAACAACTCTTGTGTGATACAGAGCAGGGCACCAGTGTTTTGATTACATCCATGTGGCTTAGATTGATTTCCTTTGCATGGGTTTAAGCCCTATGTATATGTAATGCAAATGCAATTTTAGAGTGAAGTTGCCATTTAGAAATTGAAAATGGGCTTCAGAGGAATTTGGCAAATTGCAAATGGTAATGAATAATAAATGAACAGAGGGTATGCTTGAGAGAATGTATCTCAGCAAGACATAAAGTCTTAGTGCACTTCAAAAGATCTGTGACTGTTTTGTTATTTCAGTCCAACACACAGGCAATTTATATAATTAAATATTTAAATATAATCAAAAGAAGTTTATGACATTTACCCTTTTATGTGGTGTTCTGTGCTTAGAAGATACAATTTTATGGAAGTTTGTTTGTTCCGGTTAATCAGAAAACCTAACGGGTAACAGGTCCACAACATTATCTGAGAGATACTCATTAAGTTCCGCTTTCCTAGTTCATTTCATTCCATTTTTGGCAAGGAAAAGAATCCAGAGACATGAGAAACCTTATTTGATCCCTGAATATCTCTGTTAACTCTCTTGTGACCAAGGGGACAGAGGGTAGACAGATGAGAAGTATGCATGCTGTGCTCTATGAATAAGATTTCTGTCAAGGCTGAAAGAAGCAGCAGCTTGTCATCTGGGCTTCTTCCTTTGTTATTAAGCACACCTTTCAGTGCACCTGGGATGTAGGGCAAAACTCGGGGGAAAGAGATTGAGTAAACTGTGCTTCCAGAGAGAAAATGACAGAACACATATTCCTCCTGCTGTTTCCTCCTGGCACACTGTTTTTCGTCAGTGCATCTAAATGGGCTTTAAAAATTGATGATGTCTCCGCCTTACACAGGAGAAACTGAAGTGCAAGGAAGACGTAGGTGGATCATCCTGCAGGCTAGCACAGCCTAAATCTTTCTGACTTCATGCAACTAAAAGGCACTGTTTTCTTATAACCAACTTCCTGCAGCCGTGTCTGACATTGTGTCGTGCAGGAAGCCTGACCCTCAGAAGGAGTCAGTGCTCAGAGACGTTACGTTTAGTAGATGAAGTCTGGTTCTAGTCCTCTCACCAAAAACCTGTAGCCAGTCTCTGAAGAGCTGTAGCAGTAATTTTCTTAATATCTCAGTGAAGGAGTGTTTTTACTTGTTTGCCCTTGGTAATGTAAGCTGAGCCCAGCATTACAAACTGCTGGGCTGGCACAAGTGTGATGGCCTGTGTTGACAGATTTACCCTGTGGATAAAGCAGCCTCATAGCGAGCGCTTCTGGCCATCAGAACCACAGCAGGAGGCTACAGTGAAAGAGAGAAAGAAATAAAAGGGCAGAAAATGAAGCAGAGGCAGAAAAATAAAAGCATTCACTTGGTCTCAATGCTAATTGGAAATGAAATATTCTGTCTTTTCAAGATAACAGCTGATGATGTGTGCTGAGGAAAATAGCTGATAGTAAACTGAATTACTAAGTTACTTGAGGTAGAAGTGAAAGTTTCTGTATCCTATTCAGTACAGCCGATCATCACGAGATTGCAAGACACTGCTCAGAAATGAACGCCTCTAACTGTACCAAGAAGTGGGTGCTGCAACACATGCCAATACTGGAGTGTCATAACAAAGGCCAGTGCTGTTTTTACAGTGGATCGAATTGGGGTTCACTCTGACGCAAAGCAAAGGGCAAGATTGCAGTTCACTGAATTAGTGCGAAGTCTGCATTTCCATGTGCAGGCATTGCGTGTAGTCCTAGCCGTGAGATTTCCAGCTTAAGCGAGGTGCTTTTCCAGCAGTACTTTAGTTAAAGTTTGCTTTGAGATTTGTGAATAAGTTGAATGTAAAATGCCAGGGCAGAACCTTTTCATAATCTATACAAGTCACATCCTTGTTTTTAATAGTGGAACTTGAAGTGGTTTTCTCGATCATTTATCTCTAAAAAAAAAAAAATACTCTTAAAATCAGATTCCCATACAGAGCTGTAAAACTCTGCAAGGGCACAGATAAGAATAGGTTGGGTTTATGACATTGTTGCTCATAAAATTGCAGGACTTTCATTGTAAAATGTTAATATTTATGTATTGTAACTGTTCGTGACTTAGAGACACTTGAAAGCAGGCGGATAATGTTAATTGCCATGCCATTAATAGTATCACGAACAAGCGTGAGAGTATTTTCCCAACAGGTATCAATAGGAGATAAGATAAAATGGCCCAGACCTGTTAGTTTGAGAAGTATGAAACAATTTGAACGGCCGTATAGCTTACCCTCTCCCTATCAGGAATTAAAACAAAATGAGCTAGGCATGTCTACAGGCATATTTGATTTTCTATTATCCTACTTTGAATCACAAACATTATTCTCTGTTATGTTGATAATACTTTTCTTTCTTCCACTTGCTGAATCCAGTTTCTTTGATGCAGACACTATCTTACACAGATTTTCCAACCTCTGGAAAGAGATGCTGAGAAAGACAAAAGCATTTAATAGAAACAGCAGTCAAGGTGATCCATAGCCCTCCTGGAGGGGAGAGTTTGCTGGCAAACAGAGCAGGTGGGGAGTCCTGCAGCACCCGGGTAGTTCCCACACAGCTCGGAAAGAGGCAAACATAGAGGCTTTGTCTATCAGTGATCTTGTGCTGTCTTGTTGCTCCCAGCAGCATAAATTATAGAACCTGTCTCTCCAAAAGCACCCAGCTTGTCATGCTGGCAGCATCTCAGGTTCTATATTTAAAAAGTTATCAATAATTTATCTAGAATTACAGGATCTTGCTGTATTATTTCTTCCCTCTGTAACAGGCAGCGTGTCTCTGTCGGTGAGACTGTTACCTGTTCAGACCATCAGAATTACCTCCTGCCTGGGATTGTTCATGGTGACAGCAGTGGTTTTTTTATTTTGCAGCCACAGATGTGCGAAGCAAATGCAGACAGCACAGCTATGCTGTACCAAGTTATAGACAAGCTTCGTGTATTTTAATGTATCCAAGATCTGCAAGTGATCTTTGGTAGCAGCTCTGAGGGTACTGTATTCTCAGTGGGCTGCTGTTCATTCCTGCCCCTTGGCTGGCTCTGCTCTCAAGAGCTGCAGTTTGCATTCACTGGCATCTCTCAAGTCCTTCAAAGACTTCTTGATCTGTGTCCTTATGACCTCTCTTCAGATTTACTGCTTAGGCTTGAACTGTACCCTGTAATACTGGTGTCCTCTTGACTCTCAGCCCTGTATCGCCCAGTTAACCTTTATGGCCCTCAGGAAAACCTTCTCATGGTACAAAGAAATTTGGAGTTGTTCAGTATTGGGTTAGCTCGGTTTTGAACATGGGAATTCTCCTAATCCGTCTCGCTGTAGTCTCTTCAAACACAATCCTCTCAAAATACTGAAAACTAAGCTGCTCATTGTCTTGTGCTGTCCAAGTCTCTGTCTGGCATTAAACTGTTAAGGCTACTTACGGGCACCAAACCAGTAACAGAAAATGGGTCAAAACTGGTTCTTACTGAGCTTCAGCAAATTTAAGATGAGGTCAGTGGTGCAGTCCTGATTTGTTAAAAGAGGAAGTAATGTCTTACTTGATGGTTTACAACACATTTTATGTCTGGGGATAGTTGGGGGCTTGTTTTGTCTGTTTCTTTGGTATATGTACGCGGAAAGCAGCTCAAGGGATTTTCACATAGCCTTAGCTGTCCTGGATCAGGTTCAGGCTAAGTTTTTTCTTCTTCAAATAGTGCTAAATCTAATACCCGAAACAATACTAATATATAAAATATTAAATACTGTGACATTACATACGCTGCTGTTACCATGATTAAATGCAGCGATAGCTTGGCAGTTGAGAACAACCGAAGGTATAAGAGCTTTAGTAGGGGGCTGTATTTTTGTTATTCCATTGTGATCACTCCCTGAAATCTCAGAATAACCTTGCAGCAGTGGTTCACTTACCTTCACTTACTTTCCTCTTCCCTTAAAAAAATAAACCCTAATGCCCCAGAAGCTTGGAAGGAATCCTTGCATTGTATGTCACTGTAATCCCTTTAGGAGACAAGGAATTGCAAATGACATTTTAAAGTCGCTAAGACTTCAGTGGCAGCTCCCAGCAACAAAAACAGAGCAGGCTTCCTATTTATTTCTGTAACCATCCATTTGTAAAACACTGAACTAGACGAAGAGCAGGGAAGTGATGGTATTTTCATAAGGTGTGTACAGCTCTCTGCTGGTAAACTGTGTCTTGTTCTTCTAAATACGTTTAGACTGAAATACCAGGAAAAACTACTTTGCACTCACAGCAGCAGCTCTTTTCCCTCAGTGTGGAAGGGTTTGAGGGCACATACATCCCATTGCCCAGGCATAGCTAGACCAGTGCACAGCAGGGAGAGCAGGGTCTGCTTGATGTCTGCTTCAGTAGGAAAGATAAAACCTAAGGAATATTAATAAAAAGCAAATATAGTTGTCACATGAGGGCCTAATTGGATTTGACCGCTTTCCTAAAGGTGTCCTGTTCTTGTTACCAGTGCTTATCGTCAGCTGAGGATTTATGAAAGAGCAGCCACTGAAAATAATTGCTGTGACTTGGGTTTCTGTTTTTACTGCTAGAAATGTGTTTATTGTTAACATTTCTGAAAAAATTTTGAAAGTTAGAGAAAATAACTAAGTGGCAATCTCTCTTCTCCCAGATGAAACAAGCGGGTTGAAGTAAGCTGTTGAGATTGCTGACGTGTTCATAGATAGCTGGAAACAAACTCTTTGGAGCAAGCCAAAGCAGCGCAGAGTACAGAAGTGTTGTGGGTTTTTAATTTTACTTTTTTCTATTTTTCTGTGCCTTCCATAACCCCAGAGAGAAACGTGTCCATATGTCATAGTCATAGAAACAAGTAGAGTGCTAATTTAAGTTTACAGTGAATTTTTAGTCCTGTACTCTAAACAGATTATAATAAAATTTATGTAGGTAAAGGAGAGGGTCAGATTTGCACCACAAAATGAAAACGGTTGTGTGCAATGTTAGCTTCTTCTCTTGTTTTCCAGGTCCATGGGGGAGATGCATGGGAGATGAATGTGGTCCAGGTGGCATACAGACACGAGCAGTGTGGTGTGCCCACGTGGAGGGCTGGACCACACTGCCAACAAACTGCAAGCAGCTGGAGAGGCCAGACAACCAACAGAGCTGTTTTCGGGTTTGTGACTGGCACAAAGAGCTGTATGACTGGCAGATTGGCAGTTGGAACCAGTGCCGGCCCATCCTCTCCCGGAGCCACGAGAAGCCCTTGGAGTGCCTCAGAGGAGAGGAAGGGATCCAGACAAGGGACATCACCTGCATCCAGAAGTCCAATGGGGTGCCAGCTGAGGATGTCATCTGTGAGTACTTTGAGCCGAAGCCCCGGCAGGAACAGGCATGCCTCATTCCGTGCCGTCAGGACTGCATCGTGGCCGAATTCACCCCCTGGTCAGAGTGCTCAAAAACCTGCGGCAACGGGCTCCAGCATCGAACTCGGCATGTTGTGGCTCCACCACAGTTCGGTGGGTCTGCTTGTCCTAACCTCACTGAGTTTCAGATCTGTCAGTCTAGCCCGTGTGCTGCTGAAGAAAGTCTATATAGCCTAAACGTGGGACCTTGGAGCATGTGCTCAGTGCCCCATTCGAGACAAATAAGGCAAGCAAGGAAACGGGGGAAGAACAAAGACAAGGAAAAGGACAGAGAAAAGGCAGTTCGGGACCCTGAGGCTCGTGAGTTAATTAAGAAGAAGAGGAATCGAAACAGACAGAATAGACAGGACAACAAATATTGGGACATACAGATTGGGTACCAAACCAGGCAGGTCACTTGTACTCACAGAAATGGGAAAAACACTGCCCTGAGGTAATCACTGTTTATTCATTATTTTTCTCCAAGTAAGTGCGCGCTGCGGTTATTTTACACTAGCTTGCATCTCACAGTGGGGACATCCTGTTGCAAGTAAGAGCATCCCTCATCAAGTGTCAGATATTTCCATGACATGAAACATGCAAACTGTGCTGGTGGCGTGCAGAGGATCACAAGTAAGTGCACCTTTAAACTGTACAACTCCCTGTCCTCTGTCTAAATAGATTTTCCTCAAAAGCTCGAAGGCTTTTGTCACTGCCTGCACTGTTTCTGTGGGTTCAGGCAGGTTTTTGCTCTTCGTGTTTGGAAGAGGTGATGATGGTTTTAAGGCACTGGGCACAAAGATTAGGAGGAAATTGGTCTGGATCAGACTTGGTGAAAGTAGAAAACTGAGCAAAGGATGGTGCATGAGAAGGCACTGCGTGTTCTTTCCAGTATTCTTGTTTTCTATTAGAAGAGCATGAAATTCTTTCTGTCCTTGATTCCTGTGGCAGAATTCCTGGGAAGGTGCCCTGCTGTTTCTTCATGTACTTTCTCTTTTTCATCTGTGCTGTCTGTATGCTTTGGGATTTTTCCCCTAATACTTAGTCACAATTTCACTTTTCAAGAGTTTGGGCTGTCCTAGGTGTTTTGTTAAGCCTTTCATAGAATTCTGCAGTATGGATTTTGGTACAGTTCCTTTCAAGAGAGAAAACAACAATAAAGCAGGAAAGTTCCTGGCTCAAGGGAAGAACTTAAGCTTGGATTGTTTAGCTGGGAGAAGGGACGTAAGGATGAAGACATGAAGTGTCTATATGTAAGAACCCACCACAAGGAAGAATGGAACAAGCTATTCATATGTTAAGGGTGTATAGGGACAGTAATAAAATGGGTAATGGCAGTGGTGCTGAATGAGGTCAGACTTACCAGTGTTGGGAATAATGAAACTCTGGAAAAGATTGCCTGGACAGTGTGTGCCAGTTCCCTCTTGGAAGGTTTATAAGAGTAGGCTTGACATTCTCAGTTTAACATCAACTCTCTTCCCCTTTCATAGAGAAAACAGGAAAATTTTGTTGAGTGACTCTTGAGAAATTTCAGTACTGATACCTTAGCTTTTAGAGACCAATGACAATGTAGGTCACCTATATATCGGTTTGGTGGTCAATGGGACATGTAAGTGATCAGATGCTCTCACCTGTGACTGTGTTCCAGAATCTCAAGCAAACCAGAATTTTCTGTCTAGGTTGTCAGTGCAGCCAGAGCAGATGATTTTATAATATCTGTTAGACAGCGACTGTGTTACTAAATAGTACAGATAAGTAAGGCGACTGGAGACCCTGCCGTTCTCCTGTGAAACATTCTTCAGCTTGAATAGTCCATTTTCAGTGCGTTTTGACTTTAGCAATCACAAACAGTCAGCCCCCTGGCAGCATGACTGAAATAAGAAGAAAACCCCTCAGGCAAGTAATATATTTTGCAGAGGTAGCCAAATTGGTGCAGTATAGAAAGGGTTTCAAAAGAACAACTTCCAGAAGGGTGCTCCAGAGAAAATGGTTCTGTAACGCTGTCAGAAAACCTTCGAAATGCAAATTCTCTTGATGCATCAGCACACCAGGCATGGTAAAAAGCAGTGAGACGAGGAAATCAAAGTGTAATTTATATGCTTTATTGCCGAGTCTCCCGTGGAATACTGTATGTTGCATTGTTCCTTCTGCAGTCACGTGGATGTTACACAGTCTGTACTGCTTGTTTCCCCTAGTCTGAAATTCTGGGGCACTGAAAAATGTATTAAAGAAAGAATAATTAAAGGTGCCCTATGAAACGGACAGCTAACAAAACGTAGGCAGTGTTGCTGTCCAAGCAGAGAGGACAATACTGATCCTCTGAAACGATTCCTGTTTTTTTGTTTTTTTAATGCAAGTGTAGTCTGAGGTCCCACAGAGAGCCCTTAAACAAATTGTTAAGGTAGAGAAACACAAAGGGTGTGTAAAATTTCAGGTTGAATTACAAAATTCCTTGCAATTTTATAATTAATTATAAAAACATCTATAATTTTATATTTTATTTTATATTTTTAATGTGTTTTTAAATGTCCCTCTTGTAAGTTGTAATGATTATGCCTTGTGTTAAGCATACAGTTTTTCATTGTAATGTATACTCTGGTTTTGCTTTCTTCTGCTTTGCCAAGCTGGTACTGTACGCACTTGCACAGGCTGCCCAGAGAGGTTGTGGAGCCTCCTCTGGAGACATTGCAAACCTGCATCTCCCTGTGACCTAATACAGGTGATCCTGCTCTGGCATCTGGACTAGATGATCTGTCGAGGTCCCTTCTAATCCCTGACGTTCTGTGGTTCTGTGATATATTTCTCATAATTGTCTTCCTGAACAGACTGTTGGCTGAAAGTTTACCAAAGATGTTTTGTCTGTTTCTGTACAAGAGTTGCGCTCTAGTAGTGTCTCACTCGCACGGCTGCTTTACTGAGATGCTGCATCTGTGATTCTAAGAATGTGGACACAGTATTTGATGCAGGCCAGGATGCTGTTGCCTTTCTTGGCCAGCTGGGCACAATTGTCTGAGCTTATTAGCTGCTTAGAAAATGTCTTGTTTCCCTGTACTTCTCTGAGCTGCTTTAGTGATGCAGTGAGCAGAAAAGGTAATGTGCATGAAGGTGGCAGCGGCTACGGTGGAGTTTCAAGGAGACAGGCAGGTAAGCGAATAGCAATGCAGACAAGAGAGGTTGTAGAGATGAAGCAGCATAAGCATCTTCCAGCTTGTTCATTGAGGACCAGATGGAAGTGTGTATGTCTGCAGGTGTTGTTTATATTACTGGCAAGGCAGCTTTGCAGCTGGTTCTGTAAAGGCGACATTCAAGCTCACACACTGTAATGGTTTAGAAACTGTAAGTGGTTCACTAACAGAACACCTTTAAATACCACCTATTTGGGATAATGGCTAATGTACAGTTATCCTGATAAATTAACTTGGAGCTACTTAGGGCACATTCTGTTAACAAATGTAGGACAGGGAAGCAGAAAGTAATCTTGGAACAAAAACCTCCTGGTTACTAAAAATGGCAGGGTAATTGTTAGGTGCACTGGGATAATAAAAATGCAAAATACTGTTATTAGAGAGTATGCAAGCATGTTGCTTTCCTACTGTTTTCTGCTATTCTTTTAGGATTTCTATGAATTTGAAAGTCAGAATCATCCTGTAGATTATTAAGGTGGTTTTGGTGAAGGGTTTCGTGGACATACATAATAGTTTGCACTGTGTGTACCTGCTCCATCATTTTTCTGAGGCTGATGCTCTGACAGTGGCTTGTCATTGTTGCTGTATGTTTGACATGCCATGCCAACATGCAGATTTAAGGTGGAGATGTGCACGCTGTACCGAATAATTGAACCGTTTCTTTCTGCACACCATATTGCAACTCTTCCTGTAGTGAACATTCTGTCATTTAGGTGTACTACCTTCATGTATTTCTCTGCAAAGTGTCAAGATCAGATGCCTTTCTAGCATATTTCTTCTTTCAAATGCATATAGTTATTTTTCCTTGGCAAAGTGTAATAGCTTGTAATGTAATGAGGGTTGAACTACATGTTCTTGTAGTCTCCTGTAGCTATCCTTTGAATGATCCTTTGAATGAATGAATGAATTCTATGAATGAATGCTATGTCCAATTTCTAGTCTTAATTTAGCAAGAGATTATACACACGGTTGAAAATGGAATTAGGCACTGAGATCTGTAACAAAGATTCTCCTACGTGGTACTTTCATGGACAACTTCTGCCTCAGTGTCAGAGAATGTTTATGTTGATTGACTTCAGTGTGCCTACAGAAATAAATTCATATGAATCATGTGGTACTTCTCTGAATTTTGGACATCATAGTCTGCAAATAGTCCCATAAGTAACAAACCGGAGTGGATGACTTGTTTAGAGTGATTTACCTGTGGTTTTACATGGCTGCTAAACAGTTCATGTACTGCATGTTTCCTCTTAGCTTTATTAAGCTATGGTGTAGCGTGTGAGCTGAGCATCCTCTGGGAGATACTGTCCCCAAAGGAGTTGGGGACTGCTTAGGATGGAAAGTCGCTGAGTTAAGCCTTGCTTGCAGATGGCTTCAGTGCCTGAGTTTCAGTAGACCCACTGAAAGCAAAGTGCCCAGCCTTCCTGCTAATATTGGCCACTTTTCCCCAAATGCTGGAGACATTAAACCAGTGAAATTGTCAAAGTTTCCATAGAGGAAATAAACCTCCAGAATCTAAACGTGTATTAGTAATGTAATGTCATTAATGTTTTAGTATTGTTTTAGTTGCAGTGTTGCGTGTTCTCATTCGTTGTGTTAGGCATTGTGGTGTTGGTTCTTTTCTTTGCCAGTAACTCCGTGGAGCTCAAAGTAAATGCTGACTAATGCTGTGTAACATAAGTTCCCACGGACGAAGAGAAATCCTCCTCAAGAAGCTTTCCAGGCATCTGTGCAGTCTGTTGCCAAATAATGTGCTCTACTAGTCTTGGAATTACCTATTACCTGGGATGTGCATGCAGTCCCTGTGTCACTGGACTGCTAAACAATTCTGCTTGCTTGTCTCCTTGGAAAATCGTTTTATCTGCAGTGGGTTTTAATTTTTTCAAAACTGTTTTGGCGTGCATCTTTGTTGGCAGAATTAATTAAAGCTGTGAAAGGATGATGGGAAAGTAGTCTTGTGAAAAGCTCTTAGGTAGACAGTACTTGAATTGTAAATGAATAAAAGAATGAATAAAAGTGGCCTCATTGTTTGTGTGATTATAACAGCCCATGATACTGTGAGGTACTGACAGTTTCGTGGAACAATGTACAATATGACCCATGCTAAACAGTGCAGCTGTAGGAAAAATGAGTCAGGACTATGTCATGAGGGATACTCATTACATTTGCCACCACTTGAAAATGAGGGCACTGTGTTTCTACTAATGTCCTTAACAAGTGTGTGCCAGCCATAAACATTAAATTCTTGCGGGTGACTAGACTTTACAGATTACATTTCATATCTTCAACGTAACTCACTGAAATTATCTAAATTCCGAGAGAATGTATATGGGGCTTGGAAACGAGGAATAATAGCTGTGAAAATGTCATTAAAGAAAACCAAAGCTGGGTGTTGGGAGCTGGGAAGGAATAGAGAAGATAGCGGTTTTTCCATGACTTTCCTACATAGCATAACAGGTCAATGTTGAGACTAAGATTTCAGACACTCAAACAGCCAAATTGTACTGATTTTTAAAAAAGTGAAAGCTTGATTTGTTTGCTATTGGAAATTTAGGTTGACTCAGAAATCATTTAGACCTTGAGTAATCTAATTTTATCACACATTTGGAAGCTTATCTTCCAACCAAGAGAATGTTTTCAAATGCACAGCATGTTCCTTTGTACAACAGTGCTGTGGTGCAATTTGCTCCAGATTTACGCCCCAGGCTTCATTCTCCATGTGTCCGTAGCCTTAATTATCCCATAAATTACATTGAAATCCCCAGGTGGAACCTGACTATCCAGAGCAATAGTTAGTTTTTATTTATTGCCGTAAGAGCAAAAATGAGGCTTCAGAGTATGAGGAGGCACGAATTCCTGACCACACATCTCCAGAACAGGTTGAGCAATTACGTTTCGTGCTTTGCCCTTCGAACCGGCACTGTCTTTTTCTTTAGTTTGTTGATCTGACCGAAGCCTTTGAGGTCAGGAATATGTTTGATGTTGGCTTAATAGTAATAGGGCTCATTCATCTCCAGTGATGTTTTGTTTTACTGGGGGGTTGCGTTCTTTCTGCTGTGTCATTAGGGGCATAGGTACCTTAAGCTTCAGTTTCACACCAATACCTGACTGTTTTCTGGAATGGTCCTTTCTTATACCACAGCCTTACTGAACACTGAGCCCTGGCTGCCTTTTGCACTATTCAGAGTCAATGTATAGGCAGTAGTGGCTAGTATGTCATGGCTTACTCATTTTAGTATTCTTATGTAGACTTTTGCCTGCAGATTCACCCAACCTCTGCAGGTTCAGACTCTATCTCCATAACCACTGTGTTCATCTAGCAAGATGCAAACTTGTTCTGCCTCTTGCATATAAAAGTATTTTCATTTATCATTTTTGAATCTTTTATTAGTCTCGTGAAGTATCCCTCATTTTAGTATTAGAGAATTTTAATAGCAGTTCAGTGTAATGTTGGACACGTGAGTAGGGCTGAATTATGTATAGCAACAAAATTGTTGTAAGTATTCGTTATTCTGAATTGTTTTGTATTCTGTTAAAAGGAAAAATGACCTTTTGTTGTGTTGTTTATAGGACTGGTACTGAGTGTTTCTTCATTTTGCCATCTGCAGTGCCAATATATCTTTTTATTGCCTATTTGACTACTTCAGAAGCAAGGATTGCATTCCAAAACAGGCATCATAAATATATGTATATTGCAATTATAATTAAGGAGTTAAAGTTATGATCGATTTACTTACATTTTAATCTAAGTATCTGCATTTATTTAGATAGTTTTACATCTGTGTTGCTCATTTTTCCATTGTGAATCAAACCTTAAAGTAGAAATGTTAGTACCCAGTTAGAATAGAATATTTTAAAATGCATAGGCATTTACAGGGAGAAAATCTGGCTGACAGTCTATGTAATATGTGAATGAAGCAATCAGATGCAGAATGAAAAGTAAATGCCAGCCTTCATGAGGAGCAGGAAATTAATGCAATAGATCCACTCTAGCAGGAAAAGCTCTATTTTAAGGAAGATATAATTCCCCTTTTAGACTGTAAGGCATCATTGAGCTGTTACCAAAACAAACCATTAGTGACCTAGTATTCAGTCTATTTGACATTGGATTTTTAAACAATTTGCAGTCTGGAAACGAGGAGAAGAGGATACTGCACACTTGGTTTTCCTTCCAAAACGTTGCATGGGCATATCTGTTATCGATCCTTCACTTCCTTTTTTATTCCAAACAAAATAATTGAGGATTCCTGAAAGTAAAATGTTGACAATTGATTTATTTCCTCTCTTGCACTTGTATTAAGATTCATATTTTATTTTTGATCACAGATACGGGTCTGGCTTGAGTCTCTTTAACCAAAAGCCCTTTTCCATTACTTTGTAGTCACATACATTACAAAGATTTTGCAAGACCTTGCATCTTGCAATGGGCATTGGTTTTCTCTAGGAGTTTATGAACACCTGCCAGTGTGCGTCCTGAAAAGTGTAATGCTCTCTTATTACAGCTTCTGCAAACAAGACAAGTTTCCCATCACGTTCCAGTCCTGTGTGATCACAAAGGAGTGCCAGGTGTCGGAGTGGTCGGAATGGAGCCTCTGCTCCAAAACCTGCTTTGACATGACAACCCCTAAAGGGAATCGTACACGATCACGGACCATAAAACAGCTCCCTGTGGGCAGTGAAACTGAATGCCCAGAGTTAGAAGAAACAGAGCAGTGTGTTACTCAAGGAGATGGTGTTGCGCCCTGTATTACGTAAGTTGGATCATTTCAGTTCTCCCTGTTTCAACTAAGCGTATGGAATATCCATCAAGTCATTATGAAACAAGGAAGAGGTTCGGGGGTTTCGTGTTCTTGGTTTGTTTGTTTGTTCTTCTGCAAAGTTTTAAAATAGCCTCTATCCTGATTTATAGGAAAACTATCGAATGCATATTTTCTCTTTAGTGTTAACTAAGAAGAGAATGTCTGTGCGCATGAGGCCCACTCAAGACCATAATAAATCCATTGTATTAATTAGCCAGTGATCTTTTCCCTACCCAAGATTTCTGCCAGAATCATTGTTTTCTGAATTACTTGTCTGTTTGCAGATAGTGCTGAACGCAACAGAGGTGATAAATATCTGTTCAGCAGATAGGCTTTTTAAATGAGACACATAATCATCACAACAAAGGCAGGTCTGAGCCCCAAATGGCAAGTGTGTGAGGCTATTAGTGACTGTAAATGAATTCACCCTGTTGGAAGTTTAGGACAAATGACAGCAAGCACTTTTTTCTTCTGAAGATTGTTGTAATCCTTATAAACTAATCAAGATTAATATTAAAGTCCCAAGTGTGCTTTTCCTTGATCAGACTGAGAAGAGGGTCTGGGAACATGTCATTTGGCGTTAAAGAAATACGTCATTTGGCGGTAAGACTGCAGTGTGTATTTTTAAAAAGTCATCTTTTCTTGTCTCTAGCAATGTTAGGAAGCAGTTAACTTGGTTTAGCCTTAAAGTATTTGTTGTGTAGAGAATTCTGTGCCATTTATCCCTGTTCGTAATCCCAACTGGGATTTTAACTGGGAGTCACAGATCTTTCCTGTGCATTCACTGATTAGGAAGCCCTCAGCATCTCATCGTTCATCAGTACCCAGCAGGGTTACTTCACTGTTGCAGAGCCATCTTTTTCCTAACACTGGAAAAGGAACTTACTAGGTTTTTCTGATGTAATAATAGCAAAACGCTTGTAGTTTCACCTGGACATTCAGGACAATTTTTATTAAAGATCACTGTGTACATGAAATTGTGGAGGTCAGGCTTTTTAGAAAGCTGCTAGTGCTATTAAAGTGTGATTTCAACAGATCTAACTGAAAAATTTCATCCAGGTATGGTTGGCGGACCACAGAGTGGACAGAATGCCGTGTCGACCCTCTCCTTAGCCAACAGGACAAGCGCCGAGGAAATCAGACAGCACTGTGTGGAGGTGGCATTCAGACCCGGGAAATATACTGTGTGCAAGCCAATGAAAATCTCCTCTCCTACTTAAATACCCTCAAGGAAAAAGAAGGTAAATTCAAATCATTTGGAATTGAATTAGTGTGAAAGCAGAATTCTTCAGCGTTCCAGAGCTCCTTGACAGCCATTGTCTTCTGCCACGAGTGCTGCCATACCTTGCAGGCTACTGTTATTTTCTAGTTCAGATGAAAATACCTACGTGCAGCAGCAAAGAATGCATCCTCTGTGCTGCGGGTGTTGGTTCCTAACCACACGTTACTAATTTTTCCTATCTACTGAACAATTTGCCTTTTGTGAAGGAAGTCTTCAAATGAGAAAATAAGATAAGAAATTATTCGGTTCCTTCGGGTACTGTAAAATTCCAGTCTTGCCTGTCAGCTAAGTGATGAACCTGTGCCGTTTGCTGTGCGGGTGGAATATGTCAGTTCTGGCTTGTAAGCCCAGTGCAGAAATAGGTAAAGGTTTGGCGAGCTTCCATTCTCAGGGAACGGATTTTTATTTTTTTTAATTATGATTTCTTTTTTTTTTCTCTTCTTTGGCCAGGATTTTAAAACACTTTCAGAACTTCAAGCCAATACAATTTCAAGGGTTTGTTGCCGTATCAGGAAGATGTAAGGGTTTATTTGTTGTCACTGGTGCAGCTTGTACAGCATCTTAAGAGACAATAGTCTGGGAGAAAAAAATCTCTAAGTCATCTGGTATTCTTCAGAACAGCACTTGAGTGTTCTCTGTTAGGTCTGCTTCTGCATTCCACAGCAGCACTGGAGGTTTAGAAACCAGTGACTGGAAGTAGATAGTGTTGTCTTGTTAATTATGTGTTGTCCCCGTCTGTAACTGTTTCATACAAACACACGGTGTTATAAATAAATAAAGCCAAGCAGCCACAGAGTTCAGGAACAGCGCAGTCGTTGTATGAGTCATGTGTAACACAATAGTTAGACCAGAGCTGACCTCACTGCAGGCTGCCCAGGCTCCTCCTCTGGGTCAAAGGTACTCTCAAACTTGCCGTAGAAACAGAATTTCTGGGGAATATTAATGCCAACATCCATTTCAGCGTGACTGCTGAGATTGGTAGGGTGTGACTTGTGTGCTTCACAGGCCCAGCGTCTGTATTTATTAAAGAAGCAGCTTTCAAGCCTCTTCGTTTAATGCAAATCAGCTTCCGCCCAAGGGCTTTCCATAAATCACCTCTTCTGAACAAAGTTTAGATGCTCCTGCCTTAAAGGAATAAAACCTCCCGGCGAAGGAGAGGTGACAATGAAATCAGTGGCAGCTTACACTGTTCAGAATGATGATTAGGAGTTTGGTAGGCTGTGAAGTCTCCCCGGCTTAGGCGGGTGTGAAATCTGCCCTTATCAGACTGTGACAGGAATACGCAAAGCCCATCAGGAGGTAATCTCTGCAGGCTCTGGAAAGCTGATTAAAATGTGACTAGTTTTGGGATGCATAAACATGAGAACCAGTTTTCAAGAGCTCACATGAGGGGTGAAGTGGGTCTTCGTTTAAAGGGAATCACAGGGGTGCTCCCATATTAAGGGACAGATTTTCAGAAGAGCTGCTGCTTCACTCATCCTTCCTCTCTCTGCCCTCCCATCTTGGATTCAATGTGGGCGAGCGCTTCTCTCCAGGCTCTCCTGGGAGCCAGCAAATCAGCGCTTCTAAAGGCAGTGCCATTGGAAAAACGTGAGTTAGCCTAACCGTTTTAGCACTGGGGAAACGCCTTCATCCCGGTGGAGTCTGCTGTTGGTACGTTGCAGTGCTGTCTGGGTAAGGCTGCTTTGGAGACTGCATATACTCATGGTGGCGTTTCCCTGTTATTTCAGAAAGTCAGTCACAGAGCAAGTGGAAGGCTAGTGCTGCACCTCTGCTATCGATCACTTTTGAGATAACAGGTAGGTAAATTGAGGCCTCTGACCTGGCCTTTCAATCAAAAGTGTGCAAAAGAGGCAACATCCCCTTGGGGGAACTACACTGGCTGTATGTGTATAATTAACGTGTTTATAGAGCTCTAGAACAGCTTAACGAGTACGCGTGTTCTCAGGAAATTTAGATCAGTTTGTAACTGACAGCCCTGAGCACAAACTAATGAAGTTCATGAGCCAGTCCAGATTCCACGACAGTTTCCTGCTCCACTCCTGAATCATTTTGGCAAGCAGCTGGTTTTCCTCTCAATTCTCAGTGCTGGAAATTACACCACTGCTTTATCGCTGCTGCTATTTCCAGTCTTTTCTTCAGATTTAAAACACAGAGTTAAGACTCCAGTAAGAATTTTAACTTTCAGTACCTAGCTGAAGCAGAAGTCCTCATGACTGTATTATCACCTGTTCAAAATCATACATTTAGACTTGAGGGTGATGAGAGAGTACTGGATATAGTAATTAGGCAGCTGACTATCAGGATTCTTGGAGGCCACAGTCATTCTGCCATTTACTTGCCACTGACTTAAATAGTTTCATCTCTGTTCACCTTTTTGACTGGTTGAATCATGAAGTTTGTATCATGGTAAGGGTGAGGTTAACTGTGTCATCTTGACCCAAGTAGCTTTAAAACAGTCAATGTAATTTGAAGATGGGAGAAAAATTCCCTTGCGGGCATAGAATCATCAACATGTGCATACGCACACTGAAGCAGCCATACACAGATGCCTTCTCTTTAACCCAGTTGTTACGGGGCACTAATCTGTTGAAGATTCCTGGAGAAGAAGGGGAAGGTTGGGACTTCAACAAATAATTAAGAATGGTGTTTTTACCTTTAAGTTGTTTTTAATATGCAGTCAATAGGGAAAATATTTCACAAGGCTATAAAATATATTCAGCTCAGATTTCCTAACATAGTAGATGGATTTGAGGATGGGGTGATTGAATCTCCTTTTACTTTTGAGGTCGCCATGTCAAACTGAAATTCATTCAAAAGTGAGTCTAAATTTTGAGTTAGGCTGAAGAGAGATTATCAAAATGCATTCGATTTTCTTCAGATTTTTGTGTCAAAATTTGTTCAAATTCCAGACAGGTCTTCCAGTATTA
Organism: Upupa epops; assembly: GCA_013397515.1. Taxonomy (NCBI): domain Eukaryota; kingdom Metazoa; phylum Chordata; class Aves; order Bucerotiformes; family Upupidae; genus Upupa; species Upupa epops. The sequence continues at coordinate 644,807 of VZRI01013663.1, read as the reverse complement.
CACATCACCTGCTCAGCATTCGGAATTCCTGCCAAGGAGTAAAGAACAATATTTATTGATGCTACAAGATTATACGAGAGAAGAGAAATAAGGTCTTAAACAGTACGTTTCTGCATCTAGCATGGTCTCTCAAAGTGTATTTGCTCAGCAATAAGCATCAAAATCTGAGCTCATTTATAATTTTTCATGAAAGAAATGCAGTTAAATTAATAGGAACAAAATATGCACAAGGTACTCGAGCAAGGCTAAGCTCGCTTATTTTACTGTCTTCTCAAAGGCACATCAAGTAATCCCGTGTGAAATACACCCTAAGTGTTCAGTCATGAAAACAGCTTTTAGTAATTGGAATATAATTTCTCTGTACTGCTGTTGAATGAATTTGCTTTGAAAGTAATGTTTAGCAGATCTGGTGGCAGAGGTTTTAGCTTTGCTTGTGTTCTAATAGCAGCATCTCAAAAACATTTTTGGCATGGTGAGAGATTTATTGATACCCCTTACCTGTCCCTTAAAGCACTTCTTTCTTATCCTACACTCTGATGAGTGATGGAAAAGACAATTTCAGTAGGTGTTTTCATGATAAGTTTATTTAGCAGTGCTTGCTGACAAGACCTAGAATTGATATTGGACAGACAGCTCAAAACAATTGAACTACTGCTCCTGTTACCTCAGTCACCCTCTTTAAAGCCAAACAATCACAACACTTCGTATTTTAGAATTTCAGCACCATCAGACTTTGACTTGAAGGCAAATCGATTGCAACAATAGCACAGTAGTATTTAAAGCTTCCTGATATAAGGTCTGTGTTGTTTTTCTGAGTAACATCCCATAAACTAGTGTGCTGGTAAGTACTTTATGCTGATGCAGGCTGGAGATGAAGCGCAGCATTCTGCAAAACACTTTGTTCTCTGAAGCAGGGCTGTGTCTCAGGGGTATAATTGACCCTTAATTTCAGCTGTCTCACTTGGGCAATTCCCTGATTAAATCAAGGTTAAAAACGTACAGTTAGCAATTACTTACCCTTGTATTCTTGTTTTCATTAGAATGTATTCAGTAAAAATTCAATTACAGGCAAATGATGTTTATGTATACCCATGTTGTACACAAAATATGCACAATGTGTTGTTATCATGCACATTAGGTGTGAATGTTAAGCTGATTGTAAAACTCAGTATTCTGCCATGAGATTTAATTCCAAGGTAGAGTTCCGCAAATGCTGGAATAGTAGTTCTGCTATTGTTTCGTGTTAAGAGATTGGTAAGCTGAAGGCTGTAACACTGAACGGTTGTCTACCATCTTCATACTTTCCTGCTGGCAAGCTGCTTGACAGAGAGAGACCTGAAGGTACTGATTGATCATCAGCTAAGTGTCCGCCAGCAGTGCGCTCAGGTGGCCAAGAAGGACAATGGCATCCTGGCTTGTGTCAGAAATAGTGTGGCCAGCAAGAGGAGGGAAGTGATTGCCCCTCTGTACTCAGCACTGGTGAGGCCACAGCTTGAGTACAGTGTTCAGTTTGGGGTTCTTCAATTCAAGAAAAACTTTGAGGTGCTGGAGGGGTCTGAAAGTTGATGAAGGGTCTGGAGAACAGGACTTCTGAGAAGCAGCTGAGGGAACTTGGGCTGTTTAGTCTGAGGAAGAGGAGGCTGAGGAGAGACCCTATTGCTGTCTATAACTACCGGAAAGGAGTTGCTTCTTGTTTTTCTCACAAGTAAGAAGTGATAGGACACAAGGAAACAGCCTCAGGCTGTGCCAGGGGAAGTTTACACTGGACATTAGGAAAACCTTAATTGAAAGAGTGGAACAGGCTGCCAGGGTGCTGATGGAATCACAATCCCTGGACATGTTTGAAGTTACATAGGCATGGTTTAGTGGTGGGCTTGGTACAGTGTACTTAAATAACCTGATGTTAACTTTAGCCAAATATCTGTAGTTCTTGATCTGATCTTTCAGAAAGATATTGCGTCATATTCTCAACACGTTTCAGAATATGTTTCATCAGAGAGTCTTTCCATCCCAAGACTGTATTTGTAATGGTGATGGAAAGTGAACGAGAGAACCTTGGGAAAACGCTGAGGGAGTAGAAGCAAAGTTGTAAATTAAGGAATTGCACATTTCTTTATCAAACAAAATGCGGGAATACGTCAGTCTTCACGTTGCCTTCTCACAGGCGTTCTTCGCTTCGTGTAATGCTTTGTCGAGTCTCAGGTGCTGAAAGGGAGTTAAAGTCATCACTGTAATGGAACGGAACGTTTTTTTCAGAGTCATTAGCTGTACTCTGGTGCCTTACCGGATCCTTCTGTTACTTGTGTTACCTGGGAATTCTGAAGAGTAGAATACAGAAGGAGCAATTGGATTTTGGCCTGTTCCAGAGCTGTTGATCCTTAAAGAAGGGAAGAATCTGCCTTCACACGCACCTTTATGGATTAATGATACTTTAATGAAAAAAAAAGTTGTCTTGATAATTAGCAAGTTTTAATTATTTTAAATATGAATATCAATGCGTATTGTCTGCTGACCATATAGGTGTCTAAAACAAAACCTTGAACTGCAGCTGAACAAATCTTATTGCTGAGTGTGCACTTGGAGGCCTTTAAAGAAAACAGAAAATTGTCATAATTTTACTGTGGTTCAGGTTATGATTTAAAATAATCTTCTAAATATTAATTAACTAGGCTTTTGAAGTTATAATCCTGTGTTAGGAGCAAGGAGATTTGTACAAGTTTTGCTTCAGTTTATGAAATAAAGACACTTAATAAGGCAGCAGGACATTGATTTACACAGCATGCAATGTGAGCGACTGCTGAAGTAATGTACTCTGTCTGTTAAATGAAAGGACTAGGTCCAAGAGAATGCTGGGATATCTGCAGTCTTCCTGACTCCACGTAATTGGATTCAGTTCTGGAGAGGGTGAACAGGCATTTTGCAAACACTTTGTCAGATTAAAATTAGGAGGTAGCCGCCTTTCGGAATGAGAGATGGTTCTGTCCACTTAGAGCTGAGGTTTGTGACCAGTCACACGAGAAATATGCTGACTTTGTTTCGACAGCCTCAAGACCAGTGGACCGTAGTCTCTGTACAGGACCTCTTCCCAGCACCTCCCAGCTGTGCCATATCCCCTGTCCTACAGAGTGTGAGACTTCAGCTTGGTCAGCCTGGGGACCATGCACCTATGAAAGTTGTGATGACCCTCAGGCCAAGAAAGGTATGTGGCAATTCAGCAAAGCCTTTTAGGGGTGATTATGTCATGTTCCTAAGTCATTAGGCAACCCTGGCTATACAGGTACATTAAATTTGAAATAAAGGATATATCCAGTACCTCTGAGCACAGCTACAAGCTTTTCAGAATGGATAGGCAAGGAAGGAGAGATGGTAGAATAGTCCTGTGTGGCATGGGGCGTTTTGATTGTCTGGAACATAATGATGGTGATGAAAGTGTTGAGTAGGGGTAAGAATCAAGGGGAAGGCCAACAAGACAGATACCTTGTGGGAGTCTGCTATAGACCACCCAAGCCGGGGAAAAAAGGGTCAGGGTAAAAGCACTGAAGATGATGAGTTCTCTTCTAATTCAAACTATGTCAAATCCATTAAAACTTCATCCCTTCATGATCTGGACTAAAGATGTGCAATTCTCCCAGGTAAACTATTTAAGCTGGGGCCTGAAGAAACACTGGGTGCCAAATGAACCGTATTTAGCCTGGGGCTGAACTGTAGCAGCTGCTCTACCATTCAGTTGTCTGTCCCCAGGCAAGAAGGAAAAGGAGAGGGTTTCAGATTTCATGAAACAGCCAAATGCCAGTAAAGAGTACCCAAAGTTCACTCAGCCCACCAAATGTACAGTGGTCACAAGAAACAGAAGGTAGTTCATGGGAGAAGGAAAAGGAGCCCAAGCAAGAAGCCCTACTCTTCTCAGCAAACCTCCCCCTTTATAATGACTGTGGTGTTTATGGTGTGCTTGAGCCACCGTGTGCCAGCTGTCCTGGCTGATGTGAAAGGGCTGCGGACCATGGCCATCCCGTGATTCTGACCCAACAGAACCAGAACACCATCCCTGGAGGTATTTTAAGGGTGTGGAAGTGTGGCATGTAGGGATGTGATTTAGTGGTGGACTTGGCAGTGTTAGATTTACAGTTGGCCTCGATGATCTTCAACCTAAAGGATTCTGTGATTGTAAATATTGAATTCTGATAATGAATTAGGATTGTACTTGGTGTTACAGCTCCACTGGTGTTAGTGAAAGTGTTGGCTGTTTACTAGGCTTTCAAGGTCAGTTTGAGTTATTACAGGTCAATTTGACTTTCAAGCCTCCTCCTTTTAGGCTGGACATTAGGAAAATTATTTTCACTGAAAACAGCAGTCAGGCTGCCCAGGGAGGGGGCTGAGTCACCACTCCTGGGTGTGTTCAAGCATCGTTTAGATGTGGCACTTAGAGAGCTGGTCTAGTGGTGACCTTGGCAGAGTGGGGTTACTGGATGGGCTTGATGATCTCAAGGGTCTTTTCCAACCGGAATGATTCTGTGATTCTCACGTGTAAGAAGCCTCTATGCATTTCAGGAGTGGCCCTTTACTGTGGATCATTTGCCTCCTTTGTTTCAGCAGATGCTGGATGCTGTTTATTGTGACAGACTTGGCAAGCTCTTTGGATAGAGTTTGCGGTCCCTTCTAACCTCAGCCTTTCTGTGAGACTGGCACCGGGCAGGTGATGTGCTCGGTCTGATGCAAAATGAGCTTAAGCAATCTGAAGAAAATTTGTAGATGCTTGCCAGGGAATATTGAGCTGTTTCTTACTGTAGTGTTGTTTATAGGACAGATTTGGTTTATTTCTGTGCCTTGTCTTTTCTGCCAGTGTGATAGGCTATTTTATTTTAGAGGCATGGGGAATATTTAAATCCGGTTTTACTTGTCAATCCATCCCTGTTGGGAGATAACTCAGGAGAAAGCAACTGATGTGAGAAATGACAACCCAGTAATCTAGTCAAGATTTATTAGAAGAAATGTGTCTGGCAAGAGTGATGCACATGATATTTCTTCTGTCTCACTGTTGGAGTGCATATGACTAAGACAGACAGGGATTTAAGACTAAGTTTCGTTACTAAGCTCGAAGCTTTTGATGCACTTGTTACTTTTTACACCTCTTATTTAATGAGTTCTATCCAGTTATTTAAAATGCACTGTTGTAGTGAGTGTCTCTGTTATCTTTTACACAAAAGATAAAGAGAACTGCTCTCTCAGGTGAAAACAGATAAAATTAATTCTCTGTTTTGGAATTGAATTCCTCCCCTTACTGTATTTTCATGGACATTTCAGGCTTCAAACTAAGGAAACGGCGCATCACCAATGAGCCTACAGGAGGAACGGGAAACTGCCCTCATCTGCTGGAAGCCATCCCCTGTGAAGAGCCTTCCTGTTATGACTGGAAAATCGTGGGGCTGGAGGAGTGCATTCCTGACAACGAGAAGCCATGTGGGCCTGGTACACAGGTTCCTGTTGTTGTTTGCATCAACAGTGATGGTAAGATGCTTTTTCCCCACAGTTCACACCAACTAGAGTTGTAATATGTAGGGGACAATGCATTTGCAGCATGCAGTCAAGCTACTAACTCTTGAGATATCTTCTATGTATATAGTCCTTTCTGTTCTGTTTCAGACTCACAGTGTTTGCTCTCTTCTTTGGTTTTGGCCAAGTTTGGCTCTGGAAGACATGTGATTACTTTTTTTTACTCTCATTATAAATCTTTGTCTTTCTGAAGAACGGGCTGTTATATACTGCTGTTACGTGGCTATTAGGTGTTACTGCTGTTACCTATTGTATATATACTGCTGTTATCATGTGGCTTCGTACATGGCTTGCATCAACAATGTGTCCCAGAATGAGTGAGATTTTGGGCTTTGGCCATGTGTGTATCAGCCTTCAGTCTTAAAGAGTTGTGGGCGCAGGTTCAAAGAAATGCTAAAAAAACCTGCAAGTGTGGTTTGTTTTGCAGAGCTCCAATCGCCCACAAAGGGGTGTTCGGTATCTTTTGACTGAGTGGAGAGTAATGTACCAGATTGCCTCAGTTCTTCCTTGAAATCCTTTCAAATTCTTTCTCTCTCTTAGTAAATGTTCTTCTCCAGTAATACCAAGAGGCTCTTGCTTTCATCTCTTCCCATAAATGTTAGCATAATACGGTAAAAGCCAACAAAATACTGAATAAGGCTCCACCAGCCTTGATAGTCTTTACCTCCAAGGTAACGCTCTGCAGGCATCTCCTTGGTGCAGAAACTCACTGAAAATCTTGTAGGCGGCTCTTACAGGCTTTTATAAATGCACAGCACCACCTCTTCCCGGGTATCTCCCATTTGTATTCTCACCTCCTGTGCTAGCAGGGGATACTCTGGTATCATTCTTCATCAAACACTTGTTCTGGGCAAACAGGTTCTGCTCTGCAAAATGTAGAAGAGCAGCACCTTGCAGATTTTTGCCTGACCTTGCAGTCAGGCAGATTTTGTATCAAGACCTAGAGCTGCAAGGTAGTTTTCAGTAAGAGAAAGTTTGCAGAGCACTGTTCTTCCATCATATAAACAATATGGTTTAAAAGAGTTAATCGTATGAAGTTGCAGATTGTGACTGTTTCTCAGGAACTTTTTGGAGAAGACCGAGTTGGCTCTCAGTTAAAGGCTGTGGTTTGCAAACAGGATACATTATTTATATAATTATAATGTGTTTCTATAATTTTGATCTTAAATAGCATCCAGGACATTTAATTCAGTTTTACAGGCAAAAAAGACCATGAAGGGAAACTGTGGAAAGCATACTTTTCCCCTGAGTTTGGTATGTTACTTAAACTAAACTAATCCTTGCTCAAAAACACTCTCCAGCCTCTTCAAGAGCTTTTTTTTCTTTTCATATGAAGTAAAATGTAAACAGAACAGTGTGGTAATTTTCAGAGTAAGTACTGTACTGTAAATGCGCTGCTTTGATGTAAGATGAACTCAGCACTAATGAGTGTCTTTGCTTTCTGTGGACTCTGGCGAAGCACAATTAGTTGGGATAATTTGTCTTGACCCCATTGTTCTACTTCACAATTTTAATCAAGCAGCAGTGTTTGTGAGATTGTTTTATGCAATTGGAATGAGTTTCTCTCTTCAATTTGGTGTAAAGATAAGAGTCATTACAACCTTTGAGACAATAGCAAACAATAGATTATTCTCCTGTGTTGTTGCTGCAGGCCCCGATTGTCATTTTCTTTCCACAGCAGATTGCAGTAATCAGAATTTTCATTCAGGCTGAAAAAAATATGTCAGTACCCCAGGTTGTCATTGCAGAGGCTGTAATGATCTTTGATGTATTATATTATATAAATGGAACTTCAGCCTTTTACTATGGAAACAACCTTTCCAGAATAAATGTTCTTTGTCAGTCTTCGAGGAAATTTCACAAAGCAGCACCTTTAAGTGAAAAAACCTCCTTTTGCTTCTGGAAACTCTAAGATTGGGCAGCCACTGATCAGCATTCCTCCATCATATTGACTGGTTTAATAATTAGAGATTTGTAACTAATGGTACAGATTCATTTTCGCAAGGGATGGAATGACTTTTCAAAATTAAGTTGTTTCATCCATTTTTATGTATATGTAACATACATAAGGCATGCTTGCTGGCAAGCACACATACATACAGAGATACGCGCATACGTGGCACATGCTATCTATTGTTAGGGTCTTCAGTGGAGTGATTTCACAACAGATTAATTTGCTTTATGTGCCTGCGTCTGTGGCAACCTATGAAGAATTCCAAATGAGAACAGATTTCTGTATTATTTAAAGACTCAGCCTGCAGGAGGAAAACTGGCCACTTCTCCCTCAGTAACAGACATATTAGTGCTACTCGTGGGATATTTTGCTTGAGCAAAATAAATTGCGATGTAAAGATTGAAAAATTAACTACTGCTGACACTGCCTACAAAATCCTGTATCATTCCTCACAGGCTTTTGTCTCTGTGCTGAAGTGTTTTCCATGGATACTAGTGGTGGCTGTGATGTCAGCAGCGTGCTTCCGTTTCCCAGCCAGAATGTTTTGTAGGAGCATGTACACAGTACACTGGTCTTTGTACCACCGCATCTCTTACTCTAGATGAAACACATTTTACTTCTGAAGGGCAAATTTCTTTCAGGCCTTGTTCAAGCTCACTAATTGTTGGGTTACAGTTAGCTCCCCAGGGGAAAGGGATGGACTTACTGCACCTCCTGCCTCACTGTTGTGAGACATGACCAGCCTTAGAAGAGGGATCCGTGGCAACAGCAAGGCTCTTTGTGTATATGCGAATTCCTGCAACTTTTGAAGTAGCACAATTGCTCTTGAAGTTGCCTAGGCAAAGATGGGTGCAGATAGAGCCGAGTGATGCAAGTCCTCTTCTGGCACCTTCATGGTGAAAGGCCTGGTCTTCCCAAAACAGGAGCGCAAATTTAAGCCACTGATGACATCAGTGTATTCTCACCTACACGGTGAGCTGTATGGTGTGCAGTGCTGGGGGACAACACAGTGGTGCTGGCAGCTAGCCGAAATACGTAGAGGGTAAATCAGTCTGTTTTGTTAAGTCACTCAGCTGTAAACATTTCTAACAGATTGAGTCACTCCATGCAAAGCAGCTAAACCAAGCACAGCGCTGCCCGGAACGGAACATTTCTTCTGTCTGTCTGTAATTCTCAGTGTGAAGACACCACACTTCAGCTATACAGCAGTCCCGAGGGATCCAGGTGTCTTGCTCTTTTTCTCTAAACTGAGAAATACTCATTTCTGAAATGTTTCTTGTGTTCCCCTTATTGGGGTCTGGTTTTCAGGAACTCTTAAAGCTGTCTTAATGCAGCTTAAATATCCGCCTTTAGTGTCCGCATCAAATCTGTATTTTGGTTCTTAATTCTCAGCTCGTGGCTTTCGATCTTCTTGCAATAAGCATCTGATTAAGTATATAGAATATGCTTAACATACAGAAGATACAGCAGCGTGTTTTCTTAGGCAAGCTGTACTAACGTGTACTGGACATCTAGAAGTAGAGGTTGCTGTAGTGGGAAGCACAGGCATTTTGGAAGCGTGCCACAGAGACTGCAGTGCCCTGGTTTATATGATGCCTGCCCTTGGTAACCTGCTTTTGGCCTGGGGATAATGCAGGAATGCACCTAGCAGCAGTGTTCCCCAGCGGGGAGGATGAGGGATGATGCATAAACTGTGATTTGCAAAGCAGGAACTCAGTGCTAGTTCGACTCCAGGCTTTATGATAGCGAGAATACGGAGAGGGACAACTACAAGCAGTTGGGTTTTTTAACAAAGGTCATTTTAACGCTTTACGATCTTTCCATTTGTTATTTCAAATTACGCTTCTACAAAACAAGAAGAAAGGGGGTTTATGGACCTCAGGATGGATTATAAACTGGATTTACTGACTCAGTGTTGAGCTTACTTTTGGATTTGAGCGTCAAGCGTTAACTTCCTGGAACAGACTGGGAAAACACTGTTTTTACAGAACACACCGAAATAAAATTACATTCGGTAATACTACACGTGATAAAGATAGCTAGCTAGGAATGAAATACCACCCTCTGAAATACTGTCCTATGCAGTAATAATGGTAATGAATCCTTATGTTCTAACACAGGTCTACTGCTCATTGGATTTGCTGGGAGTCTGTTTTCCATCTGGGAGAAGAAGGTTTCACAGGCCTGTTTAAATTTTCTCACAGCATGCGTGCTGGTGGTAAATCTTCTTAGTCATAGGATCAGAGGATGTTAGGATGTGGAATGGACCTCCAGAGATCATCTAGGCCAACCCCCTGCCACAGCAGGATCAGCTGAGACAGGCCACACAGGAACTCTTCCGGGAGGGTTTTTAAAGTCTCGAGACTCCACAGCCTCCCTGGGCAGCCAGTTCAAGTGCTCCATCACCCCCCACAGACATTTTTTTCTGGTGGAAAAAACCCCAAAATGTTATCACACTGAAAATCTGTGAAGCTCATGTGTTGATAAATGGTGATGATGGAGATGTCTTCGTTTAGCCTGTCGTGTGTCAGAATTAATGGGAATTCTATTCTCAGTAATTCCAGCCTTAAGCAGCTCCTTGTCTGACCTTTCTTTCAGATCATAGTTTGTGTCGAGGACCGATTAGTGTAAAACCACTCTTATCTGCCAAGGGGTGTTTGATTTTTCTAGAGAGCTGTTCCAGTGGCAACCTGAAGAGCGGTAAAATAAGCTGCGTCTTTGCACTCATCGCAATTCCTGTACACTGCGCACTGCCTCCACTGAACACGTCACTAGCTTCAAACTAAGAGCAAAGCGTACTTGGCCGCAACAAATACTCCAGAGCACACAGCTGAGGAACCTAGTGTCTCCAGTGTTCCCAGTGATCTGTTCCAGTTTTGGGGCGCAGGTAGCTTTTGGCAGGATTTCAGCTTGATAGAGTCACAGCTGCTGCAGAAGGGAAAGAATGCAATTGAACCTGGGGATTGGAGAGAAGACGAGGAAGAAACTGGGACTGACCAAGCAGGACAGTTAAGAACTGGGAGAAGGTGGGATTTGACCCTACTCTTCTTGAGCACTGTTTGAGAGCGAGTAAGGAAACCAAAGGTATAAAATCTGACAAGACGCTGGAGAAATCTCGGCAGCACTGTGTGAGCTGACAGGTTTGGATTACTATGGTTATTATGATCTAGATGTTAGATGTTAGGGTTACTTGGTTGGTTTTAGGTTGGACTGGATGATCTTTAAGGTCTTTTCCAGCCTCATCATTACTGTGAGACTTTTGGGAGAAGATAAGGCTGCATAGGAAGCCAGAGAAGGGGAATTTGTCACTTACAGAGCTGGAGTGCAGTATGTTACATAGTCTGCTCCTGCTTTTGTCCCACAACATCGCGTCCAGAGTCGGTGTCAGGTACATGACGAAAGTACTGCTTTCACCCAGCTCCTGTTTGTAGCCAGAAAACTGGAAATCTGTCGTGCCAAATTCAAGTATTTTGGATTGCAAAGCCAGGGCCATTAGGAAATGTCGGGAAATCAAGGGGGTTTCTCCGGCCTTCGTGTGAATGTATCAGATGGAAGTCTTTAATTATTTAGTTGTGCCGACATGACATTTTCCCCACAGAACCTGCTACTTACTTGTGGAATGGATAGATCTCCTCTGGGGATTAAGCAGGCATTTTGTAGTAATGATTGCTCAGTGGCTGAGACCGATGGCTTTGTTTGTCGTATTCTTCAGCGTTTAATTTTGCTCTGCTTTTGTTGAGCATCAGCAAAATATAAATAATACTGCCCTGTCACTTCTTGCGTGTTCTGAAAATAAATGTATTAGTGGGAGTCTGATAGCCTTGACATAAAGATCTTAGAAAAAATACCAGTTCTGTTTTAAAACGCTTAAAATTAATAGAGTAAATAGAACATGAGCTAGTGCCTTGAACAAAGAAAATAAAACTAAAAATACTAGATAGCTGCTCATTAGGCAGAGAATACTCAGTAGTGCAAAGATTATATAATTCTCAGTGATTAAGAAAATAACCAGTTTAAATAAACAGAGCGACTGTCCGGAACGCTGTTATTACTGGTGTTCAAAACACCACTGCCAGGACTTGTAAAGTCTGTCAGGAATGGTTTATGCTGTTAGATGCTCCAGAGTTTCTCTAACCTTTTACAAACAAGCAGGTGAAGTATCTGTGAATTCCATTTTGAAGGCATGCTTGTATATACTCCTGTCACTGTACGAACTGTGTCTTGATTCAGAAAAGCCTGTGAGAATGTCCCGGTGATCGTGGGCTCAGCTATGTCCTTCTGAAGTGAGATGGTGCTTTTGCCAAGTGTTTGAGAAATGCATTGTAAATTTTCAAGCAATCTCATCCTCCAGATCGGCTCTGTCTCTGCTGGTTTCTTTATAGCTCTGTCAGCACTTTTCCCCTGCTTTCCCCATTTTGCTCAAAGTGGCCTATGGTTTGACATATTGATCCCACTTGGTCTCGTGACTGTTATCCATTTTATTCTCAATGGTGCTGTAGTCAGTCATCGAACATACTTTTTCTTTCATATCGAGATGACATTTGATTGGCTTATTTGATACTAGAAGGCAGCTGTGCTTGGTTATGATCAATGCACTTCTATTCTCTGTTCCTTATCCTTCTCAGTAAGACTACATTAGCAAATGAACCAGAAAATTCTTCAACTACCTGTCAAACAGTAGGCTTACTCCTGTTGTTAGGCAATGTATAGGTACTCTGCTGGGCTCTTTATTAGGTATAATGGACTACTCTCAAAAAGAGTGTGTCCAGCAGATCAAGGGGGGTTCTTCTCCCTCTTTGTTCTGCCCTAATGAGGCCATATCTGGAATATTGTGTCCGGTTCTGGGCTTCCCCGTTCAAGTTTGATAGAGACTGGATAGTGACCTGAGTGAGAGAGTTCAATTCAGGGCTGCGAGGATTATAGGGGACTGGAGTGATCCGGTTTTGGAACGGGCTGCCCACGGGGGTGGTCGAATCGCCGTCTCTGGAGGTGTTTAAGTTTAGGCTGGATAAGGTGCTGAGTGGCATGATCTAGATGTCAGATGTTAGGGTTACTTGGTTGGTTTTAGGTTGGACTGGATGATCTTTTAAGGTCTTTTCCAGCCTCATCATTACTGTGATACTGTGATATGCTATAAATCAAAAAAAAGCTAAAATCCTGTATTAAATTGTGTTAGCATATTTAGGAATATTTTTATATCTTCCAGTGTTTGCATACTGAAAGAAGGTGTTCAGTGTGTGTCACGGACTGGCACGTGCAGTCACGGTAAATATGCGAATAAGGTGAAGGCATATGTACTTGTGCTGCAAGCTCCTACATGTTGAAAAATTCCACCCATATTTGTGAGATCCAGTGATTATCAATAAGCAAAGTTTATCCAGCGATTATCAATAATTACAGCAGTGATACCGTATCATATTTATCATGTTTCTCGTTGTCAGGAATGGACTGTATGATGTGCTTGAGATTCTGCATGGCAACCCAGACCACTGTGCATTCTCACCAAGGACTCACCAGATCAGATACTTTGCAATCACACGGTGTTTTCAGATCGTTAAACTATCACACCATTTTCGCATAATGAACAGGTGTGAGAAGCCAGAGTATTTGTCATCACTGAAATCAGTGCCATTTCTACTTAGGCTTCTGAGAAGAAAATTACTTCACAAATATTAACCATCAACTAATTAAGACATACTTAATTAAATGCAAATGATACTTAGCAAAAGCAATTGAGAGAAAGGCATGTGATTAGGGATTTAGCAACTAACTTAACACTCTGAGCTACCCAGTGGGCACCTGAACACCAGTAATGAATGCGGAAACTTCACCTCACGAGAGAAAAATGCACCATCTTTGCGCACAGTGTTCGTTGAAAACCTCCAGAGCCAATAAAGCAGAATATATTGAAAATAGGAATTGTGGATTCATGTTGCTTTATGTTCCACGGTGTAAGAGGTGAAGCTTTCAGCATGCTGAAAATTTTTCAACCTGCCTCATGCAGAGATGTTGTGACAACTGGTCACTCAGGAGCTGGACCAGAAAATAATCACAAACAAATTAACAGAGCATGGCTGCTGTTCTCAAGGTCACTGCCGTTTTACTGGTATTGAAGTTTAGCCTGACAGCCTTCATCTTTGGAACAGATAGGAATAAACACTGAGTTAAGTTCTAAAGGCTGCTGGGATTAATAAAACAGGGAAAGATTTCCTAATGTCTGCCCAAGTGTGTGTGTTCCGTATCGCTGAACCAGGAGCAAAAATCAATCTGCCAAACACCGTTGGTGTGTTGCTTTGTTTTTGCGCCAAACACTCTTTAGATTGTTGGGCTGAATGAGACGGGAAATGTGAATTGCATGTGAATATTACTGTTGTTTCCCTTTCCGTGACTTATTTGATTAGGCTTTTGGAGATTCACTCCTTACTGCAAAATCTGGGTCATCACACAGATGCACACAATTGTGTGTGCATTTTAATTAGAGACAAGTGCTGTGAGAAACACAGCTTTCCTCAGAAGGTTCTGCTTGTACAAGAGAAACCCCAAACAGCAACAATCAAATAACAAAACAAACGTAATTGACTAAAGGAAGTTCAGTCACAGTTTGAGATTCCATTTCTGTGAAGCAGTTTGCTAAAGTAAGGTTTGAGAAAGACATCTCGGAAGTGCCTGGTTGTGCAAGAGGTCTGAAGTTGCATCAAGCAGGGATCATTATGGTTGTGTTAATCCCACTTACTGTGAGTTTACTGACTGCTTTTGGCTTAGGTTGTATCAGGTTAGTATTTCAGACTTCCAGAGACTGCCACAGGTGTTCAAGTACAGGATGGAGACCGAGTTCATTGCTTTGTTTCATAGGAGCCCAGCAGCATTCTTCTGTTGGTTTTTGTTATTCCCCAGTAGTTCTCTGTGCCTCAGTGAATCTTGTGTGATTTTCCCTGTTTTAGGGCTTTAAAAATAATTTTGCCTTTGTCCAGCACGTGCCTTTCCATTTACTGGAGGTTAGAACGTGACAGCAATTTTCTGCTGTGCACTGAAGCGGTTATCATATTGAAAGATGCACAATAAGCTGGGGACTTTCCTTGCCAGGTGTCTCCTGTGATACCAGCTCTGGGAATGCTGCTCAGGGGAAGCAGCTGAAAGCAGGTTATAAGGAAGTTAAAAATCAGACACACTTTACAGATGAGTAAACAACAGCACAAAGGAGTGACATGGTTCAGCTGCATTAAGCACGGAACGTGGGCCTTCAGTGGTGCAGACCAACCCTTGGCATCTAGACCCAAATATTCTGGGATTCACATCTGCTTTTCTACCTCTCTGATCTGTAAAAGTCTGCCTATTCGTTGTGGGATTTGGAGTTTTCTGGTTGGTTAGTTTAGAGGTTTTCGTTGTTTGCTTTAAAACAATTCAATAGTTCAGCAATTCACTAGTGGCTCTGGTGTGTGCACACGTAGTGGAAGGTCTTCACTCCAAGAAGGCAGCCACAAGGATAATTCAATATAGTGACTCCCTTTGATTGTCTCGCTAGATCCAGCGTAACACTTCAAAGAAGTGATTTGACTTGATCTCAAAGGTCTCTGTAGTTTGGATGAGTGTGTAAGATATTTTAAAAGCAAAAGCTGCAGGGCTTTCCCCGGTTTGCAGAGCTAAGGAGAATTGATGTTTGCAGTTCCACTGTGCCTAAAGATTCAGTATGAATAAAATACTTTACTCTGTTTAAAAGATGACTATTGTGTGGATGGCCCTCATCTTTTCCACTTTCATAAAGAATTTGTTCATTAATAGAGAGCTCATGATATAGCATTAGTACTGAAGATCCTTCTGTTTTCAGGAACTCAGCTTCTCTCTTACTGGAGAGATTTAATTAAGAGTCTGTAAACCCTGAATGACAAAAATGGGGTTTTTGTTTAACTTAGTGTTTGATTAATTATATTATTATTCTATTGAGCAATAGAAACCTAATTTGAGGCTTTACCAAGCAGTGTTTACGGCTCTTCGGCTTCATTGATAGCGCTCATAGTTCTCACTGCGCCAGCGTGCCATAATCCAGGTGGCAGTTATTAGCACTAGCTGATGCTTTGCCATTAAATTATAAAGTATGTAATGATTTTTCTCTAACAAATGGTTTGTTGAGTGGAAGATTTATATATTCCTTGTGAATCTTGATGAGAAATGATTTTGCTGACATAAGTTATTGAAACAAAAGGGTTGACCTAATGAATTATGTAGCAAGTGCAATGCTATGGGCATTCCTTCCAGTACCATTGAGATCGCATATGCTTCAATAATGTTTCAGTGGAGAAGTTACATTTGAACTGAAGGTTTATGCCCTAGCACAGCAAGGATCATGTAGCACAACAGGCATTCGGATACTTGGAAATGTTGTGCATTCCAGAAAGTGTAAAAAACTCAGCCAGCCTTTCCCATTTACAAATAAACTGTCTCCTGCCATGCCTTGACTGTAGGTGATGGACAGGGCCTCAAAACTCTTTGTGCTCTTAGATGCAACTTTTCCAGTTCCCTGTAACTTAAATTACAGATCAGGCTACTTACTGAGTTCCCGGTGCTTTTCACTGCAAGCACTTTCTGTAGCTGGTTTGTATGGTTAGAAGCCTGTAATCCTAAAATAGCAAATCCACGTGTGTCCTTTCCGACCTGATTTTTACCATCATCTTCTCCAAAGTGAAGATTCATTCTGAGTCTTTCATCACTGGCAGTGAGACCTAAGTCCTAAGGGATGTGGTCACTCATTTGTTCCTCACTTAATATGAACTGATTTGATCTGGAAATCTTGTCACCTTACGAACAAACTGCTTTGTGATTAGGATGCTGTTCTGACACGGTGCTCCCATGATTTCTCTACTGAAAAGCAAAGCAGCCCTATGACTTAAACACTAGACTGGTGTTTCATTAAACAATTTATACCAGTCTGAATCTCTTTATTACAGTGAAATGTGCCCGTTGATGTAACAGCATAGAAATACACAGATCTTTTTACGCTTCCAGGAAACACAGCAGTGTGTTAGTGCTTTGCCGACAAATGAAGCTCTTTCTAACCAAACAAGATACTCTGACTGCAGCATACTGTACCTCGCTTCATCTTTTGATGCTTAACTGCAATGTAAATCATGAATTCTGAGTTACAGAACTGACTAAGCAGGAAGGTAGGATACTTTTCCCCTTCTCCCACAAACATGGATAAAGACCAGGTGGTTACTGTACATGCGTTTCCGTGAGCGCAGTTTTCCGTAGGTGTATTATATGCTCACGTTGTTATTATTCACGTTGGGATTTGGTGTGGAATTAAATATGTATTAACAAAGTGAAAGGCTAAAGACCACCCAGGCTGGCAGCCGTTTCAGCAGAATATCAAATTAAACTGGGTTTAAGTATGTTCTTCTAGAATCGAGGCAAAGGAGACAAGTCATTTTAATAAAACATCTCTTTAGCTTGTATACATAGAAGAACAGAATCTAATTTATTTGTGTGCCCATCTGGACTAGATTGCTCATTTTAAGTTAATTTAACAAATGATAGACTGCTACTGGCCTTTTCTTTCCCAGGAGAAGAGGTTGACAGACAGCTGTGTAGAGATGCTATCTACCCAATCCCAGTTGTGTGCGAAGCTCCGTGCCCAAAGGACTGCGTGCTCAGCATGTGGTCTGCGTGGTCCTCCTGCTCGCACACCTGCTCCGGCAAAACCACAGAAGGGAAGCAGATGCGTGCCCGCTCCATTCTGGCATACGCAGGTGAAGGTAAGGTCGCGTGCTCTTGCATACCCTTGTTTGATTGTGAATCCTCAGCTCTCTCTGTCATGTCAAAGTAATTCCTTGATCTGCAGACACAAATTACCAGATGGAGTTGTGGGAGTGTTTTTATCCTAGGAAAATTACTTAAATGCTTTCTCTAAATTCATTCATGGTACCAGAAGCTGTTTTAAAGAGAAGATTTTATTTGGCTTTCTTTGGTTTCTTATTCTACACAATGTTAATCTTTTGATTTTGAATAATCGTCTTTTTTATTATTATTATTTTTGGAGTCGTCTTTTCTCTTCTAGGAAAATTAAACCAGACAAACCTTTACACAGACCTCAAAGATGATCATAGAGGGTGGTTAGTGACTCTAATGTAGGTCCCTTTGGAAGCGATGTAGGTAGGAATGGTGAAAAGATGAGAGTTGTAATGGGTCCAGATGGTAACTTATTAGCTCAAGCTGGGAGCTAATCTCACCCCATCAATATTTTTATTCAGAGTAGAACTTTGCTGTTACCCTACAAATCCTGTACTCACATGAATGGTTCTCATTCGTGAAATGCTTCTCATGCAGCGCCTGCAGCAAATGCAAAGCAAAAATGTAGCTGGGGTATCAAGGAGAATAAGAAAAAGGCTTTATATACAGGTCATGCCTGTCTGACAGATTTCTGTGCTGCCTGGTTTCACAAGAAACAGCGAAGTCCCATGTAAATTACTGTAGTGACAAAGTTTTCTAATGAGCTTTGGGATATAGCGGCCCCTCCAACACCACACTGACCTCTGCTCAAGCCAGGAGCTCACCTCAGCTGTGCACCCACCAGCACAGCAGCATTTCCTCAAGCAGGACTACACCCCTCCTGAGTGCTCAAACCATACACTGTGTGTCTGGGATGGGCTTACTTACTTTCATTGAATGGAGAGAGTGGGGGGACTCTTTTCCTCAGGGTGGCTTTCTGTTGTTGTGAGATGACTCCACATGAAAACTGGTGTCAGAATATCTGTATTTTAGTATCTTTTCTGAGATAATTGTCCTTGGCTTGAAAGGCAAAGTGGTTTATATATTTGGCTGCCTGTAAGCCTGCCTATAGTGGTGGCTCATTTGTGTCACTGTCAAATACATCTTCGTGGGACGGTGAGGAAAGTCATCGTCTCAAAATGTAAAATGACAGCAGAGGACATAATCATGTTACATGGTTTGGTTGTTTTACGTAAGTCTCATAAAGTGACTGCATGCATCTCAGCCTGGCTCTGTTTTATCCAGGGTTTGTCTACTTTTTGGTCAAGGATTTTATTTTCTGTTTAATATTGATGTTTTTGTTGTTGTTGTTTACAATACATACTAAGACTACTCCACTCAGGCCGTGACCTGAGACCAGTAAACACTAAATGAGATTATTCCAGCTGTTTGGAAGTGCGTGTATAGAGTTACCTGCACTTTAAAATGAGTGATATCAAAATTATCCTCAATGCTTTCAAAGATGTTAATAATTGGGAAATGTGAAGGTATCAAGGCAGTCACATAAAAGATGTTAATTTAATCTTTGAACATCTTAGAACGCGGTCTGTTACCCATCACTAGCTCCACATCGGGCAGAAATGCAGTCGAACTGTATGGAATTCTAGTAAAGTGTGTTGTAGGGCAGACGGTTGGACTTGATGATCTTGAAGGTCATCCAGCCTCGATGATTCTATGATTCCCTGCTTCTATGGTAAGGAACTATCTTCGTGTCTCTGCTACTATATGAGTAACGTCAAGTGCCTCTGCAAAGCCACTCTTTCAGTTATTTACTGTTGTCTCTGATTGTGCTTTATATACTATTGATTTAGTTTTATGTGTTTCTTTTTCATGTATTCTGATAGAATTAACTGTTTGTTTTGTCCTGTGATGCTCGTTAGCTGTTACACTGCTGTCAAACCTGTCCTCGCTTGGTGAAATGCCCTGAAAGCAGCCCTGAGCTTGTTACTCCTACGCAGATGTTGTAAAGGGCATCTCTAACTGCCAGTTCTCCATCTTTTCCTGTACATGTTTTAACTCGAGGGAGCACAAGGGAATGCTGCTTTCCTGGAGAGAATGGAACAACCGATTTATAATTAAAGAGAATATCTTTTATTATTACCAATATTTGATACTGGTGTTAGTTGTTCTGTATTTCAGTAATATGTCCACATTTTGTTAATCCTCTATATACTTCATAAACTACTTTTTTAATCTGTGCAGAACTGGATTCCCAGTGAGCTGCAGATGTTCATGCCCCAATGTTTTTCATTTACAAGTCAATGTCACTCTCTTTTCCCTAAATATACTCTTGTGTAGCTGTCAAAACTGAATCTCAGTTGTCACTTAATTCTGAAATGCCTCAGGAACTGGTGGCTGTGGCATCCGTTCTTGGGGAAAGTATTTCTTCCCACACACTCCTGTAATTTATGAATTTACTTAAATATTTCCCTTGTGTTTCTTCTTGAGCTAACATCAGGTAGAATAATTGATGTAGTAACCTGCCTTCTCTCTTCTGAATTCTCCCTTTATTAACTCTTGAGCTGGGGGAACATGTCTAGGTTCCTCACATGGATGAATTTTCTCTCAAGCGACAAACGTTTTGTGTCTGGGATATTTTTCATTTCAAAATACATTCACTTTCCTAATTTTCTTACTTGTCTTCTGATCTGCTGGTGTTGGCTAGAAGATTGTTGTTGTTTCCCAGTTGAATGAGCTTGTCTAACACTTGGAAATGTGTTATGTGACCATAACTGTGTGGTACCTTTTTCTAAGATTCCCATCCTTCGGGAAACGCAGTGACGCTTCATGCTGACCTACTGCGAGCAACCCTGCTCTGTGCTGACCTCTGCATGCTGTTGGGTACTGTGAGCAGTCCTGCTAGACTGGAGTTGCATCTATTGCCAAAAAACAATTCCAGTCATCAATCACACGTCGGGG
>VZRI01013663.1:519283-624610 GCA_013397515.1 Upupa epops | reverse complement strand
GGGGTTCTAATCCCATGTTGCCAAACTTAAAATGAGCTAGGTGTGCCGACTGTGTTGCTGTGCAATCTGCTTTGTCCTGGGGTTTCATTAAGATGGCCCTTTTCTTGCAACAGCCTGTGCTACCTCAATGTGGACCTGAAAATGCCAGTTGTGCCATCCCCTTTGGTAATTACAGAACATGGATAACTGCCCACTGGGAGCTACCACAAGTGCTCCAGAACACTTTTCAAGTGATCTGTGAATTAGATGTAGAATGTGGTCTCTACATGTGTGTAACTAGAATATTTAGCCGTTTCTTCTGCCTAGGGCCTTCATAATGCCTTGCGTGGTCTTCTGAGAAGCCCATAATGAAAAGGCTGCAGATTACTCCAAGTGTGTTATAGAAGCTATGAGTCTGTTGGAATCCTTGTTTTATACATTTACATTTTTCTCCTCACAGTTTCTGTGTAGTTTGTTGGCTGCTTTGTCGGAGTCAATACCGGACACACGAAGACGAGGGGAGAGGAACAGCTTGTTTTCATGTAGTCAATAAGCAATTAATAAAGTTTTCAAAGTGGGTTGGTTTGTTTGTGTTACTGTTTGTTGTTTAATACAACGCTTTAGCTCCTTCCACTCCATGGGCTTTTCCCCTGTTTTATTGTTCCAGGAGGAATACAGTGCCCAAACAGCAGCGCGCTACAGGAAACACGGAGCTGTAACGAACACTCTTGCACTGTCTACCACTGGCAGACTGGCCCATGGGGACAGTGCATAGAGGACACATCTGTCTCTGCTTTCAACTCCTCTGCCAACTGGAATGGGGAGGCCACCTGCTCAGTGGGGATGCAGACAAGGAAGGTCATCTGTGTGAGAGTCAACGTGGGACAAGTGGGCCCCAAAAAGTAAAGATCTTAAAACTTACTTTCATGTTGTAATTACCGTTGGATTCTGCTGCTTTGTATCAACGATGACTGCATTCAGAGATAAAAAGACTCCCTTCTTTGTGTTCTCATGGTGGCATTGGGTTGATGCTTGGCCTTGATGATCTCATAGGTCTCTTCCAACCTTAGTGATTCTATGTTTCTGTGTGGGAAGAATTAATCTTTCAAGAGTACAGACCTGAAGCTACAAGGACTGTATGATACTTCTCTCACTAATGATTTCTGTGGGTGAGAATGGCATGTTCTGTGCTATGAGAACAGGCTGAGAGGGTTAGGATTGTTCAGCCTGAAGAATTGAAGGCTGAAAGATGAGTGCAGTCCTTTTAGCAGGGCCTGTTGTGACAGAGCAAGGATTAATGGATTTAACCTAAAAGATGGCAGGTTTAGACTTGATGTAAAGGGGTTTTTTTTGCAGTGCGGGTGGTAAAACGCTGGAACAGCTTGCCCAGAGAAATGATAGATGCCTTATCCCTGGAAATATGTGAGATTGGATTGGACAAGTCTTTGAGGGGCATGATGTAGTTGATGTCCCTGCTCACAGCAAACTACATACGTGTGTTTTTGAAGAGATCTCTTTGACCCAGTCATTTAATTTGACAGCTTCATATGTGACCAGAGTTAAATGCAGATCAGCTGCTAGTAAAATGCATTTGATAATATCTTCATACAGTTTGGCAGCTTGTAAATGCATCCTACTCAGGACAGATTCAGAGCTGGAAGAGTTGTTTAGAGTTCCTGTGGTAGCTATTACTGCAATTAACATTGAAAAAACCCTATAATGATCTATCTTTATTCTAGATCTATTGTTGTGTCTCTGCCATTAATTTGAACTTAAATTTTTGGGAAGAGTGCTGTTTTATTGTGTCATAAATCAGCCCTGTGACATTAGAAAGAGTCCTGCCTGATCCTTGAATGGTCACGTCAAAATCACTGATCTTTCTTAAAGACACGGACGTGTAGTGAAAATGTAAATAGGACCTTAGTTTACACTCCCCTCATAAAAAAGGATTAGTGTGGTACAACGCAATCAATATTCCTTGCCTTGGTCTTACTCACAAGTTAGAGACTTCAGCTTGTGTCTTTTTTGTTTAATTTGACCTTGAGTAAGGACTGCGGAAAATCAATGCTTCCCCGTGAGCCACAGATTGTAAACACAAACATTATAAAGGGTGGAGATGGTGTCCTGGTCGAACTAATTGCGCACATCGCTAAAGAGGAGCTGTAATGTCCAGTGCTCCTGGAAGACGGTGTTCTCATGGAAACAGGGCTTGTATGTAATTCAGACCTTCTGTGTGCTTAGAAGTTCGCTGGTTCGTACAGGGAACAAGCAGCGCTCAGTACTTTTCACAGCCAGTTTTAGTTTTAACCATGGAGAAAACTACTGATGGATTGTTTTCTTTAAGTGAGCCCAACTGTGTGTAATGAGCTACGTTTATTAAACTGATTTTACGAGTCACAGAGACACAAGGTGTAACGTGGTTTGAAAGCAGAGAGAGCTTACAGAGAGGTGGTGGAGATTTATGGTGCTATAATATTTTATGGTCTTTTGTGCTGGCATTTTAGAAGAGAAATAGAAAGGGTGGAGGTGTCATAGGAGTGCACTGAGAAGTTGGTGCTGCTCCACAGTAGTGGAACATACTCTGAGAAGTTTATGTGACTTGACAAGAAACTGGTGGAAATCATTACCTACCTTTCCTTACCGCTGAAGAATACGCTCCTGTGCAGCTGCTACTCAGCTTTGCTTTAGCTTGTCCCGTACTTCTCCTCCCACACTGCATGAGCTGACTGTAGAGACCACATTTTCTGAGCAGTTCACCATTATACTTCCCATGCTCCCGTCAGCCTGGCAAGAGTGATGCCTTGTGCAAGCCAAGCTTCTGCAGCTGGTCCAATCCCATTATAAAATGGGTCTCTCCCGACAGCCGCGAGACGAAAAGCCAGTCATACAGTGATGTTTTTCTGTGGCGAGCCAAAAGCTCCAGAACATGGAAGTGATGTTTTTCTTACCTCTTCACTTACTCATCTGTGTCCCAGTCTAGGGTTATTTTGTGCAGATTTGGACTTCTCAGTGACACCAAAACACCCAGATCCAGGGACAGTACTGTAATAAAGGAAAGATTGGCAAGCAAGCTTTTGCTTTTGTAGCAGTAGTGACTTTGAAATAATTCCAGAGGTTTGCAGTACTTCTGCAAGGGTTACCCCATCATTCTGAAAAGGAGTATTGCAGCACAGAGCTGTTTGTCCGTGATGGAAAAATAAGAACACAGAATGGAGGAAAGGACCTGTGTTAATGAGTCCCATATGTGGCAGTCAGTAATCCTTTTGTATGCTTATCAAGCTCTTCTTGAAACAAGTGAGGGCTTCTGTCCCTTCTGCCAGTCTGCCTCAGCCTCATTGATTTGGCAGTTTCACACCCTTTCTCTGGGTTCTGTCAGTTATGGCCAGCCTATCTGTTTATTCCTGGGTAAGCAGTTTCGCTCAGTCTAAGTGTGCCCTCCTTCCAGAGGAACTGATGAAAAGCTGGAAGTGCATTTTGCTAAGCTAAACTACATGGCTTTTCTTCGGAATGATTAGGAAGCTTGAAACTAGCGCTCAAAAGGCAGAGTCTGGAGCGGCGCATGAGGAATGATGTTATTTTGACTGAAATCCCCAGGTGCAGGACGCTTTGCTTTCACCAGATGTATTTAAATGCTAATGTTTTTTATTTCTCTGCTCCATCGTGGTGAATTCTGGGCGACTAGCACTCTCCTCGTGTGCCCTCAGGCATTCGGTCCCTCTCATGATTCACCCCTCCGTTGTAGAGTGATTGTTTATTTGATAATCCTTCTTTCCCCTTTTTTTTAGATGCCCCGAGAATCTCAGACCAGAAACGGTGAGACCTTGTCTGCTTCCCTGTCGGAAGGACTGTATTGTAACTCCATTCAGCGACTGGACATTGTGTCCTTCTTCATGTGAGGAAGGTAATTTTATGGGTCGTGTGCCAGTAGACAGATTTTAAGGAATAAAAGGCTTAGGCTAGCAGTCACTTTTGTCGGAATGCTTGTCCACACTGACATGGAGTAGCTGTTTCTGCAGCAGGTCGTACTGTACTTGCCATACTTTTCCTACATGCAAGTCCGGGTCGCTTTTTTTCCCCGTTTTGCCTACTTTTCTGGTACAGACCCCTTTTGCATCTTCTGCTGATAGCAATATAAATAGCCGTGGAATGGACACCCATCCTAGTGCAACACCAAAGCAGACACTTGTACCGTTGTATCCATGGAATTGTCAGACTAGAAAATGGTGGGATTTGGCCTCTGAAGATAGGCAGTGATGCTTGTCCCAGAAAAAAATGAGAGCAGAAGACAGGTAGGTGGGTGGGTAGGTAAGTAAGTTCATCTATATACGATTTTGTCTGGTTTCTTCCATTCCAAGGAAAACCGAAGGGAAGTTAATAAAAACCAGTGGACTTTAAACTGCTGTTAATGGTCCAGTTCAAGCGTGCTTTCCAATGCCGTTTGGCTACACTTGGCAAAGCTCTTACAAACAGTGCAGTTCTCCCCTGCATTTTTATTAGACTGAAGTCACACACAGAGTCAGTGATGACTGGCTTAATATTGCCCACATTTTTATGCCTTATCTCTTTTTCTCTGTTCAGCTTAACGGCAAGTTTTTTTCTAATATGAACTATTACAGATAGACTCTGTAATACCCCGTGTTCCACGGGGTGCTAATCCCTGTGTGGGACACAGTGATTACTCACAGCTACCATATTATCGGAGTGTAAGATAATGTTACATCAAACACGCACACTTGGGGTGTCATGGCCAGTTCTTTGTGCTTCATGAAGGGCACAAGCATAAAGGCAATTTCACAGTAATTCCTATTAGTGCTCGATGCCTTCTAACAAGAAAAGGGTTAGGAGGATTAAATTCGTAATGTGTAAAAAGAACAGAGAATTAATACCATTGCGTGTGAGACCATGGATAGTTAATTCATTATCAAATACAGCACTGTTGATTGTTCTTGCTTGCCTTTGGGACAGATTGTCTTGGACAAAAATGTCATCCTTTTCTGCTCTCATTTCCGAGGGTTTTGAGGAAGTTCTTGATGCACTGGGTGTGTCTTCACAAGCATTTACTACAGATTAGCACATAGGCTCCTGTAAAACGATGTGTCTGCGAACCACCCGGGCATCTTGTCTGTTCAGGGAGTCAAACCCATTTTACATACTGCACAAGCAATTTTTATTTCATGGGGCTTTCCCATTTATATCAGCAAACTTGTCAGCAGCTTTCCTGGGCTGCACGTATGTCTTGCCCTTTGTGCCAACTCCTGGCATCTCCTGGAGCTGATTGACTCAGGGGTGGAGATTTTCCTCTGCACTGAAAAGCAGCCAGGTGGTGGAGAGCCACCGCCGGGATTCTCCTACTGTTTGCTCCTAATTACAATTGCTTGGCTGCACTCCAGCACGCTTCTGTGTTCAGACAAGCTGCATCTGCTGCAACAACCCCCCCCCAAGCTGGTGTCAGCCCAGCCAGACAAATGTCTGTGCCGTGGCTCTCTAGGAGAAAAAGCGAATTGAGAACCCCGAGATTTTTACCACGTTTGTTGGTCAGGTGCTGCCGTGGAACCGGCACGCGCATGGGTTTTCTGCCAAAGAACTGGTGTGTGAGACAACGGAAATAACGGTTCCTACGGGAGCTATTTACTGTTGCTCATTAATAATGATTGCCACACTATTTAAATCTGGACATTAATTGCAGAGGGGAATTTTTGCCTCTGGGTTTGGTGATTGTGGCAGACTTCGGAACTGTGAAGTGTAGCCGCTTCAGTTTTTGGTAGCCTGAAATGTGTGTTAATTTTGGCTGTGCGGTTGTTCAGTACTGCTACTGCTGCTTTCAGGTCCGTCCTGGCCTTTGCCTGAGATTGTAGTCTTATCTGTGAGGCTTCACTTTCTGCTTGTGGGTGAATAGCATGTCAGTGTCACAGACCTTTGTTCACACACCTGTTACACGAAATCTTATTTTACCCCTAATTACCCCATCCCTACTAGGAGAAACAAGCTCTTCTACTCTTAGCAGGGGGTGCAGCAGTGAAGAAGCAGTCCCGCCACCGCGTCATTATCCAGCTGCCTGCCAATGGTGGTCGAGACTGCCCAGACTCTTTGTTTGAGGAAAGGGAATGTGAAGCTTCTCCTGTCTGCTTTAGCTACAGGTATGGTAATCAGCCAGAGACAACTCAGACATGGTTTTTCATCTTCTACTACTTCTAAAGCTTTCTGAATTCCCATGCCTAACAGGAAATGCTTCTCTGGTATGTACTGTGTGGAAATACAGTGTACCTAGCTAAATCAAGATTTGACCACAGGTACGTAGTCTCAGATCCGCAGTAAATCACAGGTTCATTTTGTTCCCGTTCCTTTTCAGGAGCACTGCAACAAATAAGCATTACTTCCTGGGATGAGTTTTCCCTGGCAGCTGTTTTGACATCCTGTGTGATTTCAGAAAAAATCTTCCTTTACTAAATTATGCAAGCATTGAAGTGCAGACTCATCTGTTTCAGAGAGCTGAGTTGTGCTTCTCCACATCTTCCTATTCCTGTCCGCCCTGGGAGGTTCCACAGCTTATTATGTCCTCTAAAACAAGATTCTCTGTGTTGGCCCAGTCTTCACCAGAGAACTCAGAGAGGACTGTGCCAGCAGGTGGGAATCTCCACCATAACTGCTTGAGAAAAATTGCAGCCAGTTTTCTGGTCTCCACCCGAGTCTTGTGGGAAGGTCTAGGTGTATGTTGAGATAGTTGATACACATGAAGTTCAGAAGGTGATGATGCAGGTGGTTGAATTTGCCTGACAAAATAGAAAATACGAGGCTGGGTTTCTGTAATGAACAGTGAATATTAAACACAGTTACTGGAAGTCAGTGCTCTGTTTCTCCACCTGCTAATTCCCATGAAACTACTCTCTGTTGCAGAGGTACAAGTAGAACTCAAGCTTATTTTAGTGCGAACAAGTGGAGATTAAAGAAGTGTGTTGGTTTCATCCTCTGGTAAGAATTATCCTTGCAAGTTCATTAGGACATCACCCTGTATCTAACTGAAAGGTATGAAAGGGTGGAGAAGATTATTGGAGCTACCAAAATGAGTAGCCCACACAGCAGAGAAATGTAGCTCCAGCATTTTTGCTCAGGTGTCCCTCTGTTGGATGGGTTTTCAAGTAAAGGAAGAGGGAAAAGTTTATGGCAGTTACTGTTTGTTGTGAATTACCTCTGATCATTCAGGAACCGTATGCAACGTATGGTGGTTTTTTAACACTGTCTGGCGCTTGTGCTGCTTCGGGTTTGATGGCTGCAGACTCAGCTGAATTGTTTGAAATTGACTGCTTCCCCACTTCTTTCAGGTGGAAGACCCACAAGTGGCGCAGGTGCCAGCTGGTGCCATGGTATGTGCGCCAGGACAGTCCAGGGGCGCATGAGACTTGTGGACCTGGGCTCCAAGCCAGAGGTTAGACCCATTTGTTTCTGTCAGAAGGCTGTAGCTGCACTGGTGCGGGAAAATCCTAAAATCTTAGTCATTATAACCTTAATTTTATCAATCTGTGTGCATCAGCAAAGAGAAGTCCTGGATCCATGCTGAATTCATGAAATACCAGGGTTGATTTAAGAATATGTGCCGTATCGGTCACTGATGTCATGGTAGGGCTTGTTCAGTTTATTCACCATCCTTACCTGAGCAGGTTTGCAGGGATGTTTGTGGAAGGAATGTTTTCAAAAAGAAGAAATGGGGATGGGTGACTTTGTGACTCTGCAAGCTTCTTTTTGTGACAGTGTTTGTGTAAAGTCATCTGTGAAAATGTGATGTTTTTCATGCGTGAGGATGTGAAGGTACATTGGGTACATCTGTGAGATCAGTATAAATTCCTGAGCCAAGGTATAACATCTTTGTATAGGCAAAGTAATTGTCTGGCACAGCATGGATTTATAGTGTCGCAAAGACTTCTCGTAGTGGCTTAATCGTCGATCTCGGTTACTTTTACAGAATATAATGAAAGAACAATGGGCTTGATGAGATAGGCAGGGAACGAGCTTTTCCAGGTTAGATTGTGAGTGGAAAAAGTATCTCCAGTGAAAGGAAGGATATTTCAAATGTCAAGTAAGACATTTACTGGGCCAAAATAATGTATTAATAGAATTTATACGGTTGTCAAAATCTCTCCTGTAAGTAATGGTAAAACACCCACTCTTCAACTGTCACAAAGAGTATAAATCTTTCAAATTGGTACTGGAATCTGTAGAAGAGAATAACAGTAGGAGAATGGAATACAGAGTGACTCATCCTGGGCTTGTCAAGTAGAAGTAACATGCATAGTTATGGATAGGCACTGTGAAAATCAAGTCTCAGGACTTGATTTGGTATGCCAAGCTGACTTCTAATTTGTGTTGTTATCCAGGTGAAATATTTAGGTCTAAAAAACACAGAATTTTTCTTCTTTGATTGCCGTGGTACAACTGACAGTTAATCTGGAAAAAACCCAAAGTGTTAATCCTCGGGGGAGCTTTTCACCTAGGTCTGCCTCATGTAAATGAGATGTGCTAATATCAGTCTGAGAAAATTTACGACAGAACGAGTGTCTGACCACAAAGTAATGTTTAATAAGCAAGAAGGATGAGAGAATGAGTACTTGCTTTAGAAAAACACTGCGTGGCTAGAAAAAGAGAATGTTCTTCCATGGAAGATGTGCATGTCCTGTCAAAGAACTAGACAGGCAGTATTGACCATGGGCATTGAACATTTGAAGATGGTTATTAAAAGTTACAGAGCGAATCCGCGGACCATCTTTTAGCTCCTGGCTAGGTGTAGCCCTCAGTGCTAAAAACAGTGAAGATAATGCAATTAGTTTCACTGATGCATGCGTGTGCCAAGGTCAAACTCAAGACAGAGGATTTAGCTTTGACTTCTGCATTTCCACATGGTAGAACTAGTCTGAACTGTGTTTTTACCTCAGGGAAACCACTGTGTGTTGTTAGCAGAGAGCAATGGTCCAGACCCGTAGCCTGGGCTTGTACTGGAAGGAACAATTGGACGATGGTTTGACTTGTGTTTTTTGAAATACTTGTGCAAATCTGGAAGTTCTAGAGGAGATCTGTCCTTAAAGTAATTGTGGTGTGGATTTTGAATTTTTACATACTCGCTTATAGAATCATTATAATTTGGGTGAAAAAGGATTTCTTAGAGTAAACTACAGCAATATTGATAGGATTGGAAAGAATAATTATATTAGGCAATGTACAGCTGGTTGGTCGCCCCGTAAGCACAACTTAATGCACTACTGAGCCTATTACAAAGAGTGCTGGCAGCCCTGCTCCTAAGGGCAGCCAAGGATCATGGCAGTTGTTTGCTTAGCATCTCAGGAAAAGTAAGTACCCCCTCTCTTGCACAATGCATGCAGTACTTGCACTGTGCATGCAGTGTGGTATTTTACCACAGGCATGTGACAAAAACAGTTCATGCGGGGCACACAGGCTTAAAATTGACAATGTGGGTAATCAAACTACGAGGTGGAAATTTAATTTAGAACCATTGGACAAAGAAATATAAGACATATAAGTACCTTACAACAATCCGAAACAATCCAATCCACAACAGATAGTTGCGCTGGACTTCCCATGGGGGTTTACAATAGTGTGTTGTCACTAAGGAAAAAAGTGCTGAAAAACTCCATCTCTTTTGGCTTCCAGCGATTACCTGTCGCAGACAAGACGGGGGACAGGCTGACATCAGCGAGTGCCTTAAATTCTCTGGTCCATTACCACCCTTAACACAGACATGCCAGATTCCCTGCCAAGATGATTGTCAATTTACGAACTGGTCCAAGTTTTCCTCCTGTAACGGGGACTGTGGAGGTGTCAGAACAAGAAAGCGAGCTCTTGTCGGTAAGAGTTGTCATTGTGCTGCACATTGCTGATGCAGCGGTGTCTTCCTTCAATGGCTAACTTCTTCACATTTTACTCCAGAAGCACTTTGTAAATGTGAATGTGTGGCTTTATTTGTTATCCTTGTAACATCCAGAAATTCAAGTCACCCCCCTAAATGGATAAAGATTAATGGAACTAGTTTTAGATGTATGTATTTGATCGCAGTTGGTATGGAAGTCTAAATGAAATTTTGGGGGTGCTGTGAACTGACACAAACTGGCTAAAGCTGTTATTTCCCTTTTTTCTAGGAAAAAGTAAGAAAAAGGATAAATGCAAAAATTCTCAGTTGTATCCTCTGATTGAGAATCAGTTTTGCCCCTGTGACAAGTACAGTGCTCAGCCTGTGGGCAATTGGTCGGACTGTATTTTACCGGAGGGTAAGCTGGAAGTATTGCTGGGAATGAAGGTACAAGGAGACACTAAGGAATGTGGACAAGGCTATCGTTACCAGGCCATGGCATGCTATGACCAAAACAGTCGACTCGTGGAAACATCGCGATGCAACAGTCACGGTATTTAGAAACCTCTTTCATTTGTTGCCTTGTTTGCTTTATTTCATTTAGCTTGCTCTGTGTATGGGTGCAATTAGCAGATTGGTAGTTATTGTTTAGGCTGCGTTGCATTCCGTGACACCAAACCCAGCACACTTGCTTATAGACCTGCAAAGCAGTAGTTTATTTCTATTTATAGTACAGTGCAGCATTAGAAAGTAAAATAAATGGTACATTACTAACTATATTTTAGTAAATGTATTTTTTAATATATATATAAAACTATTACACTATATGCATATAATATGTAATTGCAGTATTACATTGTAAATGTATGTAAATAGAACACGTTATTATGTATATATACCTATATTATATATATATTCATTAACTATTTTAATGCATATAAGTAATGTTTTCTTGTTATTCCTGTTTAATGTACCCATAATTTTGAGAACAAGGCAATTTAGATGGATCTCATCCTTGAAGAATAAGCAGGGACGGCACGGGACTATTTTGGAAAGGCTGAACTTATTTCCACCGACTCTTTAGATAGCTTTAATCTCCTTAAAGAGCCTGTCTCCACCATTTGCTCTTCAGCACCTTACCAGGCATGTGTTGGCACAAGTCCAGCAGCACACAACTCTTTCCCTGTGTGATTCTGTCATGTATAAAACCAGGATGTTTAAAGACTTTCTGTTCTTTGTATTCACATTGCTGCTGGAGGGGACATCCTGAAATGGATGTGCCTGTACTGTTAGGATCAAAACTGACTCTGGTTGTCAGTGAGGCAGAAAGGTGCTGATTGGCATCGTTCTGTCTGTTTCCCTGCCTGCAGTGCAAAAGTGTGTCTGAGCTATTGGGTTGAAAAGTTGGATGTCGGTCTCCATGTCATTAAAAGGTCAATGTCAGCGCAGTTTGTGAGTGTATTGGACTTACTAATGTCACACTAAGGTAACAGAAATTTCATTTACCAGATAAAGTTAAAATAGCTCATCAAAGAAACGGAATCACTTAAAGGGGCTTTAATTAGGACTATTAATTCCTCTTTAGAGTGATGATAAATTAGAAGGTGAATGTGTCAAACCAAGTGGTAGCATATCTTTGTGTTTCAATGGAAACTTGAGCATTCAGCTTAGTACCTCAGAGCAGAAGGTAGTTTTGTCAGGACATCTCTTTTCACCCAGTTAGCTGCAGTTAACCCCTCTTGAAAGACAAATTTTTATTAGTATGTCTGAATGACAGTGTCTAAATCCTAAACTCTCACGGGACAGGTTGTTCTCTGCCATTTGCTTGTGGTTGAGGTCTATAAAGATTTGATATTTTTCTTTATGTAAAGAGGGCTACATACTGTTAGCTCTACCAGGCTTCAGAGACAGCCTTCCCAAAGCACAGTTGATAGGATTGCTTTGTTGTGTTTCTTCTTTCTACATTTCCATCCCATTTTCCTCAAGCATCTTTTAGCTCTGTCTAAGCTGTAATCTTTTTGAGTTGTTACTGCCTTTATTGTAAGTTGGAAAGCCCGAACCCTTTGCTTTTGGGGGTTGCTTTGTTCTGGATTCTTTCTGGATCAGTTTATTAAAGCATCTGGTTCTTTGACACCACTTCCACTCCCTCTCTTTTTGGTTCTGAAGCCCAAGGCATCTGGGCCATCTCTGTGTTTCTGCAGTGTAATGGGTCAGACTCGATGAGTGTGCAAAGTGAAGGCAAACAGTAGCGTGGCAGCCAGACACAGCATTCTTATATAGGTCGTGTTACCCTTCTTAACTCACGTGAGTTTACAGCAAAGAACCTAGGCACAGTCGACCAGTCCAGGATAGTTTGTCTGCTGCCTTATTAGTGTGAGATTATTTCTCCCTTTAGCATTAATAAAATGAGATGCATTGATTCATGCTGACTCTACAAAGTCCTCCGTGGCTACAAGGCTTGTGTGGGGGATTAGAGGAGTATCTGCCTATCGGTGAATGCTTTAGCAACAGCCGCTGAATTCTCAATTTGGAGCAAGGAATTCTGTATTTAATGTCTGATGTGTGCAGTAGCAAAACCTTGTATGTTATAGCAGAGCCTGCAGGCTCCAAGATGTCAGTTAGAACCATGTGTATCAGCTCATATTATGACTTCTCGTGCTGTAATGTGAGGCAACGCAAACTGGCCAACGAGACACTTCACTGCTCATACCCTTTTCCTCTCTGTGCATCTGTTGTGGTTCTGCTCTGGCAATTTCTTACTTGTTTAAACCTCAAGGCTGTAGTGTGCCACTTGCTGCAATTATATCGCTCAGCCTGTGTGATAGAATTGTGTGATAGTCCACCACACAGACAACCACATGTTAGAGGACTGTTTCTTCAGCAAGATATTACAGTGTCTGACGCAAGGGGCACCCCTTGAAGGGTGATCAGATAGAAGTAGAAACACGACTGAACATTTTTTAAACTAAAAATTTTAAAAATAAAAAACCGTGATGTGAGAAACACTTGAAACCGTGCCTAGCAAAGTGTGCCAGTCATTTGTGAATGATTTTACCAAACTGCACATCAATTTGTGCCACTGTGTTCATCACATACTATCATTAACTTCCGAATGCGCTGAGGTTTCTGTAAGCATTGAAGTGAACGCTTGCCAACAGTACCTGTGTTACGGATCTGGCACAGGAAAGGAGAAAGGAAAGTTCTTATAGGTTTAGGACATAGTTTCATTAAAAATGCAATGAGGCTGGCTTTTAGTTGAGGTTTTGTCGCTTCTGCTATGAGTACTGGCATAGATGACGGGTATTGTGCATCTGTGGCATATGTTGCTTTTGAAAGAAAGACAGTTTCACTTACTCAGTGAACTGAGGCTTCATGTTACTCCCTGCAGACCATGTCGACTCTCTTTGCAACCTCTCAGGACCCATGACTTTTCCAAAATAAACATCTGCTTGTCCATTCGGTGTAATTATTCAGTGTGCTGCTGGGGGCAGATGGCCGCTAATCGGCTGATCATTAATTTGGCAGGCCACTCTCTCTTTCTAGCCTTAGAAAGGTCACAAGGTGTCAAGTTGTTCTGCTGTAGGCTGGTAAGATGCCCATCTTTTGATTCACTTGGATTTTTGATGTGAAACTGCAATTGAATGACTTTATACGATTCTGGACGAGCTTTTAATTAAACATTTCTCCTTAAAAAAGAGTTGTTTTTACAGTGCGACCAGGAGATGGATAGTGTCAGTTACGCTGTAGCTGTCAGGAAGTTTGAACCCTGAAATCTGCTGAGTGTGAATCCTGATTGCATAGCAGGAGGATGCTCAGCTGCTACTCAGTCTCCAGTCACATGGGTCGAGTTTCTGCAGAATTTAATTCAGCCTTAATGATGAAGAAATCTCTCTGTTCACACAGTGCTGTCCAGTCAAACTTTGGACAATCTGAATGAAGTAGATGAGAGCTTCAGTAAGAAGTGGCTGAGTAACACGCCTAAGAGATCTCCTTTTCTTTCCCATTCCCACAGGTTATATTGAGGAAGCCTGTATTATTCCGTGCCCCTCAGACTGCAAGCTCAGTGAGTGGTCCAATTGGTCTCGGTGCAGCAAATCCTGTGGGAGCGGGGTAAAGGTTCGCTCTAAATGGCTCCGTGAAAAGCCCTACAATGGTGGAAGACCCTGTCCAAAGCTCGACCATGTTAATCAGGTGATTTCGTTTATTTACATCACATTATTGATAGAGCTTTTTCCACACCTCGCATAACCCTGTCAGCTGTGTGGTGTGTTGATGAGGAAGGACTCTTCAATGTAATAGCAGGTATAGGTAGTATTTGCTTGGATTTCCTCGGTCATCAAAGGATCTGCCTTTATCACTTCTGTGTCTGCAAGAACTTAGCACAACATCTGAGTAACAGATTGGAGACGATAAAACATTATTAGATGCAGACTGCGGAGACTGTATGTCTGAAGAACCTCTCGTACTGGGGTTTGTATATCTCATTACCAGTGCTCAAACTGGTGGGATTCTTAGGGTCATTCCTCAACTGACTTCGATCAGAAAGCAAACTAAACCCTTGTAAAACACACAGGTTATTCTCAGCGTCCCTTTGTGGCTTTTTGGTCAAGCTGGAGATTGACCTTCTGCGTAAGCTTGCCCTGGCACTGCAGTTCAGTCTGGAATGCAGTGCTGAAATCAGTCTCCCAGTTGTGCCACTAGCCCCGTTTGGTTTTCCAGGATGGAGCACTGTGGCTGCGCACTCCCGATCATCTTCAAGTGAAACTGAGGCAGAAGGTGTGACCCCAGAGCACACCAGGAGTGCTTTGGTCGCTAATGAGGATTAAGTCTTTGGGACCAAATTTAGCAGTTATTCCAGTCAGCAGCCCGCGGCCTGTTTGCTCTGCTTTGCTTAGATTTTTAGAAAGAAAAGCCTTCCCTGTCAATTAGATTTAAGCTCTTCAGAGTTGATTTCTATTCATATTACTGTTGAATTCAATTTAGTCTGCAGAGGCATGTTAAACAGCCACACGGCCTTCTCTGTGAATATGCAAGCATTGGGGAAAACGTGCTGTCAATTTACATTTGAATAACATCGCATGTACTTGGTTTTATCCTATTGACACGTGGTTAGCACAGAGCAAAACGGCCTGTTGATCTCATTTTCTACTTTAGGGGATGTAATTAATTCTAATTTAGACAATAATAAATGTTAAACTGCAGCTAATAAGCGAAGTTTGTAATGCGCTTTGGCAAAATATAACTGAAACGGAGTTGCTGGATTTGGGTCAGCATGTGAATTCGCCTTAAACTGGGAGGGCTGCGTTTCAGCAGCAGGGAATTACAGCCCCTGCAGGCGTCCTTTTCCTCCTTTAATGTGCATGCAGTGCGGATCGGGCTCGTTTTCCTTGGAGGCTGCGGGGGGGGGGAGTCGCCGGCTCCGGTAGCCCCTGTGCGCAACGCTATTGCCCTCTGCTGGTACTCGCACTCGAGTCCGGTGGCTGCGCTCCTGCAGTCCTTGCCTTTCAAAGAGGAACAGATGCTTCACAGTGTAGCTGTTTTTTCCTCTGAGGGTAAATGTTTTGCCAAAACTGCTTCATGACATCGAGGAAGATGCATACGGAAAAATCAGGCGCCTCCAGCGTGCAGAAGTCATGGAATATTGTTAGTAATAAAAGCTGCCTGAGCGTAATGTCAATGCCTGTGCTTCACGCTAATGATTCTTTCTTTTTGTCTTTGTTTTTTCTTTTGGATTCATGAAAATACTTCCTTCAGGCCCAGGTAAGAGTTTCTAAACCAGAGAGATGACCTTAACAGGGGCTCCTGATTCTGCTGCCATGTTTACTTTGTCCTTTTTTTTGGAGAGTTTGTTCAAGGCAATATTCGGCATATGGTATGAACTGCTGTCTCAAATTTGTGTTTGAATACAAGCAGGATACCGATGCTGGTAGAGAAATCAGTATTGGGATGATTTCAGTGTTTGCAAAGAAAAACAAAGTACAGATCGGTATCGTTTCACTTGAGCTCATCTCTCCTTAGAAATGCAAAAGCCCTGCAGCTACTAACAGTGGGATGGACTAGTTGAGGAGAGATTGAGGGATAGCAAGAAAGTTTGAGCAGTTTTAGCAGCATTTTCCTGAACAGCATGCTTGTGAGCTAGCCTGGTCGCACGTTTTCTGTTAGATGTGTTGATGTTACTGGTGGAAGTTGCATAGCACGGGCTTAGTGGCACAGAAAACTGGGGAGTCTGTCATTAGATGCTTTGGCTTCTGACCTCTTGTTACTGCTGTAGGTTTCCTATGAAGTATTTTGTCTGTGTTACTAGTACAGCCCCTCAATCAGCAAGTTTG
Source organism: Upupa epops (assembly GCA_013397515.1). Lineage (NCBI taxonomy): Eukaryota > Metazoa > Chordata > Aves > Bucerotiformes > Upupidae > Upupa > Upupa epops. The sequence continues at coordinate 608,449 of VZRI01013663.1, read as the reverse complement.
CATTTGTTATTCTTGCATTAAACTTTTTCTGCAAGAAAACTGTGGTGTTTACCTTACTTCCATGCAACCGCTCTGACGCTTGATGTGGATTGCAGGTGTATGAGGTAGTCCCCTGCCACAGTGACTGCAGCCAGTACGTGTGGGTCACTGAGCCCTGGAGCATCTGCAAGGTGACCAATGTGGACTTAAAAGAGAACTGTGGAGAAGGTGTTCAAACAAGGAAAGTCAGGTAGAACAGTGTTGCTGCTTCACTTTCAGTCATATTCAGGCTGTATTTAATTTGATATCATTGTGTTCTGTAGCGTTAAATCCAGCCGTGCAGACCACGCCAAAACTCTGGCTGATGTAAATCACAATAGCTGGAGTGAGTTGTTATTTGTAAAACCAGGGCTTAATTTAGCTCTTCAGCTTTTCCTGGACATTCATAGATCAATACTTTGTTCTGTTACTTCAGTTATTTCATGAATGTTATGTGTGAAACGTGGGTACTGTACAAAATCCATGGCAAATGCAGTTTATGTGCATTCTTCTTTCCAGGTGCATGCTGAACACTGTGGATGGTCCTTCTGACACTGTGGAGGACTATCTGTGTGACCCTGAAGAGATGCCACTTGGTGCTAGAAAATGCGCGTTGCCTTGTCCTGAGGACTGTGTTCTGTCTGAGTGGGGACTGTGGTCTCCATGCTCTTTGGTAAGAAGTACAATGCTAGCTTTAAAAATGTATACGTGACATACTGTACTGAGCTGCTCCGAAGGAGTTACACGTGTAAATATCTATCTTTACTGTCATCTTTAGGGTCATTGATAGTTGGTTGCAAATAAAGTGTGCCAGTATTTGCAATTGAGTAAAACCATTCCAAAGCACAGAACGCAGTCCCCCCAGTGGTCATTAATCCAGTGTATAAATAAAATCGTTCCAGAGCTCTAGTACAGGAATATGAACGAGTTGGAAAAGAGCCCAGGTGTTACTGAGTTGGAGAGTATTTCATCCGTGTGCTACCAAGACAGAAAAGCTGACTCAGTTCTCTCGGAAATAACGAGGAAATGGTTTCTTTCTCACAACAGCTTCAGCCCACTATTCTGTTTGTGTTTTGTGAGGGGATTACTTGAAGAGCTGTTGTCACATTACGTGGAAAGGTATGAAGCTGTGACAATAACAGTTTCCAATGTCCCTTCCCAGCCATGCAATGGGAGCAGCGTCCGCGAAAGGTCTGCTGAGTCCCTGAGGCAACCAGATGATGGAAAGTCTTGTCCTCCCGCCACTGAGACAGAAGTCTGCACTTTGAACAAAAACTGCTTCCACTATGACTACAACGTGACAGGTACTCATGGGGTTATGCTCTAGGGCGGCCTGGCACTGTGGCTTGCGGACACTCGTATTACAGGACAGATTTTTCAGCTTTCTGTTCTTATCTGGAGGGAGATGTTGAGCTTGTACGGCAAGCTGATTCAGGCTGTTTGATCCATATAAAGTATTGCTGGAGGCTTTGTAGCTCGGTGAAGTGTGCGTGCTCCAAGTCCAGTAAATGTGTTTCTCCTATCATTTTATGGTTTGCTCAAAATGAGTGCAGATGAAACCAGAGACAGACTTTTCAGGGAGGAATCATGGCCCTGACTGTTTGCAGTAAAAGTACTGTTTCCAAAGGAGGGCTTTATGGCAGCTGTGTCACAGCTGGATGCTGTGAGCCTTTGCATGTGTTAAAGTCACTTTTGAGGATTACTTCAGCCCAGAATTAGAACTAGATGGGAGACTGAATGATAGAGTTGTTAAGGTTGGAAAACACCTTCCAAGACCATCCAGTCCACCCATCAACCCGACCCCACCCTGCCCACTAAACCATGCCCCCAGGGCCACATCTACCCATTTTTTTGAACACTTCTGGGGATGGTGACTCCACTACCTCCCTGGGCAGCCTGTTCCAGTCCCTGACCACTCTGTCAGGGAAGAGATTTTTTTCTGATGTCCAATCTAAAGCTCCCCTGACATGTCTTGAGCCTGTTTCCTCTTGTTCTGTTGCTAGTGTCTTGGGAGAAGAGATCAACCCTCTCTACACCCTCTTGTCAGGTAGCTGCAAAGAGCAATATCTCCCTTCAACCTCCTTTCCTCCAGACTAAACAACCCCAGTTCCCTCTGCTGCTCCTCACCAGACTTGTCCTTCAGGCCCATCAGCAGTTTCATTGCCCTTCTGTGCACCTGCTCCAGCACCTCAGTGTCCTTCTTGTATTGAGGTGCCCAAAACTGAACCCAGTATGTGAGGTGATGCCCATTAGTGCTGAATCGTGGTGAGTTTTCCCTGTGATATCTGCTACACTAAGAAATCCCTTATTTCCAGACTGGAGCACGTGTCAGCTCAGTGAGAAGGCTGTCTGCGGTAATGGCATCAAAACACGGATGCTGGATTGTGTTCGCAGTGACGGCAAATCGGTTGACCTGAAGTACTGTGAAGAGGTGAGTGAGTACCTGCTCAATGCTAATGGTGCTAATGAATGGTGAGCTGTATGACGTGTTAACCCAGCCTGGCCAGACGCTTTGCAGCATTCTTCATGGATTGTTAAGTGCCTCTGAAATGAACTGTGCCATCCACAGTGATTTTTATACAAGTTCCTTCAGTTGCTTTCAAGTGCTTCTGTGAACGAATGCTAATTATTATGTACTAAAGGAAATTACTTAAAAACAATAATAAATACAATAGAATAAAGGTAATGAATCCGAATCAGAACACTAATTGTCATTCCAACGTGATACAGCTTCCCCACGGAGCCTTGGACAGCTGCCAGCATCCATCATTTACTCTTACGTGTGTGACTGAGAGCGTGTGTTTTCTCCCTTGCACGGGGAAAATCTGGACCACGAGAGTTTCTAAGAACGCAGGATTGGCTTTACAAGAGGAGGTCAAAGGTCCGCGTAGCCACTGTTCCATCTCCAAGCCTGCCCATGAAACTCTTCTTTCCCTGTGGTGGTTCCACTGGTTGTCAGAGTTGTGCTGGCTTCTGCCTAGGAAAGAGCTTGGTACAGAATGTGGTGTTTGGGAGAACATGGGTCTGGCTGTTTTCTGCGTCCCCTTTTCCCAACACTCTTCCAGCATTTGCAGCTTTTACTTCACAGCCGCCTCCTGTTCTCAGCACTTGGACTAGGTTTGCCTGGTGTGTGCTTTCAGTGTGTTTTATCCTTCAGATTTCTCTGCCGTTGACTTGTTCAGACTCTTGAGCTTCTGTAAACTGAGTGCCTGCAACATGCAACCTGACTGTCCAGTGCAAGTTCATCCTCTTTTCGTTAGGCTGGAACGGGGCTCCTGGCATCAGTTGAATTCTTCTGTTGGTGTCTGTTGAGAGCTCAGTATTTTTGTATTCCAATTCCGAAGAACTTTATCGATACACCATAGGTTGCTTTGTCCGTTTATGTAACAGGTAGACCTGAAACCCTTGATTTATAGGCTCTAATTTAGAAAATGATTAATGAAAGTAGGACTTAAGGTTGTATATAAAATCACCAATGCATTAAGACACTCTTGTGAGGTTTTTAAATGTCCTTTACTTCTTATTAATAATACTGCATGCCTGATAAAAGCCCTAGTTATTTCGGATTCACGGTGTTCAAACGCGTACAGCGCACCAGTGTCGTGAACTGGCTGTTAGGTGCTTACCATTGAACGTTTTCTTCCAGCTTGGTTTGGAGAAGACATGGCAAATGAACATGTCCTGTGTGGTGGAATGTCCTGTGAACTGTCAGCTCTCTGACTGGTCCCCTTGGTCTGAGTGCTCTCAAACATGTGGTCTCACAGGTCAGTATGTACTTTTGACATATTATAAAGGCAGAGGTGTTAATTTTGTTCTTCAATGAAAGCTGTAATACCTCTGCACAGAACTAGTTAGGAAGAGTGATGGGAGCTCCGGTACTTTTCAAGAAAACCTTTTTCTGCTGTGACATCTCGGAGCAGCTGTGAATCCAAGACGGATGAGGCTCCACTTCACAAACATCTTTCTGCTTTGGTGCTGTGAACAGAGCTGTCTGGGAGATGGATGTAGTTCTGCTGCTGTGCTGTGGCTTGTGTAGCTTGCTCTCAGCACAGGACTCACATCGCGATCATTAGGGTGTTCATCTCCACATGATGGACGTGTGGACCTAAAGATCGTTTTGGCTAGCCAACAGTGGATGTTAGCATGTCCATCTGTGTCATGTCTGAGTTTACTACAAGCCTCCGTGAAGCTTATTTCAGACTTGATTCATGTATTTTTCTATATGGTGAATAAAATACCACAGCTGCATTGGTTTAGTGGAAATGTTTGTGAAGTACTAATCCTATGGCAGGAACCACTCCTACAGAAATTTACTCTGTCGAGCTGTTCCTGGGTGCTGGAATCAGTCATTGGACAGTTGATTCTGTATTAACTTGGGTGATCCGGTGTAGTGAGTGATGTCCCTGAAGGCTGCAGGGGGGCTGGACTAGATCACCTTTAGAGTCATTCCAGCCACATGATTCTGTGGTTGTAAGAATGGAACATGTTGGTCTCTGTTAGCAGAGAATTCCAGATGAGGAGCCAGAAGTGAAGTGAAGCACCACAAGCATAGTGTCACATTCAGAATTCACCCCAGGCTTCTGAAGTAGGAAATCACTGCTTTTGTTATGGGAGGAATCTAAAATCCGAATTGGATATCCTCCTGCACTTCTTGCAGTACGAACAAACAGCAGCGTCTAAACCATCAGACCCGCAAAGTATAAATCCTTATAACAGAATAGAGCCAACAGCTCTGCTTCACAATCCAGTTTCCCAGTGTGGAGAAAACGACTTGATTAGAACACAGTGCTTTTCACGAAAACAGAACCAACTGGAGGAATACAGCAGCCTGACTGTGTTGCTTGTTAAGATGCTGTTTCTCATTTTCAGGAAAGATGATCAGAAGAAGAACCATCAATCAGCCATTTCAGGGTGACGGGAGACCTTGTCCTTCTCAAATGGAGCAATTCAAACCCTGTCCAGTAAAACCTTGTTATCGATGGCAGTATGGTCAATGGTCTGCATGCAGAGTAGAGGTAAAAGCCACACGGGGCTGTGAAGCTATGTGGTTTGCATATCTAGACATATTTGCTATATGATCAGATACCTGCTCCACACTTTAAGAAGCAGGGGTAGAAGGCAGCAGGTGTTGGCTGGTCGGTTTTGTTTATTCATTTCAGAAATAGAGAACAATAACTTTTTTTTCCTTGCTAGAATGAATAAGTTGTTAAGAAAAAATAATAGCAGACACAGTGACATGTAGCTCCGATCTAGTCTTGTGGCACTTAATTCTGTTCAGCATCCGTTCATGTTCTCCTTCCCCAGGATGCTCAGTGTGGAGAGGGAACAAGAGTGAGGAACATTTCCTGTGTGGTTTTTGATGGCTCCGTTGAAGACGTTGTCAAAGTAGTAGATGAGGAATTCTGCGGAGAAATAGAGCCTGTTATAGATGGTGACGATAAGGTGATACTTGAGGAAACCTGTACTGTCCCTTGTCCAGGTAACAGAGCTTTTCAAATAAACATTGCATTTCAGGATTGCTTGTTAATTAGTTAATTAGCACCTAGCATTAGCCACAGGCACTCAGATGGTTTTCACCTCCTTTATGGATGGAATTCGTCCATCAAATGACCAACAGAGTTATGTTCTGGTAGTGGCTTCGTGAAAATAAATCAATTAGGACAAAATAATGGGTTTCAGTGTTACCAAAGGCGTATCTCAGTCACAAGTTGTACCTAGTAAGAATCCATTTTTTTCACAAAATCTTAAATAAAACCTGTGTTTACAAGAAAAGAGTGCTGGTTTATAGCAAAATTCAAATGCTTAGATCATCCAAGACCTTTCTTAATACTCTCACCAGTGGATAAAAATTCAATACCTTTTACAGGTGCTTAAGAAAGCTCAATGAGGGGGGTTTATTGTCTTTAAGTGGGATATTCCAAATGAAGCTGATACCTGGGTCTGTGATAAAGGTGTTTCTAGCTGTTTGATGCTCTTGATGTGACTGCCCTTGTAGACTGAATCCAAAGGAGCTGTTGTAAATGATCACATCCATGACCCTCATGCTGAGAAAGATTAAGAGCCTGTATAGCAGCTGTTTAGTTTCCAGTAAATCCTCTCAGTTCATTTCAGTTACTTGTAGAATGTGTATTCTGCTGTTCAGTGAAGTCACTGGTGATTAACTCTTTCAGTCCTAATGGTGCTGTCGTTTCATACCAGTACCCTGGTTTTGTTCTCTTGCAACTCTCCTCTTTCTCAGAAAATCTTTGGAGTGCATTTCAGATGGGAGTGAAGCTCTATCACCTCTTTGTTCCTGGCTTCCCAAGTGCATGAGTTTCTCATATTTGTTCTAATTAAATGAAAAATTGGAAGAATAAAAGCTTGTAGTTATGTTTACCAGTTAGTCAAATTTGGTTTTTAAAGAAACAGCTTTTTACCACTTGCTTTTTAAATTTTGCCGAGCAGGAACGTGTTCTCCAACAACCTCACGTTTAGGCAGCAAGAATGACTGCTCTGTGGGGATGTGCTAATGATACCCTCCAACTAATGTTTCCAAAAATCATTACCAGTTTTCCTATTATGTATACATCACTTCTTCAATTATTCATCACTTCTCATGCTTTCCTAATGTTAGCAAAGAAAATTCCATCATTAATCAGGCATCTGGTCAACACAGTACTGATTGTAACTGTCATCGGGATAATGCAAGGTGGCATGAATTTTTAATGGATCTTTTGCTGCAGTAATGAGAACGAAGAGGTTTATTTATGAGTCTGTGCAGTCTGGTCCCGTTTTCTACTGCAGGTTTAACAAAGTGGTCTCTGTGTTGTGTCTGAGATATTTCCTAAATGTTCATTAGCCAATCAGCTAATTAATGTTGCTACTATAATTTCAGTTTTATAACTATACATTGCACCAGTCTCTGTTAACCAAACATGAAACAGCCAGAACAGACACTGTACTCACCTTCCCCTTTCCTCTTCCTGAAGAGAATGTCCAGCAGTTGCTTCTAGAATCTGTTTAGAGAAATTCTACCTAAGGATAAGCAACAATTAATCTTTTTAAAACTGGAAAAGGCTTTTTTAATTCTAAGATCAAAGAAGAACTGTGAACACGATATATAAATAGCATACAGTGCCCTGGAACTCACAGATAAATACAGACATCGGTTAGTGTTCATCAGGAATCCAGAATGAGAGTGATCTCACGGGACTGCTACAGGAAATTATCCTGCTTTAAAACCAAGCTTTAGTATAACTGTTCTGTTAGCATTTTCTACTGCACAGGTGTTCAGAGACTGTCAAGATGCTGCCGTCTCTGGAGTGCAGGTCACATTCAGAAGGTGAAGGAAAGCCACTATAAAGAAAGAAAATCAGGAAACTGGTTTCCTGTGGTTTTTTTAAAGATGTCTTTGGTGTGAAAGTCTCACGTATGATCGTTCACCTTGTACAATTGCTCTCTGACAGGGGATTGTTACTTGAGAGAGTGGTCAGCATGGAGCCTCTGTCAGCTGACCTGTGTTAATGGTGAGGATCTTGGCTTTGGAGGCATACAAGTCCGGTCTCGTGCAGTGATTGTTCAGGACTTAGAGAATCAACATCTGTGTCCAGAACAGGCTTTGGAAACAAGACCATGCGATGGTAAGCACCGAAATACATGTAAAAGAAGCCAACCGAACAGAGAAACAGAACCATAGATTTGTTTTATCTCTGCCCAAGGCATCGCATTCAGGTGAAGCTGGATATGATAGGTGTAGAAAGGCGTTTATTTTCCAGATATCAACTGGAAATAGCAAAACACTTAAAGTGCCAGCTATCATTCATTACCGCTTCAGACACAGTCTTGGGGCAATTAATGGTGCTTTTTTAACAATGACATTTCTTTCTATTATTGGGAAAAACCGTTGCCTTATCTGCGTGATAACATTAACAAAAGTAAAGCGATGTTTTCATTTCCCCCGGTCCTTTCAGTTGCTGTTACTCGCATGACAGTGACGTTACACAGCCTCACTGATGCTTTGCCTCTGGGCAGAATAGCTAAGAAAATGCTTTCCTGTTCAGACACTTCTTCTCCATTCAGAGGCCAGGCAGAGCAGGGCAAAAGGAATTTCGTGTAAGGAAGGGAGCGATGGTGCAGAATGACTTTGTGCTTTATCCCAGGCTATGTGAGGGGAGTCCAGCAGAGCTAAGACAAGAAGTCAGATGCAGTCCAGGCTGTTTCACCAGGCACCAGAGCGCTGACTGAAGCTCAGCTTTACAAGGAAAGGAACCTGGTTCCTAAATGAGTTTTGCATGACAAATGGGCCACAACCACGATGAGGTTATTTGAACCATCTGTTCTGTCCATCAGCTACATTAGGCTTGGGCCAGGAGCAGTGTGTACAACCATTACGCTTAGTCTGTGACATGTGGTCTGTTCTGTATGTGTCCAGTAAGTGCAGGGCCTTCATGGGCATGCTGTGCTGGGTGGTGGAGGAAGGGGCCTGTTTAGCCTTAAAGCCATGAATGATACTGAGTGTGGTTCCCCGAGGAGCCAGGAGAAGCCTAAAATCTTGTCATCAGACTTCCTGAAAAGCGAATGTTCTCTGTGCAGATGGCCAGTGCTATGAGTACAAGTGGATGGCTAGCCCGTGGAAGGGATCTTCTCGAACCGTGTGGTGTCAAAGGTCAGATGGTATAAACGTCACAGGTAACTACTCTTTTTATATACACGAAGAAAGCCCAGAATACAGGTGAACGATGTCTTTTCACAGCAAATGGAAGTTGTGTTTTGAAAAGCATCCGCTAAAACAAGTGTTCCTGAAGTGTGGCTCAGCATGCTGCTGGCCTGAGTCATCGTGTTTCGACGTACTAAAGATACCGTTTATTTTCCCAAATTATGCAGCTTGTGTAGCCCAAAGTAAATATGAACACTGCCTTTTGTACTGTTTCCCATTTTACAGACACATCTGTGCACTTGAAATTTAGGGCTTCAAGTCCCACAAGAATAGAACAAGTTATGTGCTGAAGCTGATTTTAGAGCATATACAGCTGAGAGTCATGTGTTTTTCTTTAAGTACTGTTTGTATCAGCCCAGGTGATAGTAAAAGAACCCCAGAGATGGGAAGCACATCATCAGTGCCAGCCACTGTCAGGTCAGTCATGAGAGGATCTCTCATTTCACAGTTTAGACAGTTTATGATCAGGGTTGGAAGGGCCCTTCAAAGGCTAACCTCAGACCCACGTTGTCACCTTTATTTGAAGTTTGTACATGATTTTGAGGCTCTTAGAACTTCATGATATGAAACAAAGACTAGTGGAAAATTCCAGACAGTGTAATCAGCAGTTTCCACGCAATTCAAAACTGTGTTGTTCACGCGGTCTGGGTACTTTTCAGACAAAGAACTGAAGTGTAATGTTCCCTGAGAGCTGCTCTGCATGGAGTGTCCAGCCATGAATCAGACGGCAGTCTGTATTTGGACATTTTTTCCTAAGTAGTTTAGTTTCTAAGTAGTTTTATCTGAGTAGATAGCTGCACATACACAGGTGGTTTGAATGGAGGATACTGACCTTGGCAGAGAATCAGCCCATATTTGTGATTACTCTTTTTCTGCTGCACATTTGCCATTAATATAATGTCCTTTAGTGGAATTTTTACGTGAGTCCTGTTGGTTTTGTAAGACAATTATTTCTGTGCTTCCTTGCATAATACTGTTATACTGTTGTGCTGAATAGTTCTTTTTCACTTGAAGGTGTTGTTTCCCGTGGGAGATGAGGCAGCTCTTTCCTTCTGCAGCTCCCTTGGATGACTGATATTTTATTGCATATATCCCCACAGGCATGTGATTTGTATGCGAGGATGTATGATTTTTTTGTTCTGGGGGTGGGGAAAACTTACATCAACGAGAAAAGTTTTCTGTTTTCTTCATCAGCCATCCTGTTAACACTTGGATCCACATAACCACATCTAACTGCATCTGCTATGGTCATGGCCAATCTCAGTTATCAGGATTTCATCATCATATCCCACCAGTGTAAAAATCTTACTAATTTGGGAGATGCAAGATAAGTTGTCCTGTAGCAGTGTAAGTTCTAACATACATGGTGCATAGCCCTCTTCTGTAAGCTAGAAGGAAGCTCAGATAAATTCAAACTGACCCTTAATGTATTTTAAGGTTATTCTGGCTGAAATGATCATGAAAACCTGATTGTGTGCACTGGTCTGTAACAATAACTGCATTGTACATGAAGCTGTAGAAATGAGAACTAGGACAGCATAAAAAGAAAAAGAAGCCTGACACCCCCTGTATTATCAGTATTGTGGTGTTTAGTGCATATTTTACTGATAATACTTCTTCCCTTCCAAAACATCTACCTTAGACTAGCATGAAGTGTGGCTTCATAAGAGGCAGAGCATGTGTAAAAGTGACTCCCGAGGGGCAGCAGAAAGCAGGTAGCCATTCATAAGCTGGACACAAGTTCAGTTCAAAAAGCAAAGATACAAATCAAAACTAGTTCCTTCCTGGCCACAGTTTTAGTAGGGAAGGTATTGAGGTGACCCTAGGCTCCCCAGGTGTGTTCCCTCAAGCACAAGCAAACATTTAAACTGTTTTTTGAGCCAAAGAAGCACCAAAGGAACAAAGGGAAAATTAAAAGCTTCACTTGTCAAATAGTAATTCTCTTAAAACACACATGAATGAAAATTCACACGCTCTATCCTTACTCCACCTCTACGAAAATCTTGATACCAGTTCACCTTGCAATAAAAGAAAGATTCTCAATTCAAATTAGCCAAAGAACTGTAACCCAGGACACACTGTAGCAAGTACTGTCCTCTGTAATTTCACCGGTGCTGGGGTATTACCGTGTCAAAGTCTGATTTTCTATCCTACAGGAGGCTGCTTAGTGATGCGCCAGCCAGATGCTGACAGGTCATGTAATCCACCGTGCAGTCAGCCCCACGCTTACTGCAGTGAGGTATGTGCTACTGCATTGGAGCATAAAGCAACCCCATGAGGGCTGCCCACACATCTGTGTTACAGAGATGATGCCAACAAAAAGTATTTCGGGCATGTTGCTAATCTGTTAGTCTACCTCAGACCGTTTTCTACTTTTCCAATAGATGTTTAATAAACTCTCTTGATTTAGTGGAAATCTACTTAAAAAGATCTGAAGAGGCTCCCTCCAAGCTAGCACTGTTCAGAGCAGTCTTCTTTTGCACTTACCCGTGTTGTTATGTTTTGTAGATCACAGAAAAACTGTGGTTTTCTGCTACACAGTGTAAAACACTTGTTCCCTACAGACTAGAACGTGCAGTTGTGAAGATGGCTACACTGAAGTTATGTCCTCTGATGGCACACTTGAGCAGTGCACTCTCATCCCAGTGGTGGTGATCCCCACCATGGAGGACAAAAAAGCAGATGTGAAAACCAGTCGAGCTGTGAACCCTACCCAGCCTTCCAGTAACCAGTCAGGACGAGGAAGGACCTGGTTTCTACAGCCTTTTGGGCCAGGTGAAGTCATGCAATGAGCAGTTCTCGATGATAAGTAGTGCAGGGGGGCATTTACACGTTGCTGATGCAGAAAAGGAAAAATTCTTGGTGTTTGTTTAAGAAGACAGGTGTCTGCCCTGACTCCAGACAAAGAGACATAAACAAACCCCTTAGCCTTCTCAGCTACTACATCGATATATTAAATGAGATCTTGTGTTGCAGAAGATTTCCTTTCCATCCCTGTACTTGTTAGAATTAAAATAAGGTGTTTGAAATGTGGCTTTAGCAGAGAGTGGGCATCAAAGGTGTGAGCCACATTAGAGTTTGCTGTTTCAACCAGTAGTGCTGTTACAGAGGAGGGAGAAGGTAGCGCTGAAGACCGCAGGGCTGCTTAAAATTTGCAGCCATAGCATGAATTGTAAGAAAACAATCAGTACAGATATGCTAATGCTTTTTGCCATATCCCTATTAAAACTAATTCATGTTAGACAAGAGCTAAGTGTTTAGCACAGACATGCTCTACGTCTCTATAGGCAATATTTGCTTTTACGATGAACCGTGTTCTGTAGAGCTCAGCAAAGACTTGTGCTTAAGAGTGGCAGGAAATATGAGAGAGATATCCCATCAAAATTGTTTGATGATTCAGTTGTGATCAGATTTCAGTAATAATTCCTGGTACTGTTAAGCCTTGATACAAATAAAACTTCAATTAACAAAGGACTTTCACAGGCAGGCACACGGTGTGTGTGCAAGATGTTAATTATATGGAGATCAGTTGGTTGCCTTAAGTGTCTTTCAAATCCCGTAGAGCTAAATATTCTAATGCGCTTGTGTCTTAGGGTGTTCATTTCTTTCTAAAGCCTTTTGCAATGTTTTTAATCTAAGAATGAAAACGATAACTTTACATGTGTAATCCATAAAATGCTTCAAAATGAGAACTGTGGCAATACTTCCAATAAACAGCTTACGCTCACGCTCAGGTTAGGAATACCTGTGTTAGATCCCAGCAGTCCTGCTAGTATTCCTGTTATTTGTACCGTGATACTATATTTGATACCTGCAATAAAATGGTCTTTGCAACAATTAGTTGATACTGTAATCCACAATAAAAAATAAGAAAATTAAGCCTTTCTGGTCCTCCTTTTAAAGATGACATCTCACCAAATACGTTACCTTTCACCAATTCTAGGAGCAGCCAGAGTGGCAACAGTAAGCAAATACCAGACAGTCGCCTTGAACTGTTTTTCTCTCACGTGAGAGATAAACTGTTTGTCATCATGTGAGCTCAGACGTGTTCTTTGGAGCAAGGAGCAATTGAGACACTTACTGCAAAACTGGTGATTCTTCATGAATTGGAGTTACGAAAGTCCCATAGGTCAGCTCAAGTGAAAACCATGGCATTCGATAGAAGTATTGAGCAGTTCACTTATTCCAGTGAATGTATGAGCAAATGTGGAAGAAAAGGAACATGCTGCAGCTCAGATGAGCTGTATACTTGATTGTTTTGATTCCAGGACTAGCTGTCTATTGGGCAGTGTTTCATTTACGCTAGCAGAAAATGTTCCTTTTCTCACCATTTCGAGGTCTAGCTTTAAAATAGTTCTTTACTGTCTCCAAAAAGTTAAAGTGCTCTTCCAGAAAGGAAGATACTGCAGCTGTCTTCTTCAGGTATCTCTGCTGGTGCATTACCCAGAACAGATGAGTTTGAGATGCCAGTTCCCTTCTAAACTTAGAAATAATTCATCCAGAGGGAATTCACAAAGCCCCAGTTAGGTGCTGTAGTTGTGTAATATGAACAATAATAACACTCATTAACAGAGTAAACGAACCCATACACAAGGGAATGCCAGTCCTTTTTTACAAAGACCTGATGCTATATTGAGACAAGCAAACCCCAAACAACTTGAAACCCCTTACCCATAGAAGTAAGTGAAGCAGAGGAATAACTGACCTGTTCAGCAGTACTGCAGTCAGGCTTCCTCTCATGCATTTTGTTGTATATGTCAGATGGAATGCATTGTGCAGTCAATCTCTGAAGGATCGGTCTCTGTGGTTAGATCAGTTTTATCAATTGTAAGGTTTCATTAGGTTTATTAATGTAATGAAACAAAAATGGTTTTATATAACAGTTTGGACAGGTTGTCCACATGACTAGCATTGTTAGAGAACACAGAGCTTAGTTGTGCAGCTGTGGAGATGGGAAGTGTGAATCTGAGCAGAGCCCCTTATGCCATCGCAGAAATGCCAGCCACATTGATGCACACCTCTTCTGTTCCTCGGAGGAGTCTGCCAGGAAGCAATAAGTATTTGGTCAGAGAATCTGAGCCGTGATGACTTCATGAAACACAAAACTTGTGCCCCTTGTAAATGAAATATTTCTGCTTTTTAATAGGATTTTCATTGTCAGGGAGGTGCAGTGAGTTTACCCAATCTTCTGTAAAAAAATCGTTTCAAAAGACATTGGAAAACTGGTAAAATGGGTCAGAACAAAGTAGTGAGTCAGAGAAGAGGCACTGGCTGCTTCGGGGCTCAGAGCAGAACCGCACAGACAGACAATTGCACTGTTCTTTCTGGGAGAAATGAGTGCATGTAGGATGAGCCAGAGCAGGGAATTGGGATGCATACCTCGGCCTGCAGGGCGTTATGTCCAAAATACCAGCTGCTCAGGCTGCACATAGGCACAGTCCTTCTCAACAACAGAGTTCCTCCGTTATGACCATGGCTTGTATTTTTGCGTCTGACAGGACGTTGTTTCATAACTACTAAACCTGTATTTGGTTGGGAAAGAAATTAAAGAATTACTATAAATTGGAAATACCATCTATAATTGGAAAATCATGTTGTTATAAAATTGAAAATGTATAAAATGTCATGGTCCCTGAGAGGAATAAGCAAAAGTAGACCGTTTATGCAGTAGTGCAGGTCATGTCTGTGCAGTTAAGGTGTAAATAAGGCGAAGTGTGCTGAATGCACTTAAAAACATAACATTGGGTAGCAACGAGGTCACCACACAAACGAGTCCCAAACTGGTAAGCTGCCCTGTGGCCGTTCTCAAGAGTTACCTGCTACCAGTGAGCGCAGGGGATGGGTTTGCACTTGCTGTCTCTGTCCCGCATCTTGGCTCCATTCAGATTATCAAGGCTTCAGCTGAAAAGCAGAACACAAGTGCACAGGGAAGTTATTGCTGGGTTGCTTGGTAGCATTGACTCATGTCAATCTGTAATTACTGGTGGATATGTTTATTTTGGAATATAACATATCTCTGTACTGTAATAGAACTAACAGTTCAACAAGACTAACTCAACACTACTAACATTCATTCCTTTTAGATGGGAGGCTGAAGACCTGGGTTTATGGTGTAGCTGCTGGTGCATTTGTTTTACTCATCTTTATTGTTTCTATGATCTATCTAGCCTGGTGAGTTCTTTACTTATTTACAAATGAGCAGTCCCACACAGACTGTAACGCAAGCGTGTACATATGCTGCTGTAGCACGTGCAGGTGCTTCTGTAAAAGCGGTGGTTAACTTTCCATGTCCTTTTGTGCAAGCTTAGGTTAGTGGACTCCAGATGCAGCTCTGGGTTCCTCTGAAAACGGGCTGAACGTGCAGTTACTGCCTGCTGCAGATTTAACTGAGTTATGCAAGCATCAGAACAGCCTGTTTGTGAACAACTGACCTTTGAATTAGGTGTTGCTTGGACTGATAAGAAGGTAATTACTGATCCAAGCACAAGTTTTAGACTTCTAGCTTTTATATATGAACAATCAAATGTGTTCTCTTAAAACAACACTCATCTTTCCAGTCTGAAATCCATCTTTGCTGTTATTAGTTTCTTGTTCTATTTAAAAATTATCTTATTGTTTCAGCAAAAAGCCAAAGAAGCCCCAGAGAAGGCAGAACAACCGACTGAAACCTTTAACCTTGGCTTATGATGGAGATGCAGATATGTAAAATATAACTTTTCATGGTGATAAATGGAGTCTAAATTAATGAATTGAAAACAGAAGGTATCCAAAGCCACAGGGATTTTCTATGGAGCGGAAATCTGGTGTGACTTTTTCTTTTTGGTAACTGCACCATATTTAAAGCCGGAAGGATTTTATAATGCCTATGGATATTCAAGGTATTTCTGCTTTACTTTACATCATCAGCACTGAGAATTCTGGCAGAGTCATGTGAACAGACATTGCAGTTGGAGATCTGTGGTCTTTCCTCAATCTTACAAAGCACAGAAGCACCACTTCTCTCTCCAGAACGCTGTAGCTGCCATAGCATTAACGGTTGGAAGCCCCTGTAACAATAACCAAGTGTAATCGGTACAGCAGCACGAAGAGTTTGTACCAAGCTGTCTATGACTCTTTATACTCAAGTATAACAAACATACTCTGTTTTACCAAGTGTATTACTCTATCGGATTATATACCTGTTAAAGAGCGTTCTATGCTTAACATTGTAATGTTAACCGCTAACCGGGATTAACCCACTGAGCAAGTACAGCAGTTTGCCAGGTGGTGGTGACTTGTGTTAACCTGCATTTCAGAGGGCAATGACTCACTTGCAAAATTCCGTCCTGTTCTCACTCCAAAGTATAAAGGCCTCCTACGTACCTCCAGTAAGGAGGCCTTCTCAGATTCAGTATTTTCTAATGATTGCTGCCTGCAGAAAGAAAACCCATTGTAAATGTGACGTTTCTACTTTCTCTAACTCAAAACTGTTGCCTGCATCTTTTTTGCTACGTGTAAGGCGAATTTTTGCACTATATTAGTGCAGCATGATATGCACTTAACTAGTATTGCCATAGAAACTGCCTCTTTTCAGAAAGGATGATGATGTATCTTGTGCAAGGAGTGTCAAGTAGACAGGTCTTGAATCCTGAAGAGAGTAGTTTGGTTTGGACTGCGGCTGGATGGAATCGGCTAACAACGTGTACTGTACGCACCATTCCTCGTCACAGCAGCCATCTGTAGTCTCTATCATGGCAGTAATACATGTGTCTAGTTTCTTGCCCCGTCTACCTGTACTGGTATAGATTGTCCTGCTGGTTTCTAATTGTATTTTGAAGGCTGTTTATGACTAGATTTTTTATATTTGTTACCTTTGTTAGAAAAACAAGAAAAGAAAGAGTGGTTGCCCTTCAGTCTCGAGTGACATACTTACTGCCCAGAAAGGTGTTCCGAGCGTTTGCTCAACTGAAATCAAATGGCTTTCCTTTCTTTCCTTCTGCTGATGGGAATGTTCTCACTGTTGCTGACAGTGCAATACTCAGTGCCCTTCTGTCTTTTCTAAGTGGGATGGATAATTGGGTAGACTCTTTTAACTACTCGGTTAAACTCTTGAGGGTACTGGCAAGTGAACAATTCTGCCATTTTAATACAACTTTTTAGAAAACTCTGGTAGTAAAAAATCCTCACTGTTAACCTCTTCCATGCTTGCGGCTTTTTGGTGTTACGCTTCCGACACAAAGCTCAGTCACTTGCCACTGTGTCTACATGCCTGTTACAGATGCGATTCCTGACCTGAGAAGGGTTATTCTCATCAAACGGCTTCTGTGTGTAGCCTGAACATACACAGGTGACTGTGCCACTGCTAAGCAATACAAAACTTTATCAGGCAACCTCTCAAAAAAGAATTGTTATGTAAAGTTCAATATTAGGTTCTCAGGCTTTTTTATAACCTAAACCATTTCTGACTACTCATCACACGACCTAAACAAGAAGCACAGGTTTCTGCATGCTGAAGACAACTGTAGCTTTGCAAAGTTTGGCCCAGACCCACTGAAACGGAGGACAAGACTCTCGGTGACGTCAGTGGGTAACACCAGCCCTTAAAAGGTCCTGCTTTTGCTCCTCGTGGAACACTTCTTGGAACTAATGTGCATTCGGTGTGATGGTCAAGAGAGATTGCGGTCCTCCTGTCACTTGGCTAACGTGTACTGCAGCAGTGTGGTGTCATTGTGTCGTTAAAATGACTTTGCTCCTGTTGCATAAGTTCTCCCCAAATGGGAGTGACAAGCAGAGAGGAACGACAGTGACACAGGGTTCTGTCTTTTGTACAGTTTAAATTTCTCAGTCCATACCTTGATTCCGCCACAGCTGGTGAAGTGCCATGGCCCCCTGCCACGGCAGTGGCTCATTCGTAGAAGTGCTGCAGGACTGGAGGCCTCAGTCTTACAGCACTTTGTAACAATCTAAGGGAAAAAACCCAAATCTTGATAAATTTAGTTACTGGAGAAAGCGAAAGAAACCCCAATTGATTCCTGTTTCCTCAGACACAAAAGACCATGGACGCGTTATAAAATCTGAAAGAGTGAGAGCTGTCGTGTAGAGCTTAGTCACAGCTTCTGTACTTTTAAAAGTCTGATTCTGTACTCTCTGGCCGAGAGGCAATGGAGGCAGCAGGGTTTTTTTTACCTGCAGTCAGTCATCTTTATTTACTGTACTGTCTGATTTCAGCAGGAGCTGTTGTCTAGTTCTTGCCTTGAAGATGTTTAGGTCCTGAATCCAGGAATTTAATAACTTGGAGTTAAAGGTGTGCCATCTCCTTTCTCCCATTGTGTGAAGTGGATGAATGAAGAAAGAAACAGCACTGTATTTGCATTATGTTTGGCCTTTGCCATCCATGGAAGCATTTTAGTAAATGATGATGGTCCATGAATTCTGCTGGTGCACGGCTGCATCATAGATTAAAATTTTAGAGCGCACTTCTATGACTTTTTAATGAACAAAATGCATGGAATTTTGAAGCCAGAATGGCTGTCCTTGTCATCAGGTAAAAATAAATTAGACTGTAAAGAGAGCCAAAACTTTATGTTAAGCAAAAAGTTGCAAAGGGGATGAAGACCTTCAGCATTGGAACAGGAATAAGCGATAGGTGGATGATGAGAATGAAAAGCAGTTTGCTTTAAAAATCAGAGTGCTTCTACAACGTGCCTAAAGCAGCCACTCCTGTAGATTGTTAGTTAGTGAAAGTAACGTTTCCAGTGACCACACGAACCATTCAGAAAGTAGTAGACATTTTCCTGTTGATGTGGTGGTTTGTACTTTCCTTTT
Organism: Upupa epops; assembly: GCA_013397515.1. NCBI lineage: Eukaryota > Metazoa > Chordata > Aves > Bucerotiformes > Upupidae > Upupa > Upupa epops. The sequence continues at coordinate 589,932 of VZRI01013663.1, read as the reverse complement.
AAAATCTGTAGCTTCTAGATTGTGTGTCTGCTTTCAGTTTTGGAGCAGTTCCTTTTCTTGAGCAACTGCACGAGCTAGTTTATATTTGGTATGAAGCATCAGTTTTGAAACTCCTTTTGTCCTGCCAAAACACAACTAAAGTTTGTTTTGCAGACTTGCAACCCCAGGACACCGATTGGAAAGCTCTGTGTGTGACTCACTGTAAGCTACACCCTGAGCGCAGTGGAAACCGGTCTTTGTAACTCTGTAGATCACGAGTTTACTTTGCCTGACTTCATTTACTTGAATATTTATTTTGCGGAACACGGAGGCAGCTGTCTGCGGAATGTTTACCTTTCGTTGTCAGTGTTGATTTGTAAATGGTGTATTGCTTTTTTATTTTTAAATTGTGTATATTTCTTTTCTAATGCACAAAATGTTTACGTGCAACTACTGCAAATGTGTGTATATTGTCACTGAGCTTCGTTCAGTTAATACAGGTGACATGAAAACGTAACGAGTCTTACATTTTCCTTGGGTTATTTTTACATGACTGATGTACTGCTGACAATAAATACAAACGCAGAATCATTTAACGTCTGTCTTTAATACATGCGGTACGCCGCGCCGCGTGGAGTGACAGTAAAAGCCAGATCCCTGAGGTGTGTTCACCTTTTTAATAGGCTCTGTTTCAAAGACGCTAGCAAACACATTCTTGTTTAAAATTAGTATGTCTGTTTATAAGGGAAGAAAAACACGTTCTGATGTTATGGTAGTTACCAAAATTCCTTGTTGACACGGGAATTTACAGTGCATATTTATTAATCGATAAATATCCAATAAATGTCATACAGCAATGGTATTTAAAATGCTCTTCCTTAATTGCCATTTTTAGGTCAGAATAACCAACCCATTTTTGGAGAATAAGAGATGGATCAAGATCTCACTAAAAGGCACCCATCTAGTTCACAGAAGCTGAATCTGTCCTGGTACGCATCGGAACAGGGAGCAAAATCCCCCTCTCCCAAATAAATAACCCCCCCACAATACAACCAGTACAGGTGCCGTTTACAGCCGTGTGGTTGAACCCTGCTGCATTCACTGTAATTGCTTCCACAAGCAGAAGTCTGTGAAGGCTGGTTTTCTGTAGCTGGCTGTATTCTGCCTCCATGCGCTCTAGAGCTCCGTTGTTTCATGGCCATTTCTGCAGCACATGCGTAAGCCAATTCGTGGCATTTTGTCCAATTTTGGTAGTCACTACCTCTCCAGTAACTAGTACTCTCCCCACTACCCCTTCCTGGTTAACCCTTAGATGGCTGAAGCCCAATTTTGAGAGCACACAGCCCTCATGTAAGAGGCATGTCAGGATTTTCACAAGGACCTCCTTCTCACAGTCTCTGCTGCTGGGATCCACAGTAAAAAACAAGTATGATTTCATTGCAGAAAAGTCTATTTCTGAATCTTCTCGTTGCTTTCCTAGACACAGTAAAGCTACTCATCTCCTACATCCTCTTGAAAACATCCCACATACTCGGTACTGAAGAAGAAAGCTGCTCAATCAGCTGGTTTCAACAAGATAGCTGGATGCATATAACCCATGTCTCCAAGCTACCACACGTGCCCTAGTTTCTTCCTTCTCTGACTTCTGCAGAGTTCTTACTGAAACCACTCTTCAAACAGGCTCTGCTACACATTGATCTGGTTAGTAGCCCCCTGACATAAACTGCCAATTACTAATGATGTCCCCAGGACCTTGAGCAAAGAACTAATGTCCCATACAAAGCTTGACTCCCAAGGAGACCTCACATGCTGGTAGGAAATGAGTTTCACTGGCTCAGTGTTATCTGGATTTAAGGATTACGGTTGGTGCCTTCCTCAGTGCTCTGTTTCTTCGATCCAATTCTTCAATCTTGAATCCAAGAACAAAGAAAACTCTAGCTCCATTTTCTGAGTGGAAGTTGATGGCACCAGGTTTCACTCAGCTGAGGAAAGAAAGGAATAATTAGCTAGCAGTCTTGTGACCGCCTCAAGTTGAATTCAATGAGCTGCAGCAAGAGCTTTCTGCAACATTAGAACGGCAGCTGGAGCTAAACCCTGCATTTCTGCCCTAAATAGCCTCCACTTAGGAGCTGATGGGAAAAACATTAGGAGCAGGCGTTTGCTCAGGTTTGCAGAAACATAAAAGGGACATTTGCAGCCCAAGTGAGAAGTTAATTGTCAATCTCAAACCAGCTCTCCAGTCCCACTGCTAGAGAAGCCAGGGTAGGAGCCTGATGGCCTCAAAACTGTACAGGGTACCTTTTGGGAAGGCAGAACATTAGTTCTTTTTCAAGAATATAATGCACGGAGTTGCTTAGTATCCTTTAACCAGTTCAGTAAACCCAGGTTCCCGGGCCTTTATTACTGCTGTGAAGGTAATAAGCCCAGTTATTAGAATCCCTTTGTGTGCACGCTCAACGTTCTCACCTTTAGAAAAAGAACAGAACTCACCGGTTTCAAACACTTTTCCCTCTTCCATTAAAGCTGCTTGAGGTCTGAGGTAAAAGCAATTTAACAAAGCCTCCTTCTGATACTTAAAACTCTGTGAAGAAGAAAAGAGAGGCTTCAGGAAAGTTTACCAGAGCACTAAAACAAATTTGGGCCATGTGTTTCCAGTTGCTTTTGTGATGTTTTCCAGACACTTGTAGATGGAACCCGAAGGGGGTCTGTCAGCGAACAAACCGGACCAGGAGGAACTCATCGCTTAACACCAATTGCACCTTTTCAAACATTACCTCCCAACTTCCATTTCTTTGATTCAAAGTTGGACATCAAAGATGCACGATTAAGAGCAAAAGAACCATAACTGCTGAAAAAAAGTGATGGTCCAAGAACAAGATTAATCAAATAGATTAATAGAGGTGCAAATGAAAGCGATGAATGTTGGGTAGAGCTTTTAGTATAAACACTGGTCTTTGCACATCAGAATATGAGTGCATAAAAACCTTTACAGAATTTTCCAAGTGCTAATCATTACAAACTTTGGACTCCTGAAAAATTACTTATAGACTCAGTACATAAAGTGGTCTCCTTTTTAGAATGTGTATGTCTTAAGATGCTGGAACTACTAGCATAGGGAGGAAGAACAAAGTGCTGTATCTTCCCTCGCAGTAGACGTACACAGCCCAAAATCAGCTTAGACATGCAGAAGGGTTTCTGATAAAACAATGTGATGTCTCGATAAATGATAAAGCACCATACAAGCAACTGCAAACAGAATACCAGCTATATAAATATGGTAGCAGTGAGCTGAGACATAGTCCTAAGACTTCAGGCAGGTTTTTGAGTATATGAGGCCTGAACTGGGCTATGTGGACAATGCATTTTGAAAGGCATTTGCTTCTCCTTTGAAGACCTAACAGACACATTTTCAGTCTTGCAGAGTAAGAGAAAACGTACGATACCTGAGGAGTCCAAGAGGTGGCTAAGAGGTAGCTAGGTGTCCATGACAGAAACATCATTAGTCATTTTTAGGATTGACATTGTCAGCTTAAAGGAGCATCTCAGGAATGAAAACCACATCACTGACAAGTGGCTATTGGTACAGTGCAAGCCAGACTGATGACCTGTAACTGAGCTGGACACATTCTGAAGCCTCATGCATGCCAGGTTACAGTGAGGAACAAGGAGCATCCTCCCTTGGAACAAGTGGTGACTTGTGAGATGGACACTATGCTGTCCTTGGAGGATGAATGTTCTGGTGGGTCTGCCTTTACCAGAGGTATAGGATGGGTCTGCCTTTACCAGAGGTTAGGCATAGGAAAGTTAATGGTGGGCAGCATGAGGGAAATGCATACAGAACTGTAGCACTGGTACCTTTGTAGTTATCAAAATTCTTCAAGTACATTTAAGTCCTGCCCTGTTTTTATAGATGGGATCTGGAATGAACACTATTACCACAGTTTTTGTCAGTATTCTTCTCTTGCCAGTGTCCATGTAACAACCTGAGCTCTTTCTCATTCCTTCCTCAGTAACAGAGGAGTCTGAGAGCTGCTGTATCCAACACACAGAGAATGAACAGAGCACACATTTGAATGCGAACTACACAACAGAGGTGTCTGTCCTGTCCTCTGCTTCTTCCTATTGAATCAACTGCTCTGCTTACAAGGGACCCCTCTGACCTGTTCTGACCTGTTCTTTCCCCCTAACCATAACACCTGAGTTTTTACACCCCTCTATAAATGGTGAGATGGAGATCTGGCCAGGACAGGACAGTGTCTGCCTCTCCAGGGAGCTACCCCCTTATTGATACAGAATGCTCTGCTACAGCAGAGGACAGTCCCACTGTGTTAGCTACTGAAGGCAAGATGCAGAGGGGGAAAAACCAGTCCTTGTGTGGACAAGGAGAGAGAGAAATGTGACAAGGCGACAGCGTGCAAATTCACCACGAGACCTATCTTCTGCAAACTCAAACAGAACCTGACTTGAAGCACAGCCTCTCAGTTTTAAAGCCCCGTGATGTTTTTCTCCAAGGTGTCAGCATCTCACGGCAAACCAGCGTTGAGTGTTGCCCTGGAGCTGCAGTGAGGCGGTCCCAGGCAGCCGGCAGGCTGGACGGCCCTGCTTCCACAGGGTGGCGCTCCAGCCCAGGGCTCACTCGTCTGGCCGGAGCAGTGCGGGGCTTTCTGCTCATTCAGTCCCACCGCAAAAGCAGTAGCAGAGCGGAACAACTTCCCACTTCAGGTGCAGACAGCTTTTGGGGGTACAGAACCTGCACGCGCTCCCACCGCGTTGCCCTTGTAGCAGACGCACACGTTCAATGGAGACGGCGCCGGGCTCTGGGGACTCCGGTTACTGCAGGGAGCTCCCATCGGACCTGTTGACATTTTGGAGTCCCGCTCCCCTTGCACCTCTTCGGCTGCAGCCTTGCGCTGCCCATGCAGTGCATCTGACAAACGGCTGCCGGGCCAGTGTTTTCTCTGGCTTCCAGCCCTTGTGCTCCTTTGTGCTGATTCAGCACCCATGGAAACATCAACCTGGAAATCAGCAGCGTACAGAGCTGCCTTCTGAAATCAGCACATGGGGCAGAAGTCTTGCAACCAAACAGGAGCAGTCCAATGCACAAATGGAAGAAAGGAAAAGAACCCTCATTAAACACTTTGGGAAAAACCACTTGGAAAGGTAAAACTGAATCCTGGTTAAACCGTACTCAGGACTGCATGAGTAACAGCCCGAGGAAGGTCCTTAGTCCCCTCTACTTGATGCTGAATGTACATCAGAATCAAAAGTAGTAGGCAAGAATAACTCCTCTTTCTTTAATTGTAACAAATCCTTTATCCTATTCCGTTCCAATCTGCGTGGACCAAACCCGATTATGATCACCAGTGCCGGGGGGCACTTGCTGTCCACATTACGCAGTTAGCACACTAACGTTACTGATCATAAATGGCTGAGCTTTCAAATGTTTTATTCAAACAAATACACAGTACAATGTTGTATTAAAGAAAGTCTTGTAAGGCTCTCAAGCATAATTTTAATACGGCTGTTTACAACCTTAATATGCTTTCAGAAAATGCATGGGATGCAATAGAGCCATGTTAATCCTGCTGCTAGAAAAGCTGATTATAGCCTTCATTCTGCCATTATTCTTATTTATGTAACATGAACACTGATACTACTTCTACCTCTGAGCCTTCTCCTAGTGACTGTAGTTCTAGACAAGGCAAGAGAGATGCTTTCCATATCATGCATAAACCCAGTATAACCTTACCCTTGCCTCCCCACCCCCATTCTCTTATACACATTTTTTCCTTTAGAAGATCTTGAAAACTTACTGAAAAGCCATCTAAAAAGGAATAAACAGTAATTTTGGTAAAAACATGTAGCTTCTCTACCCTGTGAAGCCACCTGGAGCTCCAAGGACAAAGCCGCCATTCTGACGGTCAGCTTGTCACCACCTGTCCATCCTGTGAACAAATAGCCCGTTGAGAAAGTATTCCTTTGGCACTGGCTTAGCTGTCTTTAGAAAGGAGACATAATAGAGTATCCTAAAAACACCCTCTCCCAATCTCTCCTGAAATATTGTACACTCTAAATCTACTTGCTTTTCCTTTGTAAGTCTGTCTCTTTTTCACATGGCTCACAAAAGCACTCTGATTATGACTCGATTCTTTAGAATTTCTCTTTTCATTGGAGAATATCCTGTCTACAAGCAAGAGAATACAAAGCTTGGCTCAGCTGAGAACCTGTGCTCACAGAGCTGGATGCTGTATTAGCTGTTGCAATAATTCCTCTTAGAAGCACAGTTTGCACTCAAGGTACCCCTGGGACCGGCCTTACTCCCCATTTGAAATGGGCTGCACTCCTCCGAGGGTTACAGTGGACCAGACTCCTGACCCAGCTCACTGAGCAGGGTTTACTTGGCAAGAGCCTTCTTAAAATGGCCTGTGTAGTTTTAATCACAGAATCACAGATTACATTGGGTTGGAAGGGACCTCTGAAGGTCATGTGGGCCAACACCCTTGCAACACACAGGGCCATCACTATAAGATCCCCCTGGAGCCTTCAGACTGAACAACCCCAACTCCCTCAGCCTGTCCCCAAAGCAACTGCAGCCAACTACAGATATATTTCAGTGTCAGCTGATGATGGGAATTCTAATAAATGCATGGTCTTTTCATGGAATCATTGAGCTTGGAAGACAGCTACAAAGGATCCAGTCCAGCTGTCAACTTGACACGCCAGGCTCACCAAACCATGTCCCCCAGGCACGCGCCTACGTGGTTTTTGAACACCTCCAGGGATGTGATTTCTGCCAAACAGGACAAAGTGCATCCCACAGCCAGAACACACAGCTCTGTCAGCAGTGGCTGCTGACCATCGAAGGAGGAAAACCTAATACTGTACATTAACGGAAACAGCAGTTTCTGCTACAGAGCCGAAGGGGGAAAAGCGAGATCATCTGTACGAAATCTCTTACTCAACTCAACGGCACAAAACAAAGCAGTCAGAAGGGCACGGGGCGCCTCGTCTGGCGCTGGGCACTACTGCACAAGTTCCACAAGAGGGCAGTATACACCTGGCTTTGAGACAGAAAAGCCATGGCCCTGCCCTTTCGGTCCTTTTCCCTCTTCCATGATGATTATCCCACAGCAGAAAGGTAACGAATGCAAACGCACCCAGGCGATGGGTACAACATACCGCACGAGTGGCGGGGGCTGCTACGTGGACTCGAGCTGATGAAGTAGAAGGGGATCACGTGAAACACACGGTAACTTTCAGCGAAGACACATGAACATCACTGAATGCACTGCAGCGTGCGGCTGCGTAAGGGCATAACCAGCTGTAGGAGAGGGATGCGTGTGTATTAGTGGACCACAGACAACACTCAGGTTACAGAACACGTAAATCTGTGTTTGGACAAATGAATACCTGGAAATATTTCTGGCTGGAAGAATTAAGCGATTATTTCAAGAGCACTAGGTAAACTAAGCATGAGTAGGAAAGATACCATCAGTTCATACAGAAAATGGGTTTGGCCATTTTACGATGTCTGGGGTTTGACATGAGTCACACACAAAGCCATGAAGGTATCTATAGGTTTGCATTCCTACAGGAAAGGGGATTGTCAAACTCTCAAAGGTTTTCTTCTGAAAATTCCAGGAACAACTCCTCCCCCAGTGGTTTTATAGATGTCTTAGATGTCTTTAGCTATCTGCTCTGCATTCTTCCCTAGGTCCTGTAATTCGGGTGAGGACGTTACCGGTCTGTACAACAACCATGATAACCTCTGCAGAGCTCCAGGAGAAGTCCAGCTGAGTCACTGTGGAAAGAAAGGGGACAGAACCCCTTGTGTCAAAGCAGAAAATGAAAGGTAAACAGGCACAAATAACTGCAAGAGCAACCCGTGCGTCTTGGAAGACTTTCTTCTCTTTTAGGTTAAAAAGGCTGATTACGTTTCCCTTACGGAGTGAAATCTGTGACTGTTGCAGATGCTAGCTGCTCCTGTTGAAGAAACCATGACAAGCGTTGAAATTCTTCCAGTTTATACCGATGCTGCCAAAGATGTCTGACCACTGCCATTAGCATTTCTTGCTGCTGAACTGCGGTGCTGAGCACTGTTTTTACCACTCTCACATCCAGAGGAAGACAGGCTGCATTCAACAGGGATTTAGGAAGATGCTGGGAGGCCAGAAGAACAGAAAAAAACATCAGGCAAAGATTTAAATACTAGCAGTGCTTGGTGAACTAGAAGATTTGATCCATTTGGAAAGTGATTTAGAAAAGAGTTAGCTATCATGGATGTCAATTAGCATCAAATCAGTTGTAAAACATCTGCAGATGATGCACGGGCTTTTCCTTCACTTCAGTGCTTTTGGAAATAACGGTATTTATCATTATTTGGGCATGATGCTTGTCCTTCCCCTCTCTCCTGCCTCTGCATCTGTGGAGACAAGCCTTCTGTTGTGTAAGTCTTTCAGATCCTCTCTTTGATAGAAATTTACAGAATAATGAGAGGAAATATTAAAGTAGAACCATACAGGAGGCAAAGCAGGGATCTCTGATCCTCTTCATTTTTTCACCCCCAACAGCATCAGAGGAATTGTGCTTTGAGAGGTGGGTCATCAATAAAGCAGCAGCCATCTGGACAGCTCTAGCTGTTAAGTCTAGCTTTTTGTCTTTCTGAGGCTATGTCTCAAAGAAATTTGTGGCAAGATTGATAATGCAGGAGAAAGTCTGTCACAAACAATCTTCTTAAAGAAACCAATCATGCAAACAGCAGCAATTTGCATCTTCCGGTTGGCATTTAACTGTGCCAGAGCAGCCTGGTAAATGGGTAGATGAATACCCTTACGTAGTACATTGGTTTCTTGCTGTACACCAAACATTCTGGACTTGAGACACCCCTAACTGCTAAAACTGCATCCATCTGAGATCACAAGTGATCTGGAGAATTCGTGTTAGTCCTCAGTTCCATGGCCACCTAAGTCTACCAAAGAGAAGCAGTAGAGGGTTAAAAAGCCCCACTCTTACCAGTGGGGTCATTGCCTATAACTAATTCAGGAAAGGAGATTATGCAGGAAGTCTGAAATAAGGCTGCAGCAGTGCTGTCATCCCTCACCCCATTCCTTCAATCGGTTTAAAGAGGTGGTGTTCAGGTGCTTTTCCCTGTGCCAAACGGTAGGGCCCCAGGGATTTTTTCTCATCAATTGCCCTTTATAAATGTAGCTTCTAAACACCTCACTGATAATGAAGTTCCGTGCTTTATCAGCATCATCGAGATGTTTCTTCATGCTTAAGTGATAGATCTGCAAATACGACCTCCTGCTTTTCATATTCTATGGTCGGTGAGGGACTCTGCTCTTTGCAGCCCTTTTTTTCCTGGGGAGAAAAACAAAAAGGCTCCATTAAGTGGGGATGTTTCTCTTGGGTATTTTGATGGCTGAAGGTTGAGGTCTGGGGGCTGCTGACAGAATGCAGGCGCTGGGCTGCAGACAGCGCATCCCTTCAGTCATAGTGGTTTTCAGATGTGGGACAAGAGAACAAGGAAAGTTGTGTGAGCTGCTCCGAAAGAATTGGAAGGGATGATGTGTCACAGGAAGCACTATGTTCCCCAGAAGAAAAGTCTTATGAAAAGACTAATAAAATATTTTAAAATACCAGGAAATCACTTCTTCTCCCCTTTGCTAATCTAATGTTAGTAAATTGCTTTCAGTCCTACACATCTGTTAGGATCCTAGCAGCAGTGGACTGCTGCAAGGGCAGGGACAAACAAGAATCTCACTGACATACCCGCTCACTTCCTTCATCATGGATTTCCTTTACCGTCATGGTGAGATGGGGCACTCTGGGGCAAGGGGAAGGGTTTCACACCCCATCACTTGCAGCTGCTGTTATTTCTGTTTGCAAAAATGTGCTTCATTGCAATGTGGACGTTTGATTTTCCTGCTACACTCACCTTTTGAGACCAACACCTCCCGTCCTTTGCAACTGACTTCTTTCTAGAGTAGCAGCTAGCCAAGAGCAGTGTCTGTCTCTGCCCCACTATCTGCTCTTGTTAATTTCTGCTTAAGGCAACGTAACTATCTCAGCAGTTAAAGACAGATGCTCAAATAATCAAATACCTAACCAGTTAGACAAAGTAATTTCAGCTCTGAGGAAGCATAATTTCTACCTCCTTTTCTAGAAACAACATGAAAAGACTATTTTCAAAATGAAAATTGAATTGCCTACCCATGTGCACGTTCACTTTCCAAAAGTAATTATTAAACTCCTTAACTCTAGCAATTTAAAACGTCCTGCTGTGAGAAGCAGGTGTTGTAAACAGCGTCTCAAGGAAGACAAGTCACTACTCAGTTCCTGTAAGGACTGTCTTGAAGCAAGAACTGACTACAAAAGCCTGTGCTCCTGGCTGAACCTCAAGTCACATTGACTACCAGTCTGCACCTCCCTGATGCTGATTTAGAATTACAGAGTGCTTTGGGCTGAAAGGCACCTTCAAAGTCATCTAGTCCAGCCCCCCTGCAATGAGTAGGGAATTCCCCAACTACGTGAGGGTTGCTCATACACCTGTCCAACCTGACCTTGAATGTCGCCAGCATGGGGCATCTACCACCTCTCCAGGCGACGCACTCCAGTGTTCCGTCACTTTCATTGTCAGAAAAGGTCTTCCTTACATCCCGTGCAAATATTCTCTCCATCAGGTTAACACGAACCCTTGACCTGTCACAACAGGCCCTGCAGAGAAGACCATCCCCATCCTTCTCATAGGTCTCCTTGAAGTACTGAAAGGCCTTATAGATCTCAGCAGAACCTTCTCCTCTCCTCATATGAAGACTTCAAAGAGCACTAGTATCAGTACAGAGAGAAAGGGGCACCATTTGTCCCCAGACTCCATCTGGACATTAAGCCATTGACCACTACCCTTCGGACATGACCACCCAACCATTTCCTTATCCACTGAACAACCTTACCCATCAAAACCATACTACTCTCATTTAGAGAGAAGGATGACATGTAATAATATAATCTAATATTTAAATAATCTGTTGTAGATCTAACATCTAGATAATAACACATGCATATGTATTATTATTCAAAATTAAGATATATATAATACATACCTGTACTGTAATATATTTATCTCTTTCTTTTAAATACTAACACCAAAAATGTTAGCCTTGTTCAGCATCCAGACAAAGCTGTTACTTGAGTTAGACTGAACTTCTCCACGAGGTACCTGAAGAGAGAGCTTTGAAATTTGTGACCACTGTTCCTCCAGCATTTATAAGAGACAGAGCTGCGCAGAAACACTACACCACGTTCATTCAGAGACAGAAGGAGCTCCATTTGAGAGCACTGCGTGGAGGGGTGCGCGCTCTGTTATGCGAGGAAGTACACAAAAGATAAACAACTAGAAACATGGAAAAGCCCCCTGAAAACTGCAACCCCTGATTGCTTATGACAGAAAATGGCATAGAATAGGTACTGTCATGGGGGGCAACGGACACACCAAGGGCAAGAACTCAGGAGACAGTGCCGTGGAAGAACATTTGCTCCTAGAGTTGCCATCTGTATTAGTGAAGCATCCCACACGGTCTCTATAGGAAGATAAAATAAATCAATATGGTCGCCAGACTGACTCATAACTGATGTTATAAATTAAAAATGAGTGGGCAAGCAGCCCTACCAAGAGGGCAGAAGTCCAAGCTGTGAGAGAAGCAGTTTGCTGCCTGTCTGATTAGCTGTGTGAAAGAAGTCACTTCTAAATACTCAGTTGATCTGGCTCCAAGACTGAGCCACACAGCATATTCATATCTTGAAAAGACAGTGTAGATGAGAAATGCAATTCATCAATGTTGCCTCTTTCTTTGGGCAAGCAACTGGAAGGCGAGCTGGCAGGAAGCAAAGTAAGGGAATGGGGGAAAGGCCCTGGGGACTTCCATCCAAAGCTAAGCAAGTAGACAGATGGAAATGTGCTTTCTGTTCGCCTCTCGTAACCTTCTCTTTCCAAACTTGTGATTTCCAAACTTAGGCCTTCTGACCTACAAAACTGACTTTTGTCCCACACAGTCTGCCTGCTGCTGGAGGCAGTGGGAATGAGTCTGATCCTGCAAACTGGCAGCGTGTCTTGGAGACAGGGAGTTGGAAACCACCTGGGAAGGAAGTTGGACTCTGCAGAAGAGAAAAACAGCTTTGGGAGCTGGCATGATGATCAGGAGCAAGTGTGCTCCAGCAAGCATAAACCAAGCCCTCCCTCTGCCACGATCAGAGAGCTGAGACAAATCCCATCACACCCAGGAAAACTGGAGCCTTCACAGCAACAGCAGCAGCCAAGACAATAATGAGTGGCACAGAGAAGGGAGGCTGACGGCTCCTCATCAACAGAAGAGCAGAGGGATGGTCAACCAAAGGGAAGCACGGCGAAAGTCAAACCCGAGGAATACTTTTGGGTTTTCACCCAGTGTGCTGTCAGGTGGGCCTGTAGTTGTGGCAAAGCCAAGTCACGAGTATAACTTAGTTTTTGGTATTAAACGTAGAAAGAAATGACTTAGATTCCTCAGGGGAAACCCTCCCCTCCCCAGGTATGTCATTGCAATCTCTAACAGGAAAAGATGGTTACAGCAGTGAAGCAGGATAGTGGGTGACTCTTGTGCTGTCTGGTCATGACGTGACCTACCCTGGTTATTCTAGGTCAGTGCATTTGTCAATTACTTCTCAGGTTTCCTGCCATTTCTGCTTCGTGGGACTACAGCACAAGCTGGGCATTGCAGAACCTTCTGTCACTCGGGGAAACGATGTACTGTCGGTCCTCTGAAGGAAGAAATCTCAGGATCCTCTGTCACAGGGATGCGAAGTAAGAGTTATAAAAGTAGCTAAGACTGCGTGAGCTCTTCTGTCACTGAATGGCCTTGTTTGATTGCTCTGCTCTTGACTGACAGTCCCAACATGCACGCACGCTGAGTTTAGTGGACTCTTATTGAATAGGATGCATTTGTCTTCCACATGCATCTACATTAGAAGTGCAGTCTTACAAAGAGAAATGCCTTACGGATATGCCCTACAGTTTGTGATTCATCAGTAGATATACCATACTAAAAAGAAAAGCTCTGCACCCAGCTGTAGGCATCTGTCTGTTTCGCTGTGCCCTGTTTTCCTGTGAACAAATGAGGACTTCACCGATACGGCATGGGAAGGGTTATTATGTGTTAAAACAAACTTGCTAACCAAGCCTAAAGACACGCATTGGCTAGGCTGAGCCGAACTTATGGGCATAGCAGTCCTTTCTCATTGCTTTCCTTGATGGTGCAGAACTTGGATTGCTGATTTGAAATCTAAAAGAAATGTATTTATTGACACTGAAGTTGGAAATGTGAGGGTAAAGGAAGAAGGGAGATGAAAGCTGCTGTTATATTAACGGGTGCACATGAGATATCTTGTATTATTTCTCTTAAATTAGGAGAGCTATTATTAGAAAGGCAGCTCTTTGTTGGTAAGGGCAGCAGATGGTGCAGAGTTGCGAGTGGTGAGTAATTTACAGTAAACAAATTCTTTATCTCTGATGGGTCATAGGGAGAATGAACATGGTCCCCACTTCAATCACGGAGTCATCTGGAGAACAGTGGCATTCAAATGCACTACTCATGGTGAAACACTTTCAGAAGAGAAAAGACCAAAACAACACAAAGCCTTTGGACTATTGAATCAGTAAATACTTTCTCTAGAGAAACATTAAGGACATGCCTTCCGGGAATGACAGCATGGTGCGGTCCGTGACGGCCCTCCAGCGTGCTCAGCATTTACTACTGAGAGCACTGCTACAGGCTCAGCACCGCTGAAGTGCTCAAATTGAGTCCTAGTGTTCACTGACACACCACAGCTTGTGTTAGCAGCCACTACACGTGGACGTGATGATGGACAAATAGGACTTCATAACCGCTCTAACCGCGTGTCTTCCTGACATAAAAATAAGTAAATACTCTTGTCATGCAAGCGTGGAAAGAAATTTCATCATCACTAATTTTCACTATGCTCGAGAGTAACAGACAGGAAATTCCCGCAACAGGGATGGAAAAATGGGGGGTTTTGACATTTTTTTCTTTTCCAGACTAGATGCCATCAAAAGCCATGGGCATAAGAGTGCTCGTTTGTACCAGGGGTTTCTCCGTCTGAGCTTCCCTGATCACGTATCTCTGATGTTTTGTTCTTTGACATCAAAAGCGTAAGATCTATATTGCTAACAGTCCTTAACCACTCCAGATAATCCACCTAAGCCTTTTCTAGCCAGTCACATTGAATCCGTGCACGTGGATCTGTGCTCAAGGTGAAGGCAATCATGACCATGACTCAGGTCTGAGCCAGTAGGTTGACAACAGCAGTGTTACTCTGTGAACCTCAGCATCTCCAGCGGCTGTGGGCATTGCTGTGAGAACCACTGTCAGGCAGAATCTGAAAGCTGCTGGCATGCTCTCCGTTTAACCTAGCAGACCTGCTGACGGGTTCTTGCTCAGTTTTGTACAGAGCACTGACAATGCCATCTGCACGTAGATGTCACAGTCCTACCTTCATGAGTTCTGTGTTTACTTCCCAAAGTCTGGTTAGCCCTATGCCGCCTGGGAATGACAGTCCAATATTCCAGTTTAATTTCTTAAAATTAATATCTTCAGCTTGAGAGGGGTTTGGTGTTCTTAAGACTTTTCAAAGCATCTCCTATGTTCTAACAAATCAATCTAGGGAACCAGGAAGGTTTTAGATGCACAGTTTCACTTCTGCATAATCTGCTGATTTAAAGCCGTCTCTATGCTTTTGGTGGGGATACTCAGCAGTTCGCAGTCCAAGTTAAACTGTTTCAGCTTTTCTTGGTCTTCTCTCAGGTGCCTGGTTCTGTGCTTTCTGATATTGCAGACTGCAAAATCAACAATTTAAAACACCAAAGCAGACAGTACTGCTAATTTTTACTCTAATAATAAGTGAACTGTTAATTGGAAAGAATTATCTAGTTGCCTCCCAGAGATCGAGATTCTTGGCTAAAAGGTACTAAATAACTTCAGGCAATTAGCCAGAAGGCATATGAAATCACCACTTATTGAGATTAAAGATGAGCATTAACACCGGACTGGGAACAACAGTGAAGGTCATTTAGGTGAACAGCCACTACTGATATGTCGGACTCAGTCAATCCAGTACTGCTTGAGCCTGTGACAGTTCTAGGAAAGGGATAAAACCTACTCAAATGATCTTTGCACCCAACAAAATCACATGTATTTTTATGATGGAAATTGTCCCTACCCATCTACACGGCAATTTCTGCAACACAATGATTAGGCATACGCAGCTTCAAGACGATGTGGGCAAACGTTTCTTCATCAGCATTTTTTTAACTTGAGATGCCCCCATCTCTAATAACAGCAGCGCCGTTTGTGGACTGTAAACTGTGTTTGTTCTACACAATAGATTTTATCCTAAGAGATGTAACGACAGAAACAGTATTTCAAATGAGGCTTTATGTGCTTTACCTGCTGCAGTTTGGGGACAAGACCCTCTGAACTACCCTGCAAGAATGCCAGCAGGCTATTTCCGCTGCAGGTAACAGGTTTTGAGTGCACGGGTCTTACACAGCACAAGGCCTTCTGTACAATAGTCTGCACAAGTTTTGTTAAGCACATCTATGCCTCTTCTTTCTTTACAAGCAAACGGGATGCAGTTGCCGGCACAAGAACATGGATTCAAAGGTTTCTGCCTCTGGATCCTTCTTATTCCGTGTTACAGCAGCCAGGAGTCTCTTGATTCATCTTGATGAGTCACCAAGGCTGCCAGGTAAAGGGAAGTACCCAAGCTGCTTCCCAAAACCCCTGATTGTGACACTCTTCCTTTGTATATTACAGTAGATGAATTATTGAAATGGATTGTTTAGTGAGCAGCACACCAGTCTGATTTGGTTTAGGTCCCTACCTATATTCTAATGCCAAGAGGATGGTCTTAACATCCCTGTAAGTAAGTATTTCAAAATTAATTCCTGATCATCTCTCTTCAGTTACATACTGCAGCCCAGTATGCAAATCAACTCTGCTCCGCTCTCTCACGGTTCCTCACACAAATATTTCTGCCTCTTTTTCCACAGCCAGTGCACCGTGCTATAAAAAGAGGAGCTCTGAATTGACTTGTTATCAGAAGCCATCAGATTAACATTTTAGTATTACTTATAATTACTGCATTGTTGCCTAAGGAGCCAGTTGCCAAGGGAATCATTAAACCCACTGGTTCTGGCTTTTGTAGAGGACTTGAGAAAATTGCTTTTAAAAGAAACATCTTTCATTTTATTCACAAAGTAGGAAAAAAAGCAAAACTAGGCAGAACAAATAGAGCTTCTTTGAGAAGTCCGATAGAAAATTCCCCTGGGTGGAAGCTTCAAATGAGCGCAATAAATCTTGATTTTTAGAGGTGTTTGGTTCCACACACTTCAAGGGGTGAAAGATGATGAGTCTGAGCAATCATCTTGCAAACAACACATCTTATAATGAAGTATGAACACTAAATAGAAACATTTTCAACTGGTTTTCCAGGAGGAATAATAAAACCCCTGCCAGTGTAACTGTATTAATCCAGTATTTCTATACTTATCAGGAATCTGAGGAGATGCTATCCGGTCAGGATGAGGCAGTGAACTCTCCTGAACTGACTGACACCTTTAGTGAACACACTCCACTTGGAGACTCAAAAGACCTTTCTAGTCACAGAAGTCAGTGAAACAAATACTGATATTCTTTGTCCTTCTCTAAGTTATCTTAGTCTCACAGACACATTTAATTGCCTTCTTACTCTCTTCCTTATATCAGCGTCTCCAAACTGTAATATCCACGCTCTGTTCCATATTATGAATCATTAAGCAGTGAAAGGGCATAAACTTTGACCGTTCCCCCTCCAAATAAATTTACATAAAGAATATTTGTGGCAAAAGATAGGCTCATATTAGTCCTAACACGGATCATAAGAGAGCAACTGTGGAGCAGCAGTGATAAAAATCGTCTGTAAAGGCCATAGGTAAAGTGATAGGAGAAAACTGTTTCTAAAACCTTCAAGCATCTACGGACTTCCCGAGATCAATTTCACTCTGCCCTAGTTTGGAATGACATGATGCAAAATCTTTGTTGTTGCTCTGAGACGGCCTCAGCAGTTTGCAACTCCGAGAAGCTTTTGAGTTTCTAGCTGGAGAAGATTTTTTTGCTAATGACTTCAAGGCAGAATTTGTCCTTGGTAGCTGAGGAACTTCAAAGAATACGCTTCTGTATGTGCGCTGAACTTTCTCGCCTCCTATCTATTCAAACTTGCTTTTTATTCTACATTTTTGAAGCTGAAACATCGTTAAAAAAAGATCATTTAAATCCTTCATAAAGACAAATGTTAAATAATTCTCAGTACTCTTAGAATCCTCTCTCCATTAGCACAATAACGATCTCCGATAGCTCAAAG
Organism: Upupa epops; assembly: GCA_013397515.1. Lineage (NCBI taxonomy): Eukaryota > Metazoa > Chordata > Aves > Bucerotiformes > Upupidae > Upupa > Upupa epops. The sequence continues at coordinate 572,505 of VZRI01013663.1, read as the reverse complement.
CCAGATGTTTCCCAGCTGGATGGAGGTGGGCACAAAACAGTTTTATGGGCTTAATTAATCTGAAACAGAACATGTCTAGATCTTCCAAGATGCTGAAGGACCTATTTCAACATCTAAAGGACTTTAACAATTTCATTATTTAAACCCCTCATGGTTCATGGTATTGTTTCTTTAAAGCAGTTCCTATTTTCTTCTCCCATCTCCAAGTCTCTTTCCCTTATTCATCTTTTCTTCCCCTTTGGGAAGGAGGAGGTGTATCAGAGACCATCTATCTAGTGGTCTGACCATCCCCAACCTCTGACGGCATCCTGTAAATCTGCAGCTTTTCTTCAGCCTGGACACTTCAAGGCCCTTTACTGGGACTGCTCTTATGTCCTGTCCCCCCCCAGCAGAAGCAAACTGCTTACAAATGTACCCAAAACCGGTCCCAGTTCCTGGAGGTACCTTGCACTGAAACAATGCGCACTCACAGAGATGACTGTTGCTCCAGTCTGACACCACTGCGCTCCCTCTGGGTCTGCTAATTCTTTGTGATGTCTCCGAAACAGCACAAATGGCAGAGTTCATCAAACCACAGCAAGCATTAAAAAAACAAACACGAGGAAAAACAAAACCCAAACCAACTCCAGAGCTCAACCATGCTGACCTAAAAAGCCTCCTACGATGTAGCTCTTGCATTAAGATGTAACTCTGCAAAATCATTCCTGCTGTGTTATAATGCGCTCATTTTTTATTATTATTTTTTTAAATCTCCCACTTGTCAGGGAAAAAGCCATGATGTGGATGCTGGAACATTATGAAAATGAATTCGTAAGCCTAGTCTATCTGCCTGAGTGTTCTTGCTAAATGCTGCATGAGTGAGAGCCTCAGCATGGGGCAACTAAAGCTGCTTCATGAAAGAAAATAAGAAAGAAAAGCAAGGGAATGAGGAAAAGAAAACAGTTCTGACATCTAGTTAATGATCACGCAGTCACATACACAGAGGACCCCCAGGACCATGAAAAAGCCTTTCGATTCAACTCAGTAACCAGCCTGGTAAAGCCAAGATAAAAGGAATTAACATCATGGCTGTCTTCTCCCCACAGAAAACAGGACGTGCGAGTGGGCTTGTGAACCACAGAGCCAGAGAGCCGTTCATTCGGTGTGCTCACGGCCAGCACCTGTGTGTGCTAGAGACACTGCAAGGGCAGGAAAAATAAACACAGCCTTGCTCGTAGTGTCGGCAAGGATTCAGATGACCTTACCTTAAAACCAGAGCCAGCACGCCTTCTCTCCTAAAATTAATCTGCTCCCATTTTATGCTTCCTTTGGAGCTCTTGTGAGGGAGTTGTCAAGTCTCCCCTCTGAATTCTTGTCTCTCGTCTGAGCTGCCTGCTGCCTGGTGGCAGAGCTGAACAGCACCAGTTCAGCTCTCCATCTCACCACTGCTTTCATTCCTCTCTTGAAGGACACTTTGGTAACCTGTTCTCATGGGTTAAAAATCCTGAATACATTTGAAACCAACTAATTTAGCTGAAGTGCTAAGCACAGAGGTGTGGGTGTATGGGTGTGTGTGTGGGTGTATGGGTGTGTGTGTGGGTGTATGGGTGTATGGGTGTGGGTGGGTGTGTATGGGTGTGTGTGTGGGTGTATGGGTGTGTGTGTGGGNTGGGGGGGTGTGAAAACTACCTACAAACTGCAGGCGAAAAATCCCGCAACACTCCATCTGGGGAAAAGGCAGTAAGACACTGAATTAAACCCCCACAAAAAACCCACCCTACGTAAAAAGACTCACATGCAAGGACACACAGGGATCCATCACAGTGTTCTCACATAACTGAGCCAAAACATCAATATCTAAACCCCAAAAAAGAAAAGAGACTTCCAACAGTTCCTGCTTCTGTAGAACTGTGACATCCCTTAAATCCCAACTCACGTCTCTCAGTGTCACCAGGCGTTTTAAAGTCCAGCTCTCTGTTCCAGGTACTTTCCTCTGAAATGCTGGTTCAGCCACTTCTTTTATGCCTTCTTACAGTAATGGCCTTGGTGTTTCTGCATCACTGCAGGGAATATCCTGGTCTTGCCTACACTGACCATAAAGAGCATTCACTCTCTCTCAAGAAACTGTTCCAAGTGCCACTGCTCTTGGATTGTTATTATTTTGCCATCTCTTTCCCCCCAGTTACAGGTTTCTGTGAAGCATGACAGTGACAGCAGACTTCTAGACCAGTCTTTTACAATAAAATTCAGGGGTGAAACGGAATCTAGATTCAATAACACCCTGGAGATTAGACTGGACCGGTACGTTGGCAGGAGTCTGGCATTAATTCCCAGGAGATAAATTTAGAGGACACTGTTGGGCTCACAGGAAGATTTATAATCCCCACAGTGTAGTGTGGTATAATTAATAAAGCGTGCCTGGGGTAAAAATCAAAAGAACCAGTTAAAGAAGAGGCACTCCCTTACAATTAGGCTGGAAATAAACTGTGTAATAGGCTGAACACTGCAGAGCACATGTCCACGTACGATGTGAGAAAGATAAGGTGAGAGCAAACTGCACACTCTCTTAGGAGCTGCTTTACATTTTAGCACAGGCACAGTGCTAGTGGACATTGGAAACTGAGATCAGCCTTGCAAGCTTAGAACCCCAGTCCCACTGTTTCAGTGAACATGGTCCACCATGCTTGCACTGTGTCACGCCAAGGCAGTTTCTACTCTTTCTGGAGACCTGTAGCCTGGTTTGTTGCCTGCAGAGAAAAGTGTTTAACTTTCCTTTCCAAACAGTGGTTTTCCAGAAGGAACAGGCAAACAGACCGCCTCGACCAAAAGAAGAAAATCCAGTTCTTGGGCTTGACAGTATTTATTTCACATGGGAAAGAAGAGACCTTCTTGTGCTCAGAGACGTGATACTGAAAGACAGTCAAATACAGACCCGGGTTCTGCTGCTCCCCTCGTGTTATTCTCTCAAGCTCCACCACATGAGCACTTCACATCATCCTTCAGAACGTTGCTACCTTCACCACATTTTCAAAACTCCTTTATGCTGTGCACACGCTGATGCCAACACTACCTTGTTAATGTGTCATCGAACACTCCTCTGCCGTCAGTTTTCAGCTGAAGAAGACACTGCTTGGTGACCTGCCAGAGAAGAGGTACTCTGAAGAAGCACCCACCCCTCCTTCCTTTCCTTGCACGAGGTCAGATTCATCTCCCTGCACCACCTTCGAGGGGTTGACAGTTGTGCCAGTTTCTTTGATTCAGCCACACTCCATCACGCTGCCCCAGTTAATTCTCTTAACCATCAGATCAGTGGAGGGTCAGAGAGTACAAGTACCTCCATCCTCCAGTTAGCCAGCACTGGCTTTTACCAGCTCCATGCGGGGAGTCCACCAGAGTTCTGGGATCACGCCTGGAGTGTCTGCTTTGAGCCTCATTAATGTGGTTTTCGGAACTCATTACCTTAAACTGGGCCAGAAAGACCCCAAATAATTTCCGTTCTGCACTCGTAAAGGTAGCGGTGGTCTTGGTCGAGGTGTGAGGCATTCCTGTCACAGGGCTTGTTCAATACAAAGCTATTTTAGTGCCTGGGAAGATTCTCGTCATTAATCCTCATGCTGATTTCAAATATCCAATCGCTCCTTTCTAAGGAGGGACCTGCACACTTTGTTGACAGGTGCTGACATCAGTTTTTAGACTCTGTTTCTTATGCCCAAGGATTCAGAATTCTTTCACGTAGTCTCAGAATAAGAGACCCGAGCAGAACTACTTCTTCAGAGCATTTTGCACTGAGGGCTGAGGCGAGGTTACTGAGGCAGCATAAAGTAATCCAAGGACTCTGAAGTGAGGATAAAATGTTTGATAACCTTTCGCTTTGAACAAGAATTTATCTACAACAAATGTTCCTTTAATTTGCTCTGTAATGGCAATCACGGGAAACAGTTGGCCGGCTCTCAGAGGTTGAATCTGCAGTAATTAAACATTTCCTATCCCGGAATTTCTCTTTCCGTTAATGGGGCTAGAGGAGTAATTCACTTCAGCTGCAAACACACTTTAGAAGGTCAAAAAATAAACTCGAGCCATTCCCTTCACCTTCTATTAAAGATGAATCAAACTACCCATGACCATTCATCCCGTATATCACTGAGCATGAATGGGCTCAATGACCCGCACGGAGCAAGGGTACTGAGCAACCTATTAGACATGCTGGCAAAAACGCAATATTTGGGGCATATTCTACCACACAGAAATAACTACTTCAGAGTTACCAGACGGTCTGCGTCTCACTTGGAGCTGCAGAGGGCTGCGCACACGATTTTTCTAACAGAGAAGGATAAAGAGTTTTGTTGGGCTAGCACTGCCTTGCACTGCAGTCTTGAAGGCTGTCTTACAGGGTTTAAATAGCAAAGTGGTCTTGAGGACAAGCCAGCTTTGCCGTTGTTTATGACAGAAACTGCAGAGACAAAGGGGAAGGCAAGAAGTCTTCTGCAATATAGTCACATTCAGATAGCTTTGGGCTTAGAACTGTCCCCACCGTACAAGAAATTTGCATCCAGCTGGTGGAGTCAGCGCTCTGTGAGTAGGACACGGGACACCTCCATGCGGCTAAGCCCAGACACCTCTCAAAGTTCCAAACGCTTGGGACAATAACGCTCCTTGGCCCTTCGGCCACGAAGAAGCGTGACGCTCTGTCTTCACCTACAACACAGGCTTCCGCCTCATAAGCACAAGCACAACAAAAGGAGGGCGATCGCACTGGCAGTAACGATTACGTTGATAAAGGAGGCAGCTCTGTAATTAATATCGCAGTGATTAATTTTCCAGACCGCTGTCTGCACAGATCACGGAACTGCACGCATGTCATCGCTCTTTAGTTTACCTTGCGGGTTTGGGGCTAAAATCAGCAACACAAACCCTGCGCCCAAAGGGTGACAGTGTGTGTGCCTGTGTGTCCGCCTGTGTGTGCCTGTGTGTCCCTGTGTGTGTGCTGTGTGTGCCTGTGTGGCCCCGTGTCCCCCTGTGTCCGCACACACATGTCTGCATTTCCCAGGGAGGAATAAATCTCGGAATCCCCAAGCTGAGGTGAATTGATTTTGCTCTCTTGAACCTGGGATTTCTCTGAGGGAGGCAGGCAGTGACCCGGGTGGGGTGGAACCCTCCACACATGGCGTTTCAGCTCCTCATTCAGAAGGAAACGCAAATTCAGCAGCGGCTGAAACGTCGGCAAAAGGGATCATTTATCAAGGACTGCACAGCCGCACAGAATGAAACCAGACCAGAGCTCCTCTCCAAGAAACCACATCCCCCTCTAACGCAGAGATGGGAATGGAAACGAGTACTGTAATGACTGATAAAGGGCTGCTGCTGCGTTCCAAGAAGGTAAGTGACACAGGCCTGATCCCACAGTGACCAGGCGTAAAGCTGGTTTTCCTGGTGACATGAAAAGGACGTTGTGCTTGGAGTCCCTTCCCATTGATTCAGTCCCTCTTTTCAGCCTCTCCCAAGTGACACCCAGTTCGCCCGCTGGCAGCCGCTCAAGCCTATCTGGACACACAGGCCTTCCTGCCCGGGGATGTCAGCTGCTTTCCTAGGGCATTTATCAGCCATTTTCACACTGTCAAAATTATCCTGGCAGTGCCGATGGCAGTAATCCCGCACCCCTTCGTGCCACTGCCCTGGCAAAGGCAGCTCTCCTTACTTCTGGGGTTGTTATCTCCAAAGTCTTCAGCCTTGGATGGCTGTGCAAACGATCAGTCGAATCGGGCTCCTCGGCAGATCCAGAGGATGTGCAGAAGCACCGCCCTGTAAAAACCAACACTTTTCCTAAATGCAGTTAACTGGCTGCAAATTTAACCCTAGCACTGTGATCCCTCAGGAGCCTGGAGCCCACAGATGCTGAAGCACTGCAAACATCCTCTCAACACACTCCCTCTGGGCCCTAGTCCTATCCTCGGGCTCCAGCAGCCACGCTGGGTGTTCAATTGTCAAACAAAACCCAACACGCTACCTTCATGTAAGAGGAGTCTCGTCCTTAAACACCCGCCGTGTCTGAGGAGTAACACAACAACCTGTACAAGGAAAGGGAGGAACCTCAGTTATCTCTGCACACATCACACCCAGGAGCTGGGTGAAAGCGACACCAAGTGAAATGGATTGCGTTAACAATCCTTGGTTGGGATCTCTCTGCAAATTCCACGTGAAACAATGGTGAGGTGTTTCTTATTATAAAACCTGGGGGCAGCTTGATGCGGTAGAGCAGACCACTTGATTTTCTCCAACAGAAACTAGCAGCAGCATGCAGCAGTCACGGCATCGATTGCTTTTAGCTGTAATTCCTTTATGAGACTTCTCATAATTGCTGCTGCTTTGACCGAAGGCTGCAGGCTGCAGCGTTTTACCTGGGAAGAGCAGGCAGCGAGGTGCTACCGGCTCGTCCTGGTACGCTTCTGTTCTGCCGTGAGATGGCAGGCAGAGCACGCTGACTTCCAACGACATGGTAAACACTACAGTTATTGGATCAATATGTACACGAGGGCCATTACTGCCCTTCCTGCAGAAACTGAGAAAGAATGGTCTCGCCGTGGCGTTATCTGCGAGCGCACTCGCGGCACGCCGTTCGTTCATCACCGCAGCGCTCTCAAAACAACAGAACCTGGCGAGAAGGGAAATTAATAAAAATGCGATCAGGCATAAAATGACAGTGGTTTTGGTTAAAGTGCAGAACAATAGCGCAGTGTAGGTACGGCACAGCTTTTGTTTTCACTCGGCTGTTTAAGTATGCTGTAGGTATAAATGAGACACTTAAACCAAGCGTCAAAACCGAACCTTTCAGATGTTAATGTGATGATAGCTGTGTTATTACGAGCCTAATGATATCTAGTGCACACAAGAATACATAGGTGTCATGCTGGGAAACCAATGATCTGGCTCTCATTCTGACTGCAGGCAAAGAGTATCTCATCAAAGCTATAAATTTCATGAGTCTGTTTCCAAATTTGAAACCCTTAAGGAAATGGCTTTTATGGTTCAATAGTCTTAAAGGGTTGCTCTTCCTTGGCTTTGTAACAAGGAAATTAATAGTTCTTCCAAAACAAATCAGAATTATACCATAGCTGCATGCATTTTCATGCTATTGCCTTCAGCATTTCACTCGGCTCCCCAGATAACATCGCCGCAGAATCCACATTTAATTCACCGTGGGGAAACATCTATTACCTGCTACGATTGTGCACTCCGGCCTTCGATAGGTGACGGAAGCCGTTCACTCATTGCTATGTAAAAACTGTTTAGGTCATGTGGAATGGAGCCGGTTTGCAATCAGCCTTCACTTTTCACAGAGCAAAACCTATCCAGCGGCACGTCAGGGGCAGTTAGTTTCCTTAGTGTGAAGCGGAGCAACCGACCAAGAGCTGGACAGCTCATGGGGCTGCAGTGACCAGAGGAGCACTGAAGGGATGTACCCTGCGCTCCTCTTGTCCAGACGGGGCTTCTTCCTTTACGCGTTCTGACTGTGCAAATATTCCGAGAGGAACAATCACATTGAAATCCTCTTGGTTTAAGGAGTGCTTTCTGCTCGCGGAAAATGAGCGCTGTGTTAGGGTTAGCTGTGTAAGTCACACTGCATGCACACAAAGCTCTGTGACCACTGCTGCTTGGGCAAAACGCCCTAACCAACCGCCAAATGCCCAGCGTGACCACATATTTCAACAGAGGAAAAACCAGAGTACTTTCCTTGGGCAGCAGTTACAAATGCACTGGCATTGACGTATGAGGACCTGTCTGGTGTGAGGGCTGTGTCACATTTTCTCATCCAACTGTTTCAGCTATAAAGCATCCGTGTGCAAAGCACACTTCATTTTTTGGGTGGACGCTAATCATGTGGAGCCCCATCACTAGCAGGAGAATGCAGCCTCCAGAACGAGAATCCTCGTGTTACCGCAATGACCAGCTAACGCACTAAGGAAACCAATCGAATAGCAGAGTGTCACACAGACAGCGACGGTTCATCCCTGAAACAACAGCGGCCACAGTCGCATCGATCAGAAATGTTACTCTGCGGGGGACTGAGAAGAACGTCCACACGTCAAACTGCATGAGATACGGAAACCAGAAATTACAGGAACAGATAAATTTGCTCTTCTCTGACAGTGAAGTCATTGTCTGCAACAGAAGAGTCCACAAAATTAGGGAGGAAAACAACATAAAGAGGACACAGGGGCAGCTACGTATAGCTACGTATAGCTATAATCTTTCCCTTTGCTGACCCAGGCTGACAAAAGCAGAGGCAATCTGGGAGTCGTAAACCGTGAGTATGGGAGGAAAGTTTGAGATTTTCACTGGTCCCATAAAGGTTTAGTGACAGAGCAAGAAGTTACGGGAACCCTTGGCTCCATGGCCTGGTGCTCAGCCATGATTGGTGATCAGAGGACATTGCAGAACTCCTTTTGTAGAACAGATTCGTCTCGAGCCACAGGTCCCGCTCAGAAATGCCAAAACACGCCTGAGCTCTACCTATCCTTTAAGGGTAACTCAGCTCTGTAGAGTAAAACACCCGACCTGTTGACCCATCAGCCTTCTCACCCTGTTTCCAGAATGTCATGTGCGTGGTGCTCAGTTCCGATAATTCACACTTTAATGCAATCAAAACATCGCCAGGAGCTACTTAATCAATGCCCTGTGCAGCGTGAATTCAATTTCCAACGACTTTATTCAGAATTCTGTTAATTTTACAATGAGAAACTATAATGATTGTTACACAACTTGCAAATATTTCCAGCAAGACCGACATCTTCTATTTTTTGGATTTTTTCCGTTCCAAGTTCAGCTCCTGAGACGGATTTTCTGCCACAGCTTCATTTTCATCTTCCTGTAAAAGACAACAAAAACCTGAACATTAATGAACGCGCTGAAGAAACAGACCAACTGTGTGGATACAGCGATTGCTAAGCCGTCCGCGGCTGCCAGGAGACTCGAATGCCTGCCGCAGACGGCCTGACACACCTTTCCTTTGTTCTTGACCAGAGGTTTCCGCAAAATTACTTTCAAATGCAAGAACTTTGATTATTGTTCTAAAAATTACTTCCGAAAAGCACCTGCTGTTGAGAAACGCCTCATTTTTGGGAGACCAGATACACTCACTTCACCGTTTGATAAAAGACAGTAAATTTAACTGGAGAGACACTTTATGTGCTGCAGCATCGCATTTTTGTCCCATCTAGCATATTTTCTTGACAGGCCTGCCAATTTTCCAATTACTTGTACCACCATATGTTATCTGAAGATCAGTCAGGTCTAAAATAGGAAACATGAGCATGTCAGGCAACAGCATGCTTACAATATTCTACAGCTTCAGTTCCAACAGTCGGGCTCATAACTCACTGCAGGGTCCTCTGGATCTTGCTGAAAAATGGAGGTGACATCATAATGCCCGTTCCCTTAGGGATGGGTTCTACTTTGCATCCAGTACAAAACGGTGACCTCCAACATAAATTGTGGGCGGTGGAAAGGACTGTTTAATAAGGAGCTTGCAACCCATCGCGTTACCACAGTCCTTGCCACTGATGGAAAGCGTGGCCAGCTTTCCTGGCTGCGTTTACTTCCACAGACAGACAATATCCCTGCTGCTAAAGGAAGCAATAAACAAACGCTTGGGAGTGAAGGAGCATCCTGGTTGCTGTAAGACCATTGCAAGCCAACGGCTGAGAGAAAGGAAATGTTAGAGACATCAGGTGGGACCCAGGAGTCCAGAGAGCAGTTTCCTGCTTTAAACCTGCATCTCATTGCTCCATCCGAGAGCGTTCTGCAAGGGTAGTGATAATACAGGGTTAGAGGTACCAGAGCTATGGGAGGATTACATGGGCACCACGTTTAATAGGTGATCACTCACACTACACCACACCATGATGACATAGAAGTTAATCTAGCCGCTCTATTAAAGAAATAAACACATCATTCTGCTTCTAAATCCTCCCCCCTTCTACTGAGAGGCTAGGGGCTGGGAAATGTTTACCTGAGTGAGCACTAAGGGTTAGAAACTGTTTTTCTCATCTTTCAGGAGTGTCACCTCTTCATTTACCTTTAGAAGATGCAGGGAGCCCTGTGGCTCCTGCAGTTCAGAGCAGAAACACGGCTGTGCATGTGTGCGACACCAGAGACTGTAGGTTTGTTGCTGCTGAAGGCAGCACGCAGTCAGAGGAGTACAGTGCATGGGTCACGTACAAAGCCAGGCTTCTACAGAAAATAAAGGCAAGGCAGAACAAGAACAGTGGAGCGTTGTGTAACTGAGCTTACAGGTGTCGGAGAACAGTGATGAAAGAAAGAGCTACCCATAGAAACTTCTGGCTGCTATAGACGAACAGCCAGGCTCAAGAAGGACTTGTTAATAAAAGAAGTGCAAACGTGCATGTTTTAGAGGATCCTCACCTGCAGAAGTTGTGTCCCTACTGACCTCACTGCCAGTGAATCCACCTCCCTAGCCCACAACCTGCCATTATTCCAGCATCTTGACTCTTACTCTCTCTTTTCCCAGCCCGCTTGTCATACCACTTAGGGCTGACTCCGCTGATGGAGGGAGCATGCAGACAATTCAGAAGCCACAGGGCCATTCCTTCCCTGAGGACTACAAGAGGGTGAAGGGATGAATCAGGCTCAACACTGAACATAGCTCCCTCAGCTTATTCTTTGCAGAAAAAGATGCTATTCAGTGAAAGAGGTTCTGTAACAGAATCTTCTGGCTTTGTGCAGACTGGAAATGTTTTAACTCTGTGCTCAGAAGGTCATGCTTTTCTCTGGCAGATTTCCTAGTTACAGCAGCAGCTGCAGAGCTTCGTGCTCCTGAGATGCAGCAATGATGGCTAAGCGGCTGCAGGAAGTTCGGGGCTCGCTCGGTGTGAATACTCAAGACGGAAGCATCCACCTTGGAATATTTTCCAGTATAAATACTCTTTCCTTTGTGCATCCCCTGCTGCCTCAGACATATTCAAACAGGTAAAATCTACCAGCAGAGCATAAACTGCACTGACACGGTCAGAATCCTGCACACAAGACAACCAGGGCCCTGATGGATAACTTGCTATGTTTTGGTATGTTTATGCACAAAAGCTTTCTGAATAGAACTGCACTAAACACAGTGCACACAGGGCATCTGGACTACGGGCAAGAGTACAGCGAAGGGCTGTGAAGACAATTAGGGGACTGGAACTCCCTTATGAGAAAAGGCTGAGGAACCTGGATTTATTTTTCCTGGAAAAGAGACGACTGAGATGGAAGCTTATTCACACCTAAAGGGCAGGTACCAGGGGGACGGGGCCAGGCGCTTCTCAGTGGTGCCCAGCAACAGGACAAGCAGCAATTGGCACAAACTGGAACCCAGGAGTTCCATCTAAACATGAGGAAAAACATCTTGGCCTGAGGATGGCAGAGCACTGGTGTAGGCTGCCCAGAGAGGTTGCGAAGTCTTTGTCTCTGGAGATACTAAAGAAGCTGCTTGGACACAATCCTGTGCTGGCTGAAGTCTCTCTCCCCGTCGCCACAGGCCATACTGGGAGGAAAAGGAGATCGTTAGATCAGCCGGAGGTGAGCACCCCGCTCTAAAATTCAGCAGCTGTTTTTCTTCCAAATCCTCTATCATCGTCCTGGGCCGCGTTGTTGGCACCCCTCGCGACCAAGAGCAGTGCAAGACGCAGAGTGCAGCCTGCTCAGGCCTTTACGACGGAAATCAGAGGCAAAGAGAGATTTCTTATGCGAGATGGCAGTTTTCTGTCACCGCAGCGCTGCAGCGCTGAGGCAGCTGTTTGTTTCCCAAGAAAAGGAGACCCTTGCTACATGGATCACTTTCACAGTGACAGCCCTGACAAGTCTGACGTCTGCTTCACGGAGGATTCTGAAGCAGCCATCAAGAAAATGCCCCCTTTGGGACCGCTGGCAGGCTGGCAGCCTTGCATTTTAATGTGCGCGCCCGGTAATGCCTACTGTCAAAGCCGCCAGTGGGATCTCTGCTGATCCGCTGCATTAAAAACGGGGGCTCCGAACACACTAACCACTGCCTCTTAAGTAAGCATGACCTCAGTTAACTGGGAGCACCAACCCAGCTCATCTCGTTCAGCTGTCGGTTTCCTCCCCCTGTGCAGTGCAGTGCAGGCAGGGTGCTCGGGGTGGCGGTGCGAGACTAAGAGAACCACATTCACACTGCGGCTCCTCTGAAGATGCCACAAGCAGCTGCGTGTTTATCACAAACTCCTTCCTGTAACTTGCACTGGCAGAAGAACTTCTGAAGTGTTTGTCTGTATCTTCTGTCTCCTTGTTTCTAACTCCCATTATACAGATGAATTTACTACCGCGAGAGCCCTCGCGGTCCGATTTCATCTAACGCTCAACACACAAGTGAAACTTCATGCCAGCTTTCAAATCTCCCATCTGTTTCTGGGCTCTTTAGGAGACAACCATTCCTCTGAGCAGCCCTTCTGGCTGACTGCCACTACCGTTGGGATGCTCTTCATTGTTTTACAAGTCCAGCTGGTTCTCCTTGAGGGAAGTGAAGGAAAGTGTTCCCTCTCTAACAATTGGAGTCTTAAAGGTTTATGAAATGTAGATCTTATCTACGAATGCTTATACATCATAGAATTATAGAATGGTAGGGGTTGGAAGGGACCTCTGGAAAGCACCTAGCCCAACCCTCTCCTAGAGTTCTCCTAGAGTAGATCACATGGCAACACATCCCGGTGGGTTTCAGTAGTCTCCAGAGATGGAGACTCCACAACCTCTCGGGGCAGCCTGTTCCAGGGCCTAATGGAAGTGTTTTAGGAAAGAGGAAATTAATCGGACTTGCAATGTTTTGCGTTTCCCTGTCGTTCTTCAAATGGAGCGTTTCTTCCATAGTAATAAACACTCGGTTCATTAAGTGAAGCTCAAGATCTGTGTTACTCACTACATTGAACAACCTCTGGCCCTCTTTCCCAGTATTTCTCGACTCAGGTTTCCAAAGCATTGAATAAGCAATTGAGGAAGGCAACTAAATGTCATGACTCAGCACACTGAGGATTCTCATTTCATCTAAGACAAAGGGCAATTAATTTACCGGTCTATACTGAATTCCAACCGTAGTGAGCCATGACACACACTGAAAGGAGCTTACAGGAAGCGCTTAATTACATCACTGTAAAGAGCTTAGGCAAAGGGGGGTTTCTGCCTCGTGACAAAGGCAAATACACGCTTAATTAGAAAAAGTCTAGTGCGGTACTAAAAATTCAGTAACTTGGGAATTCATGGAAATTCTGCCACAACGTGAAAGCCAGCAATCCAGAAAGCTTCCTTCTCCTTTCCATTTCACCGGGACGTTTCACCTGAGAACAGCCATGACATTCTGAGCAGGCTCAAGGCATAAAAGAGTGATCTTTCAATGGAGTTAACACGATGACACAGGAGTCTGAACAATGGAGCAGAGGTCTCTATTTTAGTCACCTATTTCTCAAAAAGTGATGCTGTAAAAACGGCTTGATACTCACTGCAACACCGTGTGCCTGCACTTAGTCACAATCCGTGATGCTACAGACACAATGGATGGATCCGCAGAAGTAGAGGGAGGATGGACTATGACAGCAAACAGAGCCTGTGCTACTGCTGAAGAGACCAGAGATGAGAAATCAAACAAGACATCCTACCCTTGTGTTTGCGTCTCCAAGTGAGGCTGGCACAGATTGCCCAAAGAGGAAGCCTGGAGACATCCAAGATCAGGCTTGATGGGGGTCTGAGCAACCTGATCTAGTCAGGGATGTCCCTGCTCCCTGCAGGGCGGTTGGACTACATGACAGTTAAAGGTCCCTTCCAGCCCAACACATTCTATGATTCTAATTCTTTGAAGTCAGAATGTGACGAAATTCCCTCAACTGCAAGGCATGCAGTGTCCAACCACTTCAGGTTACACGGTGTTCGTAAGGAACTCTGCCAAAACTCCACCCCGTGAAGGCAGCGTCTGCCTCCAAACACACTCTGACATCCACCCCAGATTTGCCCCCTAACAGTATTACAAAACAAAACAACCAAAGAAAGAGACGTGTTCATCGCCTTCCAGCAACGTGGAATTCCCTGACAGACCCCACCCTGGGGCAGGCAGTCATCATGTGCAGGCTCCTTCAAGGTTCACGGTGCATTTCTCTCTGACAGATTAGAAAGTTACTACATCACAGCCGTCTTTGGAGGTGCCAACACCCTGTTCCCATCCCTGCCCACCCTCCCACAAACCACACATCCCTTTGTTAGAAGAGTGGGGAAGAAGTGCTTTGCCCTTGCGAAGTCTGTCCGTAAGGCGCACTTTTGCCAAGGAAATAGTTGGGGTCAAGAACTTTCCCTATGAAGCCTGGAGTGCGGAGGAAGCTGCGAAACCCTCTGGACAGTGAGCTGGGAAATACCGCTGGAGAAGAGGAAGAAATGAGGAGCAGTACTTAACAGGATGTATAATCCAGAGGAGGATCACTAGACGAAACCACGATCGAGCACGTATGCACAGCAAAGCAAGGTCTGGGGCTCAGATGGGGAATTTCTCAGCTAAAATCTCTGACATCTGTCCCCCTACTGTAACAGCATTCAGCCTGGAGGGCATGGGAATTGAACTCGCTGCTGCATTAAAGAGCCTATCCGTGAAATGCGAATAACGACAGTATCAGTGTCAGGATGGAGCTCTATGCTCGGGAAGATTTACGTGAGTGCTAAGTGCTGCCACTGTTATTGCACTCAGAAAGTACAGAAGGCTTTAAAAGCATTAACGTTTCAGAAGAACATCACCTGCTCTTCTGCAACCAGCAAGGAAAACATGAAATGAGAGCAGTTATGCAAGAAATTGTCCGGTTTTAACTTCTCAGGCACGATTTTTGCCTCCAGGAAAAGGAAACAACCATTAATAGCAGGAACTGCACGATCACAATATGGTGTAAGAGGCAGGAGCTGTAAATTACATAGTATAAACTGTACCTCATCAAGAAACTGCTTAATTGGAAAGATGCTCTGTGAGCAAGCAGAAGGCAATGCACAGAGCAGTCGTCTGGTTTGGAATGATGAAAAGAGAACGGAGTCAGATTCTGAACCATCATGAAATAAGGAAGTAACTGCCGGCTCTGCAATCAGCCTGCAGGGGCAAATGAAACTGATGCTCTCAGGCGTTGTTTTCAGACGGACACCTAACTGCTCCCAAGGAAGATCACATCCTAATATCAAGATCACAGCATCCAACCACTAACCTATCTGCACCAAGCCCGCTCCTAAACCTTGTCCTTAAGCTCCAGACGTACATGACTCTTAAACATACCCAGGGATGGTGACTTCTCTGGGCAGCCTCCTCCTGATGACCCTTTCCAAGCCATCCTGCATCATGTCACAACAACTATTACGGTTGCGGCCCTGTTATGCTCTGAAATCACAAAGAACAGAACCCGTGAGTGTGGGGGGAATGAACTACAACGTCTTGGTGCTTTTCTTCCCCAGGTTGACTCAGTTGTTCCTCTGCCTGCAAATCCGTGCTTCCGTTCAACTCTTGTACTTCAGCTACATGCTCTGGCTAGGATGTAGTTGGGGTCTCTAACCTAAGATTAAGTGATTCCCAGGTGGGAAGGGTGGGACCCAGATAAGGACCCCTGACAGGCCCAGAGCCACATCTTGGGATGCACAAAGGCTCAGTCTGCCGGCACTGGAAACATCTCTAGGAGGAACTGCAGTGAAGTGGTCAGTTTCTGCCACGCTGCAAGCACGCAGTGTGACACAATGCCATTGCCTTGTCAGAGTAATTCGCTTTGTTTCACACTAATGACAGTCTCATCAAGCCGGAGACGCTAATGCAACTTGACAACAGCAAATACTGTGAGATCACTTACTCGTGGCAGCAGCGGGGACAAAGGCACAGTTTTACACCGACAACCTTCCTAATACGGGAATCGCTTCCAAACTGGAGGTCCCTTTTGTCACGGAGAGGGAGGATTTATTCTCGCATTGTCTTTTTAAAAGAAACCTGTACCAACTTCCTAGGCAGCAGCTGTACATGACAAGTTTGGCATTCCTCATGGAATTGTATTGTCATCACTTGCTGCCTTTCACCTGCGCTCTTGGGCTGCTACTTGATTACAAAGAATACAAACACTTGCCTGGTGTTCATGCCAGAGGAACTGGAAGAGCTGAGACACGGAACCATGTGTTTGTGCGCAGAAGGCTTCCCAGCTAACAGAACAAGACTTGTGTTAACGCATTGCTTTGAGATCCATCTATTCGATCAGAATAGGGGTGAACATCAGCGCCTCGTCATGGTTCCTGCTGAGGTTGAACTGAAACGACAGGTTCGTTTCAGTACACTCAGTGCACACGTGCTTTGTGGCGTTCCTTGCATCAGTCATCGTGCAGTGGGTACCCTGAGAGTGTCTGCAGCTCTCCCTAACAGTACCACGTGTGTCCCTAGACTGACACCAAACAGCGTTCCCAGTACAGCGTTCTAAGCACAATACTCGCAGACTCAGTATGAAGTTCCCTGCAAGGCTGTTTAACTTTCACTTGACTTTTGCCTTTCTGAAGAACAGGTTTGGTATTCACACACGCGTTTCTGCTCAAGATGGGGTTAAACTTGTCAGCAGCATTTTAATAAAATCCTGAAGAGCTCCCTTAATTTATGGCAGATACATTTTCAAGCAGGAAAACGCTGATATGATCTTGGTTATAAGCTCCCTGCTGAAATGATTTAGACATTCTTTTCCTTTCACACAGTATCAGCACAAAGCTTTTCTTTGCAGCAATGAATTACAGTTGACACTTCAAACCGACTCTGTCAGTACCTTCCAGTTCCGAACAAAGAGAAAACATAAATATTTACTCTGTGTATACAGGGCTCTGATCAAAACGATCCGTTATGGAGCGAAGAACTGCGACACGTCACACCCAGAGCAGCAAAGGGCAAAGGAATTGGCCACTAGTTAATTCGAGAATTGGAGGTTGTTGTGTAAATAAAAATGCAGCCACTCTATCATGTTCAGCATTACATTCAGGAAATCCAAACCATGTGTGCCTCTGCTTGAGCTGACGAAGACAGAGGCTGAAACAAGAGAAGTCCAGCTGGTGTTGCACACTGGAGGTCATCAGTCCATGAGACAGATGATTATTCAGGGCCTTGTGAGCAGCCAGCACCACCTGAAAGGGTCTGGATGAAAATGACCCCTCTTGTTTGCAGAAATACACTTTTATCCACGCAAAAGGACAAGGATTACGGCACGTGCTATGTCATAAGTGATGCTGTCTGATGGCCACCTCTCCTCACCATCTCACCTACGAATCACAGAGAACAAAACTATTACCCATTTGCTGCATCAGTGAAGTTATCACTGACGTTCAGAATGAGAGAATCTTGAGTTTGGAAAAGACCTTTGTGATCACCGAGTCAAGCCATTCACACGTTCACCACTCAACTGTCCCTGCTCGCGTGTTCCTCTAGGGCTTGTGCTCCAGGTCCTCCACCAGCTCTGTTGCCTGTACTCGGACACGCTCCTGCACCTCAGTGTCTTGCCGTGAGGAGCCCAACGCAGAACACAGTATGTGAGCTGTGACTCCATCACCTCCCTGGGCAGCCTGTTCCAATAACTGACCACTTCCTCAACGAAGAGAACCCTCCTGATGTCCAATCCAAACCTCCCCTGACACAACCCTAGGCCATTTGATCTTGCTCTACCATCAGTGACCTGGACAGAGACCACTGTGGCATGGCACTCATAGCAGACCAGACCGTGCACACAGGTCCTGACACATCAGTACAGCTATCAGAGGGTACAGCAGGAAGGAGAAAGCAGTTTTACTTTCTCTCTTTTGATGTCCAAGATCCCAACTCGTGTGCGTTCAGAGCAGGAACGCCGACCTGTACACTAGGAATTCCAAACGCCACTGGCTTCCTCTGCCCTGCATCGCCCTTTTCCCAGGGAGTATCCACAGCTTAAGGGCCCTTTCATGAGGTCTGGAGCTCCCAGAACAACACCTCGGGCAAACACTGCCTTCACTCAAATCACAACTGATCTCTGCAATGGGAAGGAAGCGTGAAATCCTAAAACCACGGAGGGTGCCATCCCTAAAAACCGAGAGCAGAGCAGTAGCAGTTGTTTGGACAACGTTGTTTCAAAGCAAAGCCATGGCGAAGGGAGTGCCTCCACAGACAACAAACTGCTCGATGGGAAGCACTTACGGGGGCACATTTGTGCCTGCCTCACCATTTGATCTTCTCCTCACTAATTACAGACAGTTGGACAGGGGACACGTCAGCACGTACCAGAACTGACAGATGCGCCCTCGATGCTGGAGTCGAAAGTCTGCTCTGGAACTCTGCGCCTTCTCCTGCAGAGAACTCGCAGGCAGTTGTGACAGCAGAGGTGCAGCTGACAGAGGGGATTTCAGGAGCATCTCCTTTCCCCTCCATCGCTGCATGAGAAAGACATCCTTACACTGCTGTGTGACAGTACCCTTTCGCCTGAGCGCTGCCTGCCGCCCTGTGCTGTCTTTCAATCCTTCCCCACAGAAGGACAGTCTGACATGAGACTACAGCACCCGTCTAAGTCTTACAGAGTGCCCAACTAGAGACAGTCGTGTCAAGTTCCGAATGCAGTTACTCGGGTGTTGGGGGGATAAAAGCTCCCAACAGACACTTCTCCACATTTCTAGCACACTCTCTGAATGGCTTTCAGCCACGCAGGCAGGAAGAGCGAGCACTGCCGGACCCTCGGCTTCTGACGGTTTTAATGACCTCTGCTTTGCTTCTTGCACAACCGGCACTTCTGCCGTCCGAGCGCCACGTCTCTTTGTACAGCCCTTTACAACAGGACTTCAAGCCAACGAAAGCTCTTTTCTATTTGCCTTTAATTTCCTCTCAATAGTAAGTTCATCAGAGTGTAACAATTAATTAACTTAATTAAGCTAACTTAATTATGTTCTTTCATAGGTCAATATGTAGAGCTACTCAGATTAATAGCAGAGCTTGTAAAGTTAATCTTCTTGTAGAATGCAAATGATGCCAAGCCATGTATTAAATACCTTGCGAGCAGGAGGCGATACAGGACCGGCGGTCCCTTAAAGAAGGGCAGAGACTGTGAAAAGGTTAAATAAAGACAAATGACTTGGATTTGTGGAAATTTTAAACAGCCCTAATTCATTTTTTAAATTAATAATGTTCTCCTCAGAGGAGCCCTCCTTCCGTGAGGCCATTTACAGCTCAAACACACATCAATAAAACCCGACTGCGAACGCACAACGGCGAGGCAGTATTTCCTTGCCATCGCGTGACCTTTGCGCTTTAAGAAGATTCCTTAGAACAGTCATGTGAGGAGATGAGCGGAAAACAGGGATCCCCAACTCCACTGCACACGGTATTCCCGAGTTTATTTCATAGAGGAATCGCTTCACGAGTCAAAGGTATCATGTTCTCTTCTCTGTTCATTATCAATTCACTTTAACACGGCTGGGTGCTGAGGCTCTTCGAGGCACGTGGCTCAGTACCTTGGCCATGGGCACACAGACGCACAGTGCTAGCAAGGGTCTCTCCTTTGCACAACCCGGTAGTTACTCACATTTATATCTACCGAAGGATGAGAAGCGCTTCGCATCCACCCACAGCCCAATGCACAGACTGCTCTGACCACGATTTGCCAGAATCCAGGGGGACCTGTGTTACTGTCCTGGCATCAAAAATATTTCCCAATCACTGACAAAAAACAGTGTCACTTAAGAAATCGTGTTCCAAAGGCAGCAGATGGAATACACTTGGCGTACAGGTGCTGTTACGGCTCTGAGAGGTACCCTGATCTTGCATGTTGTTGTGGGAGGGCAACAGTGAGCTTTAGCTTCACTGCTACCAGTAAAACACCAGGCATGAAAAACAGAGTCAAGTGTGCATCCCCCAACAGGCAAGAATAGACACAGGATGTCCTACCTCTTCTGGACGTATCTGTGCCACCGATACCAGCTCTTCAGAGCTACTTCTTGAGGTAGAAGGTACCACATTACCTGGGGCCTCTGAGACCACCTCATTTGACGGCTCGGAGTCCTGAGGGCAACAGAGACAAATAGACCCCTCAGCAGCGTGTTGACGTGGCACGCCAAGAAAACGAGACTTTGCAGAGGAACTGTGCTCTAAGCAGAGACAGAGAAACGAAAAACACTCGAGCTCTAACGCTTCTCTCACTTTTCCCTGGACAACGTTTTGTTTTAACTCCAGGCAACTCCTTTTCCTGCAGCGGCACAGATGCCTGCCGTGTTATCTTCTCTTACGATGGCAATGCCTTCTTCACCCGAGCACTGTAAATAGTATGGTCAACATTAACACATGTGAACCAGCTGTATGCATTCCAGATCGCAAGGCATGCAGCGAGGCATGCCTTGTCAACATCCGCACTCCGCTGCCCAAGTTCAGGGAAGGGCATGTGTTTCACCCTCCCTTCCCAGCTGGAGGCTTTTACACAGAGCTGGGTTTGTGCTACAACAGCCCCTCGCAGAAGTACTTTACCAATCACTGCAAACCCCTACAGCTTTACCATCAGAGGAAAAGCAACCAAACAAGGATTCTCACCTAGGTTACGTTCTGTTTTCCAAATCACCCTGATTTTGCCATGAGTGTGACTACATCGGGCAAAGCAGAAGGCATCGCCACGATGCCTCCTCTGCTTCAGCGCTGGTTGTGCTAACTGCGCAGGCCGAGATGGTTTTACTACACAAAAAATCCACTGATCACTACCGTGATCACTCCACGGTGTGATCCATCCATCACCCACTGTGCTCGTCGAGGACACTTCAGGTGCCATCCCTTAGCACATCACTTTGGTGTATCGCTGTCCCTCCGCAGTCACCAACTGCAATGAACTCGAGGTCGGGAACTCCCCGCCGCAAACTCCATTGTTAAGGTTTTCAACACAGCCACCTGGACGCCGTGAGCTCCGTTTATCAGCAGTAACGCTGAGCCCAACTGCACCCTTTACAGATGCTGCCAGGCTGCCGGGTTTGAATGGATTGTGCCAAGGCTGCATCGCTTTTCAGGCCCCATCCTTTACCTTGGTCCAGCTGAAAATTACACCAGTCATAAATTAGCTTTAAACAAGTTTTGCATCAGCCTGGAACTAGTTTCCAAATTAAAGACCCGTCAGCGTATTACATGGCACTGTCACTTTATTACCCCAATCAATTCTGTGTGGCCTGAGGTAGAACGAAAATGGATGCTGTCTTCATTTGCAGAGGCTTTATCTCTCACACCAGGCTCTGAAAACATGACTGCGGTAATGAATTGGAAGCCAAAGTTACTAACAAAGATTCTAGCAGCAGCAAAGTAGAAATACTCATCCCTCTATAAAGCACAGGGGGAAGAGCATCCCTTTCTGAAACATTCCTCTTAACATTCTCCAGGCTGAAGGGCTGTGGGAAGAAATCAGCATGTTTCTGGTGAAGTGCTGAAGCACTTGTGACCTCATGGCTTTCAGTGCTGCACCCTGTCTCGGTCAGACCAACAGGGCCTCTACCCCAGACAGCACAGCATCCCTCCAGCAGTGAACCCACCGCGCGAGCACAGGCCCCGTGAGGAGCAGCTGTGGGAGCTGCAGTTGTTTAGCCTGGAAAAGAGGAGGCTGAGAGGATGCCCTCTCAGCCCTTAATGCCCTCTGCAACTACCTGAAGGACAAAGACAATGGTCAGCAGAGATTTAGGGATGCCTTCAGTGCAGGGAACAGCCAGCACAACGATCCAGCCCATGCTACATCCTCTACGTCTTGCATAACCTGGTACCTCGGTGGTTTCATAGGAGTCTGCTTTTGCAGGACACCCTATACACTGGTGAGACGGCAGTGCCAGTCTGTTGTCACCACATCCAGAGTAACTCAGTGTTCTTCCTATAGATTGCTCTGCTGCTTTTCTCTTGTTACAAGTTCAGTCACAGGCGTACACGACACGCAAATCACAGAATGTGAGGGGCTGGAAGGGACCTCAAAAGGTCATCCAGTGCACCCCTCTGTCAGAGAGGACCGCCTAGAGCAGGTCACACAGGAACAGGTTTGGAACGTCTCCACAGAAGGAGACTCCACAACCATTCTGGGCAGCCTTTTTCAAGGGCCACATCACCCTCACCGGGAAAAAGTGTTTCCTGATGTTTGCAGGGAACCTCCTGTGCTCCAGACTATACCCGTTGCCACTTGTCCTTGAAAAGACCCAGCTCCCTCAGTCTTTCCTTGTCAGGGAGGTGCTCCACTCCCTTAATCCTCTTTGTGGCTCTGTGCTGGGCTATCTCAAACAGTTCCCTGTCCTCCTTGACCTGAATAGTCCAGAAGTGGACAGAATATTCCAGACACAGCCTCACTCGGGCAGAGCAGAGGGGTAGAATAAGCTCTCTTGACCTCCTAACCACAGCTCTTCCAATACACCTCAGGATATCACTAGTCTTTTCGGCCACAAGGGCATGTTTCTGGCTCATGGCCATCCTGTTGTCCACCAGGACCCCCAGGCCACTTTCCCTGGCACTGCTCCCCAGCAGGTCAGTACCCAAAGGACTGGACTAGACTACACTATACAGCCTGGAAAGCAATTTCTGTCCTGGTCTTCTACTTTAGGGAGCTTTAGAAATTCTTGTAGGGAATACCAGAAGCTCACGAAGACAACACACACATCACTCATTACTGCCGGATCAGGGTGCTTGATCGTCCCTGTGCCCCTTCCGTACAACCAGACCGCTCTGACCCCTTTGCACTCACCTGCACAATCAACTGGCCGAAGCCAAACCGAATGCTCAAACACAGCACGACATCCACTGCCACTGCTGCCTTCAACAGATGTCCAAACCTCGTGGAGGGGAGAACTGCAGCTGCAAGAGCTGCATCATTAAGGCCACACTTGCAGTGTCTGTTCCCTCACGCAGTGGCTTTTTAACGTCTCAAACCATCAGGGCAGAACACAGCAGTGGCTTCATAGTCTCTTCTCAAAGCCAGTTTCACCCCATCTGCATTTCTTTACAAATCACGTTAGACTGTCAGATCTCCCATGCTCTGGGCTTGCTGAGGCTGTGGCCGCTTGGGACTAAGAGACAGCAGCAAACTGCTCCGTCTCTGAGCCAAGCACACACTGGCACGATTTATGGCCGGTGGCTCATGGCCATCCTGAGCAGCTCTGGAGATGGCGACACACAAAATCTGCTCAAGATACTTGGCTGACACTTAACTTGAAGATTGAGCACTTCAGAAGATCTCTGCTCCAAAAGGCAGCTGCTTCATTCTAACAAAGATTTTCTTCCCAGCACACAATCTTCAGCCAGCACACAGTCCAATCCTCAACCCAACACCCCCAAGACCACTAGACCACATCTACTCCTCTTCTGAACTCCTCCAGGAAGGGTGACTCCACCACTTCTCTGGACAGACTGCCCCAGTGTTGAACTACTCTCTCATCAAACAAACTTTTCCTAATTTCCAGACTGAACCTCCCCTGATGCAACTTGTGGCTGTTTCCTCTTGTCCTGTCAGCAGCTATTTGGGTGAAGAGGCAGACACCAGCCTCCCTACAGCCTCCTTTCAGGTAGCTGTAAAGGGCAATATGGTCCTCTCTCAGCCTCCTGTTCTTCAGGCTAAACAATCCCAGCTCCTTCAGCCTCTTAACCAGCTTGGCTGCCCTTTTCTGTCCTCGCTCCAACACGATTCTCTTCTGATGCTGGGTGCAGTACCCAAGGCATGGTGCCAGCAGTGCCGAGTACAGGGGCATGATCTCTGTAACTGCACTACACAACAGGCTCCTTCTCTTATTCAGCAGCAGCTAAAACAGGGGTATTTTACTTTGCCAAAGTGGGCTGCTCTGACGAAAGGCTGTTCCCTGCAACGGGAACGAAGTCTAGCTGAGAATTTGAGACGTGACATTAGCAGGCATCACTTGCTGGGCCCACAGGAGCTGCAGGGTCACAACCAGCGCTGCTTTTCTGCAGCATCCTCAGAAAAGCCTGGAAATCCCTCGCTGTTCCCTAATTCAGGATGCTGTAATGATGTATGGAATGGCAGGCCCAATGAACTCGACAGGTCAGATTTACTGCCTTGCCTGCGGAGGTGTGAGCATTCGCCCGGGTATTTCTGCGTGGTTTTTCACATGAAATTACCTCTACCAGACAGAACTCCTTCCTACATTCATCATCTGCTGCAGAAAACACACACACACCAAGTTCCTTACGCTTAAATAGAGTTGCTTAGCAACATCGCAGACCAGGCTCTCGCAGTCCAAAGCAGAGGCAGACAGTGCTTCCACAAACACTCGGATGACAAGCACAACCCGAAAGCAGTACAAGCCCACGCACTGCTTTGTGGGCTGTACTGGGCCATCACTCTGACCTTGAGACGACTGACGGGTAAATTCCACAGTTCTCTTACTGGAACAGGAACACAGTAACTTCCACAGCCGGTGAAGCTACAGCACAAACACCTGAAACACAGCTAACCCAACGCTGATTTTAAAGTCACTTCACACCGGTAACTACTGTGTGCGACAGGAATGGCTCTGCATCACCAACCCTGCATTACTACAGCTGTCCCTCCTTTCCCAAGTTCCCTACACCAGCAATTAAAACCCCAAAGGTATCTGGAGTATCACTGTACCACAGAACATCCTTCTGCAGCGGTTTCAACCCATCGCAGGGATTAAAGGTATCAGGCACTGCAAGAAAAGGCTCGGACAAATCGCATCTGCATTTAATACTCCTGCAAACGTTAGGATCTGATGTATAATGCTTATTTCTTGCACAGAATGGGCTGCACACTCAATATTCATCATGTTGATGACTGTGATGATCTGCTGATGCCCTTCCATTTCCAAAAATAAATACGTGATGTGATTAACTCCTCCAAGTGCACTCGTGTGTACCCTCCATAAATACTCAGCTATCTCCACATTTCCTTTTCGACACTTCTTTCCTTGGGCTATTTATTCCCCTCTGAATGGATACCATCTGCCCTTCAGTCCTCACCACAGAAGGAGCTACTAGGAATCTGGACATCTATGGATTCCAAGGCTTTCCCTCTATGAAATCTTCCATCCTGTTTGATGACAAACACTCCCAAAGGTGCTTCCCACCGCTGACCCCGGTAAGGATCTGTAACCGAGACACCCTTGCAAAAACAGAGGCACCTAACTGCCACCAGAACTGGACGACGCACTACACCCGGTAACAAACTAAGCCCCGGTAACAAACCTCTCAGGAGCTACGGTAGATTCAGCATCGTATCTGTGCTTTCCCTTGGCGGAGCCGATCGCAGTGCTCTCGCGCCCCCATGGCAGCCATGAGCTGAGCCAGTTTGAAGAAGAGGGAACTTTTCTGCTACAGAATGCTGAAACCCAACCGACGAGACGCTCCTTCGCACGGGAAGCAGCTGACGCAGCACAAACTGGCAATGCCCAGCTGTCTTCAGCAGCTTTTAAATTAACTTTTCCTTCCCTGGCAGAGTCAACCTGTGCTCGACCAGTGAGGTAACCGACAGCTGCTGCAGAGAGGAGTGGACTGCAATTCACTGGTAGATTTGTTTATGGCTCCACTGCCCACACAGAGCCCCTGATTTTATCAGCACTCAGAAAGCTCAAAATTTCAGGAACTCTACCAGAACAAGGACCACTGGATTAAGCAGATCTCTGTGTGCATCCCTAGTTAAGATACAGAGCTTCAGCTTGGAGACTTTCACACACATCCACCTTGCCTTGGGAACACCACTTCAAAAGCCATGCAAACAGAGAGAACTCGGGGTAAAGCCTCTGTCTTTGTGTCTCTCGCATTTCAGCAGAACCATGGGGCTGGAAGGAACCCCCAAAGGCCATCTCGTCCAAGCTCCCTACTAGCAGAGGCGTATCTAACTACAACAAATATGAAGAAGAAAACTAATCTCCTAAGGAAACTATTTTTGGACCAAGTACCACTGCAATGAGGCTTGAAATCACTCCCTTAAAACACTCATTTTCTACAAATAAACCGCTGGGAAAACAGACTCTTAGCAGGTTCCCTATGACTGCTGGGCTTTGACAAACTCCAGCGCAGGGAAACAGGCATTTCACTTTGCAAACCCGACCACTACCTTGCTCTATCAACATTTTAATTAACACTTCTCGGTCCATCCCAGCGCTATCCTTCAGAATCAGGAACCCACCCGATTAAGAAAACCATTCCACGATGAGGATCTGCCAGTCAGCACCCCCCAGGGCACTGGAACTGGGAGAATTGGTTCCCATGTGGAAAAGAATTAAAATATTTAAAATAAGTCTCTATTCCAGGAGTATTTCACAGTGCTTAGCTCTGTTTTTCATTAGAACTTAGGCGTTCTGCCTCCAGTACGGAAATCTCCTCTGCTGACTACGTGTACCTGATCATTTGGATTAACTTGGAGATTTGGTATTAACTAACTTTATGCTGAGCTTATCTGTTATTCACAATCTAGCCCCACCGCAAGTTAATTTCAAGGTTGATTATTTTTGGAACCGTTTATGGTGTGAATTATTCATCACGAGGATGTATTCTACCTGTTGGCCAGAAAACAGCAGAGGCTGTGCCAACCCCTTTCCTCAAGTCTGTTCCCAGGGGAGCAAATACCAGAACGCAGTCGGCAGTTCTTCCGTCCTCTGCGATTCCACACCGGCTTTTTTACCACCGTGACAGTGCCGTGCAGCGCTGTGCCAAGGCTGGGAGTTACTGGCGCTCTCAAGACAGGGCGTGCGTGGTGCGAACACTGGCATTAAATCTCCACGCAGCCGTTTTCCTTGTTGGATTTTAAGGAAACCGGTTTGGTGCCGGTGACTGACGGCTCCTCACAAACCCAGGAACACAACCATGGCTTCAAGGCAATCGCATTTTACACCCATAACCACCAGAGCGATTGTCCAGTTGCTATATGAACATAAACACATGTACTGCCCCACGTCACGTCAGTGCTCATCTCCTCAACCAATCTTCCACACAAGAATACACGCACAAGTATTGAACTTTCCCTCTTGATGACAACAGGTTGTGACATCCACACCCACGACCAGCTGTGGGGTTGTTGGCCATGGTGGCAGTACCTCTGATGAGTGCTGTGTCCTCGCAGGGAGGGTCTCTGACGCAACAGTCTCTGGTGTAACCTGGCAAAACGAGGGTCCCGGAGTCTTTACAACTGCATTTACCCCTTGTCAGAACTGAAACAGAACCTCGTTCAGATTACTGTAAGAAACCTGCAAGGACATTTCTAGTTTAGCTTTTGAAAGCTGTATTTTCACTGCAACTGCTTAACCCACACGGTAGGGAGTGAGAAAACCAATCACGTGTAGACCGTCGTTAGGACACGGTGAGGCACGGATATACAGTACCATCATGTGACAACCTCCTGTGTGATACTGATACAGAGTTCTCGTGCAGTATGCTTAGGAACAGCCCAGATAGTCTGTCCATGCTACACTGATTCAATCACACTGTGTGTGTACCTGGGCAAGGAGAATCTCTTCTAAACTATATCCCTTGCTAATCTAAACAGACTGTCTCGGTTCCCTCTCAGAGTCAGCAGACAGGAAAAGGCAGATGAGGTAACAACTCGGCCCAACCTGAGGAAAACATTTCAGGCGAGGTATCTGCATCTCCCAAAACGGGAGTAAGAGCTAACATTCCTCCTGAATTACTCACTCAATTCCCAACGGCGCAGACAACATCGTTACGGGCACCTGGCGCCTTCAAAAGGCAGCTCCCACCACCACCTGCCGCAGCTCCGAGAACTCAGCGCTTCTGCAGGTTGGGCTATGGGATCCCAAGTGGCCAACTGCAAATAGGGGAGAAAATTAATGGAGTTGTCCTGCACTCCAAGGAGCTCGGGGCCAGGCAAAGGCAACGTTCCATTTCCCAGCCCTAACTCAATGATTTCACACTGAGTGTCAAGCTGCCTTTCCTTTCCCGTCCCTGCAAGCAGCATTTCAGCTTTCATACCTTTCCAAACCAAGAGACAGTATCTTCTCCTAACAGTCAACCCGAATGAATCCCTTCCAGGGACCCCCGACAGCTAAATCCGACCAGGCAGGTGTCCTGGGAAACAAGAATAGAATCCCAGCGGGGAGGGATGGAAGGCTGCAAATTCATCCGCAGCCACAAAAGGACTTAAAGCGCCGCACGCACCCTGCTTTGCTGTCTCCTGTGTCTGTGCGCTCAGCGCCAGTGCTTCCAGGGTCCAGCGCTCGTTTCTAACACGCCTGCGTGAAGCTACACGTGAGGCACAATGCTCCCCGGGTTGGGAAAAGGCACAAAGGAAGCAGACTGAATTCCACAAACCACCACAGGACTCCACCTGCACGAGTCGGGGGCGGATCTGACACGTCTACATTTACCCACCGGCACCGGTCTCTACTAGAATAAAGAGCCACCGACTGCAGGGATCGCACTGCTCACTTGTTACTCTCTTTACCACATTAAGAGGCTTAAAGATACTTCACATTTTAAAGTGACTGGTAACCTGGAGTATTACTTCCACCGTTCCTGTCAGAGTTCCACTATCACAGCGCCTCATTGCAGTCGTTTATTTACCACGTGGAAGCACGGTACACGCAAAGCGATGCTAAGAGGACTGCCTTCCAACAGAAAAGGTGTATGAGAAGCTGGTGCTTGCCGGGGGTGTGACACTTATCTGCCGGTCCAGAAACCCTTTCCTGAGGGCTTTAGGTGAGAATTCCACACGCACGCACTGACAATTTACTTCCACTGAAACCACACGGTACAGTGAAGAGATGAAATAAGGGCAAACGAAACACAAGTCTACAGATGAGGCACCGATCGTCCAGCACCCGATAATGACCTGACACGTATACTCTGCCGCGCCGGGCGAAACAGCCCGCACGCACAGATGGGCAGACAGAAACCTAACTAGTGTTAGTTAGAGAGTTAGTTAGAGTTAGTTAGTTCAGAGAACCACTACTTTCAGCTCTCAGGGCATTCATTGCTCGGAGAGCCATTCGGCAGTCGGGAAAGCGCAGCGTGGTCCTTGTGGACGGTGGATGGATAGCGCTATAGAAATGAAGAGCTTACAGGTTTACTTCAGCTTTCACGCGAGGTAACAAAGCCTACGATGTTTTTGAAACGAGAGAGCTCGTCAGACCTTAGTGCTGAGCATCACCCATTCCATCGAAGTGACAGCGAACGTTACCAGCAGAAAAGCTGTTGCCCTGGTGCCCTGCAGCCGAGTCCCTCTCTGTCTGTTATCTGACAGGCAGGGTAATTCGGGAATATGTTATGTTGGTGGAAAATCTGACAGAGCTGCCAGAGTCCTGTGACTAGTATGAGAAAGACAGCAGCACACGTCCAACGCCTGTGAGGGGTTCCACCTCAAAGCGTGTGTTTATTACTGCTAACGTGTGCCCCTTGTGCTGCTGACAGCTGCGAGCGCTGCGGAAAACCTGAAAATAAACCCAGAGTCTTCGCTGTCAGCAGACCGCGACTTGTGGACGCTTCCTGAACGACTACGACTGAGTTTTATAATTAGAAGTAAATTCTGGCTCAAGCAGCATACGCTGCGCTCGATCCTCTTTCTCATCACTGCAGCAGTGCAATTCACCTACCAGTAGTTTTCAAGGCCCTGTGCTGCTACAGAAGGGATTGCTGGGGAACTGTAGTGTGTGAGGTAACAGTGATTTCACTCCAGTCAGAACAGACAGAGCAAGCTGAAGGACTGAAAACAGAACAGACTCCTTGGTCAGTGGAAACACAATCCCTCTTGGCTGCTATAATCTGTATCGGAAACGTCACTGGGGCACACCGACACCTGGATTTAGTGACTGACTGAGAGACTGGAGCTGCTGGTCGCTCACGTCTGCAATTCATCTGCAGGCCAGGCAGAGTGCGGCAAATGGCGCAACGTTCTCTGAGATCGTCCTCTTCCGAGCTCTAAGTGCAGAGCTGAGAGCCTCTCCTCCCTAGTGAGGGGCAGGAGAAGCCTTACCGTGTCAGCAGCTCCCGTCTGAGACAAGCTGCACAAGACCACAGAGATGCAGTACGCAATCCCAACGCCACACAGAACATCAAACTTTAAAGTTATGAAGCAAGGTAATGGAGTCCTAATCCTTTCACAACCTTCACACCAAAGCTGCGGAGGGTAACCCAGCACCACGCTGTTGGAGTTTGCTATGCAATCAAAATCAAACAAGAGCGGAAGCAAAGAGACTTCTTTCACTGCGCAGAGAGCAGAGTAGTTTCTCTGGAGACATTTCCCAGTGCAGATGTGTGGAAGAGCTGTGGGAATGCGACTAAACAAAGCCACAAGGAGTCCCCGTACGACAGCTTTTCGGTACCTGGCACGCTCATCATGCTCTCCCTCAAAGACAATTCGAGCCGCCCATACTTGCAAGTGCAGAAGACTTTATTTGAATGTGCTCATCAAAAACTGTTTCGGATCACAAACAAGAGCAGACACAATCACAAGCATTTTCAGTTTGTCACGATCCCTGCGCTAACACAAAGACATCACCATTCTAATCACAAACTCTGCTGACTCGTCAGAACACGTGCGTTTCAACATGCAGCTCTAGAACAACTCCACCCCCTGCGCCACGCGAGGCCAAACTTCAGTTACAGGACAAAAAACTTGCAAGCTCCTGTCTGGTCCAGAGTGCTGCAACCTCCTGGAAAACACCCTTGGCAATCCCAAAACCTGGGGTTGCGTTTACTCTGGAGATGGAGGACTCTGGCTAACGTCACCAAAAGCCACTCTCAGTGTAAGCAGATGACAGAAGTACAACAGCAGTTTTAATCGACTCTTGTGAAGTCCGTTGCACGTAAGCGGCGTTCAAGAACGACTGCTTGATGTCCAGACTGTGGTGGACAGCTAATTTCCCAAGTCTGTCTTCGTGTGTCTTTATAGGAGAGCAATTTCATTCACCCTCCAAGGCAGAAAATTCCACTGGGAAAGGGGCACCAGCAAACCAAACCCACAGAGCTCTCCCTGAACACTTGGCATCCCCCATCAAGACTGGCATCGTCAAAGGGATTACTTAAGCAAGCACAGTGACGGGGTAACAGCATGTCTGCGTAGCTGCGCCCCCGTGTACCCGAACAGTGAGCTACTCCCCTACTAGTTATGAAGGCAGTAAAACAGAGAGGCAGTGGGAGAACAGGATTTACAACTTGAAGAGTTTTAGAATGTCCTGATCTTTTAAAGCGTCGGTAAGAGTCCGATAGCGGAAAGGACTGCTGGCGCTAGAGAAGCATTGGTGCAGACACAGAATCGAAATGTTTTTTCAAAGCTGCGTTGACGGAGGCGTTTAGAACCGTCAGTGCCTCTGCTCTGACCGGAGTTCGTCCGGTCACCGATTTCGTTCTAGTTCTACGAGCTGCGTTTGATCAAGGAGCACCCACCAACAGAAAGAATTAACAACTTTAACAGGAAGAGCCAGTGAAAACAGTGGGTTTAATGATTCAAATAATCTTCATTTATTTACAACAAAAGAGGTTT
Organism: Upupa epops; assembly: GCA_013397515.1. NCBI lineage: Eukaryota > Metazoa > Chordata > Aves > Bucerotiformes > Upupidae > Upupa > Upupa epops. The sequence continues at coordinate 541,078 of VZRI01013663.1, read as the reverse complement.
CTCTGTGCCTTTAGAGCCTTGGATTCTGCACTGCTCCCAGTCCCAATACAGTGTCCGTACCTGATCCTTTCTCAGAGAGAACACCGCGTGAAAAGAAGGGATTTCAGTGGGAAGAGGAAATGATCTTTATTACCTCTGTTGCCATTGTGCAAACATCCTGGGTTTTCCTGTTTTACAGAGTCTGAGGTCGTCTTTCCATGACCTTGCACTGGCTCACAGATTGCCAGCGTTTCAACAGACCCTTCAGATGCCAACCCTGCTCAAACCAGAACACCTCGACTACTTCACGGGATGAATTAACTTACTTTGGAGGACGTGGAGTCACATTCCTGACAAATCCATCCATAGCCAGTCTGTTTAGGAGACTTTTTCAAGGGAGGGTCTAGACAGCCAAAGTGGTAGCAAAGCCTGCATTCATCACACCTGCAACAGAAAAACAACGACACGTGCATAAAGAGTACTTCATGCTCTTGCTGACAGAGCCCCTGTGACTCTTGGCGCACGAGTCCCTGATCCATTACCGTGACACAGAGGGGCATTTTCTGCGAGGAGCGCTTTCAAACACGATTACTGCAAGCGGGTTCTACCCAATTCGGAATATTCTGATGCTGACGCTCATGCGTCACCTCTGTCATCATCTTCTATGAACGACATCGTGCCAGAGAACCGCACAGCAAAGCCAAGCCCACGGCCAGCTCGGTTCCCCAGACATTCAGCAGCATTATTTTCAGAAAGCTGTGACGTTTCTAGACAACGACAGGGTTGATTTACTTCATTGTAAAGAATGAAATTGTGGGGTCACACAAGGGGTCACAATGACAGTCTTGCAGCCTTCAGTACGTGCGTGCAGCTCGATCCCAATACAGGTTATTTAGAGAGCAGAGGAGCCATGGGGCACTGTGCTTAACAAGTACCATTGGCTTCCATCCTGAAGGTGGCTTCAGTGTGTGTAAATACGGCCCAAAGCCTTGGGCAAGGAGTGGAGGGCAGAGGAAGCAAAGACACCACTTAGCCCACTTTAAAGGCTCAGTTGAAATTTTTCCCGTGGTGGACTGACTGCCAGGCACCACGACAGTCCCTGAACTAGCAGATACCACAGGCAGCCAAGTGCATCACTTAGACAGGTAATGAACAGCACCACCATCTCCAGTGCCCGGCTATAAGCTGCACCAAGAAATGCTGAAAACGAAGCCAGTGCTCCACACCAGGCCAGCTAACCTAATCTCTTCAGTGACTTCGGACTGACAGCTAATTGCTTCCTATCAGCGTGTTAACAGGCCTAAAATCACTTCACGCATCAAACCCCAAAATCACTGTGTGCCTCATTCCAGCAGCCAACGAGGACAGACACGTGCCCAGTGTATGCTGAGAGAATGGAGTGTGCAGAAAGGTGAATGCTGAGGGAGTTAGTGTAGTAAGTTAAAAACCCAGTAAGACAAATGTTTTTTGCTCGTAAGAGCACAGAAAATGAGTCAGCTGCCTCCTCACCGCAAGAAAGCTTCGTCAGGCTCTTCCATACCCAAAATTTGTCTGCTGGGCTCTTTAATAAAGTGATCTCCCTCTGCTCGTGCCCTTGGATTCTTTTAACTACAGCTTTTGTGGTACAGCTGGCTGTATTCAAGCCCTACATACCTCTACATTTTCCTGTTCATAATTAACTAATTATGTTCTAATCAATAGTGCAGATACTCATTCCACAATGTAAATGAGATAAATGAGACAATGGCTGGGGTCAATCTCATTTTATTTACAAAGCCCAGCACACACATCCAGTATCACCGCACTGCATCTACCTGCACAGCCAGCAGTCTTATCAGCTGGCCCGCAGCAGCCTTCCTGTGAGCGCTGGGGAGAAGGACCAGTGCTTTCACTGAGGAACCGAGCGCGAAACCCGTCTGTCAACGGCACATCTGTAAGTCACTGCTTAGCACCACTGGAAACCACACAGCTACAGCCGGAGTGAAGACACCTCTTCTGCATTCGCCAGGCAGCACATGCATCTATAGCTGTCGAGGTAATTACCTACGCGACCCTGAAACACAGCGCTAATAAGCTGATCTTTAAATACAACTTTCCAGCTATTCTTTGGGGACCACAGAAAACCTCCCGCTCCCACAGACATCACTGCTCGCCGTCGGTGTCACGCTGGACGCAGTACAGGACTACAGAACAGGCACCCTGCTCCCTCCTCATCGCAACAGCTCAGGATTTAATCGAATGGAAAAAGATGTAAAGCGCTTACGCTGAAAAACAGTCGCCACCATGACGGTTAGAGAACTTGTCACACGGTTAGAGCCTTGCCACGGCAACTCCAGAAATAGCTGGAAACACATGAGACGCCACCCAAACCCAGGACCGTTAAACCCTCGCAGAACCAGGCTGGGATGGGTGAGCATTTACCAGGCTGTTTCCAGCACCTGCCTGGATTTAACTCTCGATGGGCATTTTGCTTTGCTGGCTTCTCTGGAACTCATCCCTGACTAATGGCTCCTAACACCTGAGCAACAGATGTTTCTGCTCAGGCACTGATCTCCCTTCACTTTAATCCTGAGTGCTGGGCCACTCTGAAACTGCCAACAGATGGAGACAGGCACAGGAGCTCATTTTAAACTGCAGCACACTTTTGGCTTCAGATGAACAGCTTAAACCTAGCCATGCCAGCATCAGCGGCTGCTGTGATCGTGGTTCTTGCCGGTGGCTGACGCCGTTGAAAGGAGTGCAGGTGCTCCCCAACCACCCGGTAAGCTCAGGGAGCTGGGGTGCATTCAAACCACAGAACTAAGGCGACCGCCTTTGGACTGCTGCAGGTGAGGAGTGTGTCCTGTGATACCTTTAGTGCGACTTTGCCATGGCAGCAATACATCCTGGGTGGCAGGAATGAACACTGTGGGATGTCTCACATCAGCAACTCTCTCACGTAACGTCAAAGGCAGCACAGGCATTTTCCCGTGCCCGTATTTACAGAGCAACTTCCTGGAGCCTAATAGCTTGATAATTTTCATTCAGGTAAATGAAATACTACTTCTGGGAAGAATAATGCTTGTGGCTTTGCACAAAGTACTTCGAGCCACACTAAGGCTCCTGTTCTGTCAGGTACGATGCAAGCATGCAAAAGCAAGTGCCTGACTTTGAGAGTTCACAGACACGGGAGACTCTCACCCTCTTCTACCATGACTGGGAGAGAGAGGGGCATGGCTATTGCTAACAGGTCAAAGAACATACCAGATGCAGTTTCGTGTGTCTACTTACTACTGACAGAGACAGCTTACAGGGAAGATGGGCACATGGCCTGGCAGAGCACGATGGCCTTAATCATCTTCAGCCCACCGCAGTTCCGCGATGAAGTACCTATATGGTTGTGGAAGTGGGAAAATGACAATCTCCACCCACTCACATTTCTGTCCCAACTCAAGGGCATTAATACAATGACTATTTCTTCTCTTTAATGTAAGATAATCCAGCACAGATGCCATAATTCTCTCAGAAGATCTACACTATGTTTTTCAGCATCTGCTACCTGAAGGAAGGTTTTTTAAAGCCCTGTATTTATCTCTAATACCTACAGCACGGACTTCCATGGCTTTGACGTTCAGATGTTCTACTTTGAAGCAGAAATGGTAACCAAAACATTCGACCTATCAATTGAAAAGAAAACCCTCCAGCTTCTATTACCCACCCCCCCCCAAATGCTTGTCTCATCACCACATAACCTAACTGTCAAACACTTCGTTTGAACAGAACTGGCAGATCGAGCTGCTCAATTAAACCAGAAACGAGCAAAGGAAAGCAAGCATTAATTTGGGGGGCACCTGTGAGCTGCATTTATTACCCATCTCAACCCAAACCTGACACCAAACCTACAGGATTTAATTCAGGCTTTTTAATAAGAAAACTCCAAACAACAAACCCCCCATTTCCCCAAATCTAATACTTCTTACTTCTGGACCAGGAAGAATCAGGTTTGGCTAGGATTAGCTGACAATTCTGGGTAATCCACTTGTTTTCGGAATGGTCTCTAAGTCCCCTACACTACGACACTGTTTGCACGCACACAGGGAGTTATGCGAATGCTACACAGGAACTTCATCCCGAGTGTGAACTCGGCATCCAGGCCACACGGCTTCCCTCAGGCACATCGCAGAACTCACCAGGAGCCCAGTACACAAGGGGACTGCACTAACGCAAACCCACACCCACGTTTGGCGTTTGCTAGTACTACACAATGACTGTGGAATCTGTGAGCGCAGTGGCGTCACGTTTAAAGCAGGCATTTCTGTTAAACGGTGCCTCCGATACACGCGTCAAGACACTGCCATGCAGAGCACGGCTCCCCAAAGCGTGCAAGGCACTGGATTTCTTGGAAAACCAGGAAAATCTTAGAAAGAAGAAAGAATAACGCCTTTGACAAACTGAAAAGCCTAAGTAAAGCAAGCTATCGGCAAGCACTGCATTAGACCTCTGAAGAACGTCCTAGCTGTAGAGCATTATCTGCAGCACTGGAGATCCCGTTACCGTTTTGAACACTGCCATCAGACATCCTTGGAAAGGTGAACTATCAAGTGTTAACATCTGGCTTTCCAGAGAAAGAGAGGCAAATGATTCAGTGACAGACGACCTACAGAGAGACTGAAATCTCAACTAATAAATAGCATCACAAGAAAGCGCTGAGGAAGGAACAGAATTCCACAGAGCAGCTCCAGCAGGGAGCAAACACCTGAAATATGGCAGGAAACCACCCTGGGACAGCAGGCATTGCCCGGGGTGCATCACAGTACTCCAATGGTTTTTAACACTGCTATCCTACCCTTAACATCCACCGGCGGCAGAGATTATCCAACTTGCCTGACTTCTCTAACGCTATTGTTTGCACTGGTAGAAGGAGACTGCCTATTGTCTCACCCGAAATGTCTTCTTTTCATGTTTGGTCTGACCAGATGTGAAGTTCAACTCTTCCCCCTTCTTTGCAGCATCTTCATCATCTTTGCATTAATTTAGTCTGAAGACACATTCCCCGGTTTTCTATAAAGAAAGAAATCCAGCTACTCAAAGTGTTTTATTCCTTCAGGTCTCCTACAGTCTTCTTAACCTTCAATTCAGTTTGCTTGGGATCTTTGCCCAGCACTCTTTGCCAAAGTGTGCAGAACACTCTAGCTGAGGCTTTTCCGAGGGTGTGACACCGGTCTTCTGAACACTCACGAGTACTCTCATACGTTACATATAAGTACCTTTTCGTATGATCAGTTTGAGTCATCATCAGCTTTTCTTTACTGCACTGCACGCTGTTGCTGGATGGTCTCTTAACTTTTAATTCTGAGGCTGCAGTTGCTGCCATCGATACTGGCATCACCATCAAACGTGACCAAACACTTTATTCCAGCAACATAATGCTCTAAAGCAAAACTAAAAAACCCAACAAAACACTGAGTCCAGCAGATCCCGAGTGGAACCTACTGAGTGGAGGACCATTTGGCAGCAAGTCCATGATAACTAGTCTGCTTTTCTAATCTTCTTTGACTGCAGCTTAAGAAACAGAAGACTGGTCCAGCTTACTTAGCAGGACGTCTCACAGGACTGCATTTCAGAACTCTGACTAAAGCAAAGGTATTCTACACTTACGATTCTCATCAACTCACAACATCTGGACTGTGTGAGCTGAATGACTGACCGTAACTCAGAGCAAACATGACTCCCCTCCACCCCAAACGCAGCATGTTGCACAGACTAACACCTTTCCTCTTCCCCTCATTAGCACAGCATTTGAATGCAACTTCTTACTCTGGAATTCTGGGTAATTGATCAACTTCATCAAGTTATGAACTTGGTCTTTTCCTCCTAAAACTGACCCGGGGATTCTTAAGAGAGCAAGTTCCCACATTTAATTGTTAAGGTCTCTTTGTGTCTCCTGCTGATATAATTAGTTCACACAACAACCTTATTCTGGTATCATCCCACCCCCTTTTTAAAACAAAACGACGTGTTAGACATCAGGTTGATTTTATTAAATATAATATCCAAACATGAAATGCCCTGGTAAGATATGACTTGTAGAGTATACACAGATTTGTATAATTCTCCTATTACTTATTACAGCATTGAACGTCCTTCTCAGGTTTAAAAAGTATGTACAGATGGAAATGTGCCTTGATTGATGACAGAGCCCACCGCACCTCCAGAAACTCCGAGATTATATGCCATAAAGTTACAAGCATGATTGCATTTGAGCAGACTTTTTCCAAGCGAGTTCAAAATTGAAATGATGAAGGTGTCAACACACTGCTACTGTAGATTTAAGAACTGAATCAGTACCATTTGCAGATCAAAATACTACGGCTGCATCTACCAGGACATATATAAATATAGATAGATACGGACGAAGATAAAGATCGCAGCTGTCACGCTGTGTGATCAGTTCGTCACTCCTTCCCCAACTTACACAACAATTTGGTACTTGTATTGTGAGGAGATAAATGTCTCCTGAACACGGCCAGAGAGCCAAATAAAACCAACGCCTACATATATTCATTTTTTCCTTTTTTGTTCTTTTTTCAGGGATCAAGATAGGTATTGTCCTGGTCACTCAAGTGACTGCAGTCAGAAACCATCAGTTCATACTAACAGCCATAAAATCAGTTTTCTGTGGCAAATATATTCCTTCAGAAAGGCAAGTCTCAATTGTTTTACAGGTCTAGTTATCACATAACAATATTAGCTTTTAGGAACAATCCTTTTTACAGTGAGGTCTATGTACAAGACGATGTTCTGCAGACAAATGTTGTTATGAGCCTTCTAGTTCACAGAGCAGCATTAATGGCAGGCGGATGGCAAACTCGCTTACGTCAGTCAGGATCACCATAGAGGAACACACAATATTTAAGTTCCACAGGTTATCTGTCACTGTTCAGTGCATCCAAGCATCATAGAACATCATTTGCCAACGAAGCACAGGGGAAAAAAGACAGTACTTAATAGGACAATTCTGACAAGACATTTATCTGGGATTGTTCAACAATGCACACAAGAAATGCTCCTGATTAGTGCAAAAAACGCAGGCAAATTCACTACCTCGTCAGTTCGAGTAACAAACCAATGCGTTACCCTCTATCCAAGCCTGACAAGTAAACTCAACTTTTTGTCATAATAAGCTCATAGCAGAGACAAGGTAGCTGTTCTCCTTTACTTTAGGTATTCTATTGAGAGCTTTATCCGCACTTAAAAACCATATTCTAAAAGGTTTCCACGATTGCCTCCGAGGATGAGTTGTGGCAGAGTGGTGTCTCATGAGGAGTATCTACACAGTAAAGTGATAAAAAAAATATATTAACATTGAAAAATCACAGCAGCTCTGCTCTGTCTTATGAAACATTTTAACATCACACTACATTCAAGCACTGTGTATGCTCAGACCCAAACCGTGTAAGACACTCGTATCAAACTTCCTGGAGTCTCTCAGTGTCAGAATATTAAACCGAGTGTAGCGTCCTCTGTCTCAGTACAGCTCAAAGAACCAACGCAGGCCACTGTATGACAGAGACTCTTTTTGCCTTTCTCTTTTAATCAGAAAGCAACGATTTAATACAAGCAGGTTTGAGTGTGCGGCTAGCAGTTCCCCATAGAAATGCAGCTATGGGACTGACTACATGGCAAGCACAAACAACACAGGTATTGTGTTACAACCTTAAACGGGGCTTGTCTTTGCAGAATAGCATTGGGAGGAAGTTAGTTTTAGGAAGCATTAAGGGAGGGGTTTTTCGTAATCCAAAGTAGTAGTGCAATACAGAAAGCTTTAGCCACTTCTGAAACAATGTCTTTGAGGCAGTAATTCAGCACTCTTCACAGCACTTCTTTTCCTACTTGTACTTACTCTGACACTTCCATACTTAGAAAGGTGGTTTTTTCAAATAAATACAACTGGAAAGTGCTCTCTAATGCTTCCAAAGTGCTTGCAACACAGCAAATTAATGCACCCTACAGTACTGTGAGAGCTCGGCGTGGACTTTAAGCTGTGCTGGCTAATCAAACGCACGTCACTTTGCAGTGATTTTATACAGCCTCCACTGCATTTGTTTTCCACTTTGAAATGTGTTAAAATAAATGGTAAATAAAAAGGGATTCTGAACTGCTGTCATAGTGCCAGTGAAAGAAGAAACTGATCTGATGAAGAGGAGCCACACTGCAGCCACGTGTTCCGACAAAAGCTCTCTGCAAACTAACGCTGAGTGTCAGGATTTTGAATGTAGTAGTAGAGCACGGCAGCAGTGCACACAAACCCACCTACATTCCCACTGGGGAGACTGACACGGGTGCACATTTGAGTGCAGAAGCATGAAGTGCTGCATCAGCAAACAATGAAGAGAGAAGGTCAAGGTCTTTGTGCTACCTCTGCTTTCTCAGCAACAGTAGGAGTCACTGCAATTGTACCATGGGAGACAGGTCATCAAGACGTCATGGCCGTGCCCTGTACGGGCTTGAAGGCCTCAACATGAACACAGGGATCTACACTTTGAGCACAAGTCTGTTTCTCAAGATGAGTGTGTGTTTCAGACATAAGAGATATGTATCAACATATATATCTATACACACATGCACTGATAACTGTATGTATAGGTTTATAGGTACAATTTTATACAGAATCATAATTATGCTTTTATGTTTAAAATTGATAATTATATCTACTATTATAAAATATTTTATGCTTATATATTAGGTCAATAGCTACGACAGATATCATTAGACTTTTATATTTGAAACAAACTTACAGCTGAACTAATACAAATGTTAAGAGCAATGGAAGGCTCACAGAGGAAGCTTTGAACTACGCAGCAAAGCCGAGAGCCAGGTTCATTTGTCGTACGTTACGTAAGGCTGCAAGAACTCAGGCAATCAAGTCGGAAGTGTTAAATACCCTCACCTACACTAGCGATTCTTTCATATTTACACTTGCGTTGCATTTTCATTGACAGTATATCAAAACATTTTAAAGGATATTTTATTTACTGACTCATTAATTTACTTTTTAATTGCTTGGATAATTTTTCCACTTGCACTGTTTAAAATTTGGCATGGCATCAGTCGTTTTACAAGGTCTGGGGTCATCTTCACTCTTCTAATTTCCAAAGTTATTATCTAGTTAAGGAATCCCTACTGACTTTGCTTAAGCACAGTTCTAGCCACAAGCACACGTCTAGCAACACAATGGTAAAAGACAAAGGATAAACACAATAGCTTTTCTTTAACTTGTAATCCTCAAACTCATCTGACAGCAGAACTACTGGTTTTGGGTAACTACTTACTAAACAATCTTCCTGCTATCCTCATGTGAATGACACCTATCCTGTTCTATTCTCCGTTTTAACCCCATTTGCCAAATCTCCTCCATCCAAAGAGCCGGTCCCATTCCTAGACACTAATTTCTACCGACTGCAGTAGCTGGAGCTGCCCGAGATAACTGCACTCGCATTTCTAGACTTCCTGGTGAAAAAAATTGTGGAACACGAAGATCTGAAATAAGGACACTGAACAAAACTGAACAGCTTTCTTTTCTCACCAGGAGATGGAAAAATATCAGGTAAACACCCTCCCGTGATAGATGTTTTCAACAGGTCCGTGCACAACTGCACGTCTGGTCCTTCAGGACTACTGCTTTAACAACTACGGAAGCACATTCGTTCAAGGTCTGGTACAAAGAGAGGGAGACACATCAGCCTGTCTGCCTCCTCCCTAACCCCACATGGCAGTAACTCACTGTCTCAGCTACCTCTCAAGTAATAAGGAAAAGTCCATGGATCATGTGCCAATTTTCCTCTCAAAGGTGTTCCCAGCACAGGAAACCCTACAGATCACTTCAGTGGCTTTTACTGCAATTGCCAAAGGCCTCTTTATTTTTGTTACTGAAAAGTGCAAACTACAGACAAATGCAGTGCTTATGTCAGTAGTTCTGAACCTCACCCTCTTCTAGGCATTTCCTTACGTACTTTCATCAGGTCAGATACCTGCTGTGAGAAGAGAGATTTGGGCTGCTAACCGGACACAAGTGAAATACATTCTCAACCATAACCTCGACTCAGGTGTGAGGAAAGGAAATGGCTTCATCATGTCGTACTAATTCTGAAACAGGAGGACTCTCCCAGCAGGTGTCTGTCAAATCTGGAGAAGTAGTTGGGAGAAACTTTAATGAGGTAGGAGGGTAATGGAAGAGAGGGAAGACAGAGCTACTGTACTGTGGAGGCAGGCTGACAAAGACCAGTTTTAGAATGCCCAACCATGGGAAGGTGATGTGAGTGACGTGCACTTTTAAACTGCAGGCTGATCAAAGTGCACCCCCTGATCTCAGGAATTACTGCGTACCCACACTACACTAAGCAGATCAGATTTACAGGGGTATTTGGTGGGAACCCCCCCCCAGGCCCCCAAACCAGAAGTTAATTATTTGAATTCTTCCCAGCACAGATCAAGCCATCGATTCCAATAAATGCTTCCTTGATGCTCCCAGAATGCTTTTCACTTAAACACAAACGATTAGCCTGCTGTCTGCGGGACAAAACATCCCAGCATCTGGGAACCACTGGAACAGAAATGTGCTGCCTCCTCTTCACAGCGGGCACACTGGAGCATAAACAGGCATTCAGAACTGGGCACGCTGACTGAGGGGAACAAGGAAGACTAGGAGTAGGCTTGACGTGTAGAATTCTGTTCGCCAAGCACTACTATGCCCACTCCAAAACAAGACCACACTTTCAGAGTATTGCTAAGCCTCAAAGAACGGACGTGTCCTACACAAAAGATTCAACACAGCACTGCCATCACACCTACGAAATGGCTTCACTTTCCTCCTTTCTGCACTGTCCTCGTGAATATGAGCTGCTGAGAACCTGTGAGAAAACACTTCAGTCAATACACTCTACACGAAATCCAGCTTTCTCTTTTAAGAGACTGCATTTACAGACCCTGTCACAACAGGGCCCTTGATATTATCGAAGCAATTTCAACACACTTTAATCACTGGCAAACCTCAGTTACCTGACAGGAGAAATTTGGGCCAGGAATTCCAGAGACTTGAAAGACAGGTTATTGACTGATGTAACTGTGTTTGGATGTGACTGAATCCAACTGATCTGTTTTTTGCAATGCATATCTTTCCTCTGCAGCTGGTTCTATCTGAGTCAGTGTGCAAGTGGAAGGTGCAGCCATCCCCTTCCACTCAAAACCAAAGCGCTGTTATTTTGAATGAGAAATGTTATTTTGAAGGAGAGCATTTTCATGTTTAATCTCTCAATTCACTGTAAACTCAACCGAGTGCCAGCCCATTCACTGAACCAAGTCTTGTGACTATGAGCTTATTCATCATTTAGCCAGAAAAACAGTTCCCGAGGTTATGAGAGTACAAAACTAGTTCCCAGTCTCCACTGCACAACACTGTGTAACTTAGCTAACAGACTACTCGTTCGCAGTTCAGTACTGAGATGTGTTCCAAAGAAAAATCCTGCTTAGCAGGCAATGAACAGAGGCACTGGCCAGCACAGACAGGACATGCATCAAATTGTATTTTCCCACACGTGTTTAGTTTACAAGTTTTTTAACAGAAACAGTGGGAAGTTGACAAATAAATGTGATTTTAACAGCATAAAACTTAAAGAAAATCTGGTACACAGAGAGCCTTGGGTGGAATGAGTGCGCCACTGTCCACGGATCCTATTCATGTCAGACACCCTGACACAGGGAAGATTGACATGCAACTCAGACTCCAATAACCAAGCGGTGAATTCTTTACCAAAGACATTTTCTCCACAACCCAGTACAGCCCCTTCAACTCGAGTCATTTTGTCTCTTACTCGGGAAGTGATCTTGTTCAGATAGGTGGATAACTGACTATGGATGAATAATCTAATCATCATTATATGGTGATGAAACTATAGCTGAACTGGGATGTGGCACCAGATGTTACCAGCAAGAAGTACCTGGCAGGCTAACCTTGCTTTGTGATCTTAAAGATGTCCTGAACGGTCTCCCAGGTGAATGAATGCATGACAGGTGCCAGCTAACAGGAACACAAATTCTAAGTGTTGGGCTCACTGCTGCCTGAAGAACCATGTCGCTTCAAAAAGCAGCCTGCCATGGAGAGCAAGTAAGAGACAATGCAAGCACCAATCTGAAGGCCAGCACGATTCAGTTCCGAATTTCAGGTCTTCTACAGTAAAACTCTGTCATTCGTGAACAACTGAAATGTCACAACCCCCCACGGGAGCCTGCGGCTCTAAGTGGATAAAAGAGTAAGGACACAACGGGAGCAGGCACTATGGCTTTGTTCAAACTGGTTCCGAAGCATTAAATATTGAGTAATGTTTTTTAAAAACAAACCCAAGAGTTAACTAACACGTATGAAGTCACTCCCGTTTGCATCATCATCGAGCTATACACAAAAAGCATCGCATGAGCACGTCTCAAGAGAAATATTTAGACAAAGTATTTAGAACTCGAGTTGGTAAAACATGTTTCTGTGCCACGGCTGAAAGTGTGCGTGCAAATAAAAGTCAGACACCACTCATTAATCTCAAAAGCAATGGCAAGAGGCAGTTCTAGGATATGCAAAAATCTGTTCATCAGTCACACTTCAGACTACGCCTTAAGTTTGATAGAAGAGTACTAAGAAGATGCTCTGTTGGTGAAGCGCTGTGCTACCTACTACACAAATTAATCCCAAGAAAACCAAAGTAAGAAGGACTCAAACCCCAGTCAGTGAAGTAACACCCTGCTATGCTTTGCTACAGGTGTAACTCAAGTTTTTTTCTGAAAAAGCGTACAATAGGGCCCTAAACAAAATCATTTCATCCTCACAAAAACGGAAGTCAAACCGTTTTTAACAATTTCATTACAACAGAAGTATGTCCTTCATGCCTTCTGCAGGTACACAGCACGGTGAGAAGGGAAGCACAAAGGGCGGTCTGTTTCAGCGGAATCCAAATAAGCAGTCATTTTTAAAAGAAACACTTTATTTGTTCCCGTTCACATTACACCTTTGCAATAAACCCTCTGTGAAACAAACCAGTAGGGTGAACTGATGCCTCACCCCTGGCTCTGGGAGGGGTAAGGTCAATCAAACGATCGTGCCAGTTTACCAGCCTCCTAAACTGCTGCTGGGCACTTTCAGGGAGATCTGTTCCCCAGAAGAACTCCCTCTGCAACAGGTCCGCAAAGGCAGCGGAAAACTTTAAAAGCAATCAGTTACAGGCTTAAATGCATCGCAAACGATGTGCCTAAACACATTCTGTCTTCAGAACATGAAACTCGGGAGAAAAACAGTCAATAAAACGATGTCACGGTGCCTGCCTTCAGAATCACAGAGACCAGACTTGGGCAAGCGAATTACTGATGTCCACGATCATTCTGAAAACGCCCTTGTACCTCCCCAAACCTGTTTCACTATGTTTTCCATACTTTCAAGCAGCAAACGCAGAATGTGAATGCAGTGACCCGTCGGAAGGACTCATACACGAAAGATGAAACCCACATATGTAAAGAAGTTTTAGGATTTTACTGCAAAGAAACTTCAAAGCGCTTGAATGTGTTACTGTGGTGACATGGCATCTGCAATCTCCCACTTCTTTTTGTGAAGCAGGAAAAAATGAAGTCATTCCAAATGCAGCCTTGACTGTTTTATCTGGTTTCTTAGTTAATTGGTGAAGACAGATGAAAGATAGCATGCAACATCAAAGATGATGCATAACAACTGAAAGCATGGAATTTCAGGCAGAAAGTATTATTTATGGATGATTATTAATGCTAGAGATTGAAAAGCTGGGGATTTGCTGCCTTTCTCACCACTGACAGGACAGACCTTACCAGAGCCTCTCAAGTCTATCTCTGCATATGTACAGTCCAAACTGAGATACTTCTCCAGCCCCAACAGGGTCTCAGTCCTTGGTTAGGAGTTCCAGCATTTTCCCCAGACAGCTCAAGGGTTCATCTGTCTGTAACCCAAGGCTCTGTTTCACACAGCACACCTGCATGGCTGTACTGAGGAAACAAGGTGTAATACAGTACAGCAGCCAAACTCTTCTAGAGAAGTAAAATAGTTCAGTCTGGCAAGTTAAATTCTACACAGTAGTGAGTCAAGAAAATATGGCAACAAAACTCAACCCCAGAAACATTAAACCCCCCAGAATACAGTGCAGTAATTCAACACAATCATTAACTTCCAGCTCATTCAGCAGTGACTTCCCTAATGAATTCCAGAGTAATTTTAATTCCCCTTGCTGACAGCAACAAGAGACACAGAAAACCTCAACCGTGATGACAACAGAAGCTGAGGCAGTATTTTTCCCAAAGGCCCAGTGCCCCAGAGAGAGGGAATTCTTTTGCCTGTGGAACAATGGCAAAGCTACAAAACAGCAAAACGAAACGGAACAGCCTACAAACATCCCCATTTCTGGGATGATGGCGACTGTTAAGGAAACTTCAGCCCCCTGAAATGGCAACTGCAGCAGGATTTAGCTGTAAACAAGTTCTTCCTTTTCTTCAAGTGCCTTGAATGGCCTCAGTGTCAAGTGGTGAATTCAGTTCAAGTGACAAGAGTTACCTTATGAAGCCTACCACTTCCCGTTATAAACCCCGCCAGCTGTGTGTATGTCTGTCTGTCTGTCACAGAGCACGTGCTTCATCCATTTATAACACCGACTGACCTGCACAGCGGAGCTCTCTACTAACAAATCCAGCTTTCGATTGAAAAACGTGAGCAGCAGTCTCGGCAGTTCTGCAGGGTGGCACTCAATGAAATTACCTTCTAAACTACAACTACAGACTAAAACACAAGGTACGGCTTTCCTAAGCAAAATAGCTGAGATCCTTGCTCATTCTTGAGTAGTGTGCTTAAAGACTCGTTTTACTGTCTACAGGAAGGCGCTAATGAATCGAAGCTTGCCTGTTGCAATACATGGGCAATAAATACGCTGCTTGCCCTCCACTCAGCACTGGTGAAACAACGCCTGGGGCACTGCGGAGACACTCAAAACCCACCTGGACACTGCCCTGAGTAACTCACTGCATATGGCCTTGTTTTGCGTCAACTGACTCCAGACTGGAGCAGCTCTAGACGTCTCTCCCAATCTCTGCTTCTGCTTTTAGTAAAATCAGAAGTGGTTTAGACAAGCCTTCCAGAATTAAAGAAAATTAAAGTCCTGCAGTTTACTTATTGTTCCTTAATGCAAAAACCTCAGATAACCACTGGAGTTTTAAAAGCCTGCTGGTTTTCTTATCTCTTTCTCACAGCAAGCGTTATTAAAAGAACTGTCGGTAGGTACCAGCAGACGACGGCCTGTTTTTATGTAAATTTAAACAATTTTTAATGAGACTGGTTATAAAATTACTTTTTTCCCCCCATTTTTCATCTGCTCTGCGTCTTAAGATGCTAAACAGCTGTCCTCGCACGCACACCAGAACTTGCAAAAAACCAAACTCTCAAAACCAAAGAGGAGCTTCAGTTAAGTATCACCGGGCTGATTCCCACCACAAACAGGACTACTAAAAGTAGCGCTACTGATTCTCATCAAGCAACGCGAAAATCTGGACAGACAGATAGAGTCTGCTTTCAAATCAGTAATCGTTCCTCAAGTGTTTTCTTAATACCCCTCCACGTTACATGGAGGCAGGTACCAACAGTCTCTGTCACGGCCGACAAGCCAAAGCATCGCTCTCATTTATTTAAAAAAATTATTCACTATTGCAAGTAAACATCTTTATAAATTCAGCTAACCCTACTGCTGCCATTTCTCATGCTGTTACCTGCAATGGAGGTGTCCGATTTAGTTTCGATGGATTTCCTAATTTCATGAAGATGGTGTTTAAAGATTGCAATTTTTCTTTTATCTTGATGGCCTTTCACCAGGAATAAGCCCTAAGTCCGTGCTAATCAGCATGCTCCACGGTGGCGGCAGTCTCATCCATTAGGCTTTCGCCGCCTGGATCACCGAGCAGAGACGGGAATGTTTAAATAAGCGTATCACAAGGCCCAAAGAGACTTCCACTGGGATGCCTGGGAAGGCTTAATACAGGCATAGAACAGAAGATTGAACTTCTCTCCTCCGTTTCCCCAGCTAGCAACAGCAGCACCAGGCATAATTTCTGTCTGACTTCTAGTAACAAAAACACTTTGGAAAGCTCTTCAAATTTAAGGGATTTTTAAACCCAAGGATAAACCTTGGCTGCAGTTAAGCATGTGCTTTTATTCATACAACATTCTCTTAGCAAATTATAATCAAGTTTCTGCTATGCAATTTTGGTACCGCTATCGCTAGCTTTTATTGCCGTATTAAATTGCTAGGAAACAGCTAAAGGCTGACAAAACAGTTTCATCACAACTATTTCATTTTTAATAGCCTTTTGTAAGAAACTGCTCTGAAATTACTGTTTACGTATCATCGTCAAATAAATGTCAACAAATGGTAACGTCTGGCGCACTGCCATCAGGATTTCTGCAATTATTTTACCCTTTATTAGAAGGCTACTCTTCAGAATTTACCAAGTTGGCTGGAAGTTCCCTGCTATCACTGAATTATAGTTACTTCCATCTACTCAAGCTAAAACTGAGCAATACTCCAACACTCAAGTATCAGCACCGTATTACTGATATTTAAGTATCAGTACAATTTCTGCTCCCTCTCAAGCCCACAACCAACTCATCAGAACTGTTCTAGAGCATGTGGGATGCCCAGGCTTTCAGGAAGTTCTGGATACGCCATCAGACGGCACGGCATCTTCCTAAGACACTTCCAACCCCCAAAACTAAACTGTACCCATTAGTTCTCTCGAAACTGTCTGGGTTCACTTTGGTTTATAAATATTTCAATTATATTTCAAACTTTTGGTTTAGACTGCAACTGAACAACTGAGGTAGTAGGGTCATTACCTAACCTGTGAAAACCGGCTGCAAGAAGGACAGAAGAAGGAAGGTGTCCAGAACACTAAAGCTGCATTTCTCAAAGGTAAAACTGTATGCTGTGCTAGGCACAAGCAAGGGCTTTCATCAGTCCTGAAACAGGGACCCAAACACTGCCAAAGAATACATGAACCACGCATTTCAGACAAGTAATTTCCCTGTCCAAGCATTCCTACACATTTCTTTAGATGCAGACACGGTCCTGTATGACACCAAGTTTGTATGACAACAGTTCTGTTCTCTCGCTCCATAAAAAACTCCATCCTTTTCAAAGTGCTGCCCTTTCAGCGGACTATGCTCATGGTCTACACCCATCTACACTTGCTCCCAGTAAGATACAGCAAAAACGGCAAGAAGTAGTAAGTGTACTGCATGTGCTGTGCTGCTGCTGCCTAAGGTCTCTGTGACTGCTAATTAGAAAAGATGATTCACTGAATTATCATACTTGATAGGCGATTACTGCAAATTATCAACACAAATTAACCTTACAGAACGAGGTGCTCAACACTGATGCTGCAAACATCTACCACTCCCTTTCCCCACACACCAGTAACAATGTGTACCTAGAACGGCTTTGTCTTTCCCTTAGACGTGGGACAGATTTCCGCATTAAAAGTCACCCTCCCTTTCCTAACGCAACTTCTGTTTCTTTTTCATAAGAAAGGGGAAAGTCAGCAAAACAAACTGTCACCTTTAAATCACTTCACAGCATCGTGTGTCAGGAAGGTAATGGAAACCGTACACACTGTGGTAAAGGTTACTGCTCTGCCAGAACATCTTTCCACTTGGTTCAGGGCTCACCCCTCTGTGTAGCTGTGAGGGCATTACTGACGGTTCTTCTCCCCACATTTAATTTGGCAGTTGATGGACTGTGGCATTTTCAGGAAACCACAGCGCAGTGATCTGAGTGGTCATCCCACCGGATGCGATCCTGGGACTTAGAACAAGCACTCTGTTTATATCCAGTACTAAACCTCAATGCCAGAATTAGAGGGATTTCTTGTCCTGCTCCTCAACAATCATTAGAAATGCAATTATTAAACTAATTAATCTATGCTTGGCCTTTGCCTTGTAGCAACCGGGGACACGGAAAAAGGGACAAACTCCCCCATCAGTCTCTGTTGAAGGCTTTTAGAGGCTCTTGAAGACAACGTAAGATTTGCTTTCCCTGACTATCTTTTCTACAGCCTTTGTTCTCAGAATAAGTGAACTTAAATTGCATGTTTCACACCTCCAAAGGACACCACCATCCACAGGACACCACCATCCACAGGACACCACCATCCACAGGACACCATTCAAGTGGCAAGATTCCAGCTGGAATCATTTATCAGAGAGTATGTTGAGCATGCTGTAGACCTGTTCTTCACTCAGCTAAATTACTCCCAAAATATTTTCACAGAGCAAATGCACTCTACCACTAATTTTCTACCGTATTTTTAAACTGCATCTTGAAGACACAGGTCTCAGATTTCTCACCATATCCTTCACCTCCTCAGAAGTGGCATTTAACAGTGCTGGGAAAACAAACTCAGTGCCTTTTTTGCAGCACAGCACAGGATTCCTCTGCACAACTCAATGCTCTTCCAGAACTGCTATTCTCTTTCAAAAGTAAGAATAAAGAAAGTCCTTTATCTTCTTGTGGGCCATTAAAAACCTCTTGCTATCAGTTCTCATGAGTATAACTACACCAGCAATCACTGCAACATCCTGCCTCTAAATCACAGCCTGGTACTGAGCAGGATTCTAGCTCTACCTGGAAATATCTGTCTATGCTTGAGTCACACACTCACTGATCATAGAATCATAGAATCCTGAGGGATCAGAAGGGACCTCAAAAGACCATCCAGTCCAATCCCCCTGCCACAGCAGGGTCACCCAGACCCAGTGGCATAGGAACACAGCCAGGCAGGGCTGGAACGTCTGCAGAGAAGGAGACTCCACAACCCCCCTTGGGCAGCCGGTTCCAGTGCTCCATCACCCTCACTGTGAAGAAGTTCTTTCTGATATCCTGCCTCTGAATCACAGCCTGGTACTGAGCAGGATTCTAGCTCTACCTGGAAATATCTGTCTATGCTTGAGTCACACACTCACTAATGAGGCCACACAGGCAGTCTGCCTCCAATCTGTAAATCAAAACACAATCTGGAACACAACCCTTGAAACTGAATCAACTTCTACAGTAAATCAAGTGCTGTAACTGACCCTACCTGGGACATGTCCTAATTCTGATGCTATGTGTTGCTGTATATCATTGATTATAACTTCTCATAACTCTTACTTCTTGAAATAAATTATGTACTTTGGAATAATCCTTCCTGTTAAAAACAGCAGCTGTATATGAGCTGGAGAGGAGAATCTTGTCCAGAAAAATCTAGTTGAAGCAAAAGGAATCTAAGTACAAAGCTTTTTTTTTAATCTGAACTTATTATGAGATCATTTTAATGAGAGCTCTGAAGACTCAATTAATATTCCCCTTCTGACTGCTGAATCCAGCGTCTACAGCCTTGCAAAGGGGCAACTATGTCAGAGTCAGCGGAAGTTCTGGTCAACAGTAGCTGTTCAATGGCAGCTGTTCTACACTTTAATTAGGTTTCTACACCTACTGAAACACCGGTCATTGTATTTTGCTCACTTCTGTTTCAGATAAAACAACTCTAAACCACTTCCACAATCTCTGTTATTACATTTTTTAAAATGCGAAGTCCTCACAATCCACGTTTCGGCTGATAAAATTGTTAATGAGACTAATTTAATTACTTGCCTGTTGTCCCTGTAGCTTTAATATCAATAAATTGCTGATTTGTTTATCTTTCTGATGTGCTCTAAAATATTGACAATTCACCCTGACAAGAGAAAATTAATTCTCTTGTGTTGGAAAAGCTGATTATGTGGGTTATTTACATGCTAATCCACAGTGTAAATGTGTTTGGTCAATGAGGGAATCAAGTCAATATTTCTGATGTTATGCTTTCCCTGAGCAAGTTTTTGGGTTTTTAGAGAGCAGATTTTCTTCACTGTCATCACAGTGATGAAGAAGATGTAACCTTAATTCCTCCTAAGGCCAGAGCGCCAAACCTACCTGACTAGATTTTCATTGTCTCCAGTCCCTTTGCAGGTAGCACATTCAGTCCTTAAATCCTCTGACTTGGGTTTCTTTTGTAGAACAGACTGCCGTTGTCTTCTCTCTCTGGGAATCCGTTCCTACCATAGTAGAAGGCAAAAGAAAGGAAGAGAGGAAAAGGAGGGAAGGAAAGCAAAGATTTTCAATTATAGCACGGAAAATGCACACTTCAGCCTAAAGCTTAATTTTTGTCATGAAACTTTGTAAAAGAACAAACAAAACGCAATGTTCCAACCTCAGGCTTTTCTTCTTCGGGCACAAAGCTTCGTTTTCGTCCTCTAGTTCTCTGGAAGAGAATACATTTGGAATTCACTATTAGGTAACAGGATGGTTTTGCTATTTATCAGTTACTCATAACAACAGCAGCAACATACCGCAGGAAATAATTTAAAGCACTAAGCACAAAAGCACTACGAGATAACTACAATCACCGACGTTAAAGCAACAACTTCAGACTCTGGATATGAATCTACAGAACAAAGCAAAAAGTAAATCTAGATATGTTTGTTGGAGACTTAAAAAAACCCAGCCTGCCACCAGAATTACATATCGTTTACCAACTTCTCCACAGTAAAATGCACGGTGTGCTGCAGTGGGTTCCTTAGAGTCAACTGATCGGATTAAAAAAGAAAAAATAACCACAGCTGAAACAGAAAAATCATCCTTACGGCTTTTCAAGAGTGATCAAGAACTAAAGCGTTCAAGCTGAACCTTAATCTGATGGGGTGTACGGCAGCGGCGTGTAAAGATGCAGCACAGGACTGGTACACAACAGATGGGGAGGATAATACAAGAAGTGAAAACTATTTCAGTACTGCAGCTGAACAACAAAGCTAAAGACTAACAACAGCATGGAGGAAAAGAGGTTCCCATGGACTGCAGCAGCAATCACCAAAGGTTTACAAGGAGCTCTAGGTACCCACAGGCAACTCACAGTTTTACATTCGTATTTTTTAGAAATGCTATCTACGCTTAAACGTATCAGCAACGCTAACTTTCCTCAGAATCACACTGCTGCCAGCTTTCACAGCGGAAAATAATATCAAATTAAAGATGAGTGCAGTCCTCCAGCAGGCTGGCATTTGAATTCGACATGTGTTTTCACTAACGCACCCTTACATGCTCACAGAACGAAATCAGATAAGAATACGGGACAAAGCCACGCGGGTTTCATTGCTGACTGCCCCCAAGTACTGTACTTGCCTTTAAAATCTTTGAATGGCAAACCAGAGACTAGGCACATCAAAGATGAGAGCTGCGAGCACTTGCCACCAGCAATCTAAAAATTAAGACTTCTTAGGAAAGAAGAGCTTAAAGGACCAGTGTTCTTACATCTGTCCAATAGCAACTACCAGAGCTGAGACTAACCTGTTCACATCCAGACCTTATTTGGAAAACTACGCCAATCCAGCCTGAGTTCTTGAATCAAAACGCTCAGCAGTTCAATCCTACAGTGATTCCTTCGACTCCGGACTCAGCACAGGTGAGGTCACACCTCAAGTACTGGGTCAGTTTTGGGCACCTCAATATAAGGAGGCCACTGAAGTGCTGGAGGGGGTCAAGAGGGTTGTTAAAAGGGTCTGGAGAACAAGCCTTATGAGGAGTGGCTGACGGAGCTGGGGCTGGTAAGCCTCAGGGAAAGTTTCAAGTAAAGAAATACACAAGAGCATAGCTTGGAGAATTTTTTCAAGGGACAGGAGAACACCAGACCAGTAAGAGTATTTTAGCTGTGTCTTCTTAAATA
>VZRI01013663.1:412645-519269 GCA_013397515.1 Upupa epops | reverse complement strand
AATGCATTAATTAATGCATTCTCAGGAAAAATTCCAATGTCTAACCACCTTTTCTGTGAGGAAGGGCTTTCTAACATCTGATCTAATCCTCCCCTGAAACGAGTTGTTCGAAGACTGACACTGTTATCTGTACAGTCATCATTTTAGTTAATTGGGTTTAAATAATTTACTGTCTTTACCAAGTACTTACAGTCACATTCAAATTGGGGCTGATGTTCTGTTTTCCTCCGCAGTCACCTTTCATTCAAACCGGGTGCCTATGGCATCATGTAATTAAGTTACATAACAGAGGTCTGGAAACCGGTTCCATGGAAACGCTTCAAGACAACACTCCTGATTATCTTTTAATACACTCGGTAAGAAAAGGAACAATTACTCCTCTGCTGGCTTCCTATTTGAAAGGAAAGCAAGAACTAATACTCTGTACTGAATACCAGCACTTGGTTGTAAAACAAAAGCAGCCAACACAACGCAGGTGCTCTGTCAGTGTTTTGTAGTATTATTTTCTTCAAATTAGGGCACAGATTTGTTTCCTTCCACGCCCCACAGGATGAACAGCACAGGGCTGGGTACAAATCTTCTCCTGAAAACAGACTTTTTACTGCTGAACGAAAAAATGACTGTCTCTTCATCTGAATTTTGTATCATTGTTTTTAAAGAGATTTTCAGGTTTTAGATGATGAAAATAAGGCTGGTGTCTGAAGATCAGAGGGCTTGCCTCAACAAATTATTCAGCTCCCCAGTTGCCTTTTTAAAAGCCTCTCAAAGCCTTTTTCAGCTCTGTAACACTATGTAGACACTTCCTTTTCAATAAAAAGGACAAAACTGCAACTTCTGTATAAAGAAACCCTATACTACCATCTAATGCGCTCACTAAGGCTATCGAGATCTGACAGTATTCATTGCAGACTGGAGTATTCAACAGTGAAACATTACTTCAAAGGATGCACCACCACTACCGGAAAAACCATCCCCCCCCTCCGCCTGGTAGAGCACACAGGTAGCCCCAGCTGTACCAGCCTGCTTTCCAGCACAGACACCAATGTGACACTTCTTGCAGAAACTCCGTGACTCCTCTAGGAGACAGCACATACAGCAGGTAAAGCTGACTTCACCCCAGTTTCAAGTAAAGAAATNTGGGCACCTCAATATAAGGAGGCCACTGAAGTGCTGGAGGGGGTCAAGAGGGTTGTTAAAAGGGTCTGGAGAACAAGCCTTATGAGGAGTGGCTGACGGAGCTGGGGCTGGTAAGCCTCAGGGAAAGGAGGCTGAAGCAAGACTTTATTCACTGCCTACAACTACCTGAAAGGAGGCCTTAGAGAGGTGGGGACTGGTCTCCTCTCAGAAATGACAAGTGATAGGACAAGAGGAAACGTCCTCAAGTTGCACCAGGGGAACTTTAGGAAAAGATGCTCTACTGAGAGACTCAGCAGGCCTGGAACAGGCTGCCCAGGGCGGTGGCTGAGTCACCATTCCTGGACACGTTTAGAAGTTGTGTAAATCTGGAGCTCGGAGACATGGATTACTTGTCTTGGCAGAGTTTGTGGTGTGACCTGATTAATTTAAAGGTCTCTTCAACAGAAACAATTCTGATCTAGGAAATGCATTAATTAATGCATTCTCAGGAAAANCAGTTTCAAGTAAAGAAATACACAAGAGCATAGCTTGGAGAATTTTTTCAAGGGACAGGAGAACACCAGACCAGTAAGAGTATTTTAGCTGTGTCTTCTTAAATAAAAACCAATCTGTGTGCTGTTTCTTGTCTGAGGATAGCAGGCTCAGTTGGAAGTCTGTTAAAAGAGGGTCTGTGAGCGTGGATCAGCTCATACAGGTTCTGGGAAACGGGACGTGCGCAGCTGCGTAGGTGAATGAAGAGGAGTTAATCTGTCCACTGAGTGCTGTAAAGCACTAGGTGTCTCGCTGCAGTTTTTTCCAAATAAACTTGCAATCTTTGGAATAAAAATACCAGCTATGAGAAATCGCTCAGTGCTGAAAAGCAAACGCTGGTTAAGACCTCCAGATTTTTAACAAAGACAAAAGGACGTTTATGCAGATCAGCTATTGATTTCTGTTAGCCAATCACTAGCTATTAATTCCTCTAGCAGCCGAAATAATGACTTGTGAAGCTTACAGAACTGTGAAATTGGAATTATAGATTTTAAATAAAGCCGGTTATGGAGTCAAATTTAGAGAGCTGGTTAGAATATCCCTACATACGGCTCAAAACGCGTAAGCATAGACGGTGAATCAAATTCTGTACACAAGCCAAGCCTTAAACAGCGGATTAAAGCACAAAGGCCTCACATCACAAAATCTCAGAATCCCTTCATTTGACAGAGACCTCTGAGAGAGGCCAAGCTCTGCCCTGTCACCACTGAATCACGTCCCTAAACACCAGGTCCACACTTTAGTTAAACACCTCCCAGGGACGACAACTCTACTACCGCCCTGGGCAGCCTGTTCCAATGCCCAGTGATCCTTTCAGTAAAGAAATTCTTCCTAACATCCACCCTGAACGTCCCGTCTCATCTAGCTGCATTCATTTATAATGTGTATAGACCCCGATCAAGAAGAGAATTCCAGTGCGTCTAAACGCATCCTTGTGGACTTGGGTGTGTTCTCCTATGTGGTATTTCTAGGAATTCTAACATCCACAAGCAACATTTTAATGTCAAACATAACAGGCAATCTCCAAAACAATGATCTCCAAATGCCTCGGCTTTCTGTCCTTCCGTTGTCTTTGAAGCATCTGCTGTTTACACATAAGGAAGAGAGGAAACTTTTCTTCAACAAGAAAGAAAAAAGGTTTCTCCCCCACAAAGATGATCCAAATTTTTCATTACATTTACTCTTGTACTACTCACATTCCTAACAGTTTGAGGTGCGCTAAGCAGTTTGGCTTGATTAATTCTTAAAGTTCTTTGTACTGATAGACAAGAAAGGCACCAGGTAAATCAAGCTGTGGCCCAAACAGACCAAATACACTGAAATGGACTGGAAACAAACTACTCACATCCAAAGGGTCACAGGAAAGCTATCTCGCCCTAAAACAGACCTAAAAGCCCTCTGATAAAGTTAAAGCCATTGTAGAAGTGATGTGATGACACGTACGAAAAAAATCAGGTTTATGAGACAGGAAAATTGCATTCACATTAGAGAGGAGCATTTCGAGGTTGGAGAACAGTGATTAATAAAAACTTCTACCTTAATGTGAGAGAAATATTTTATTCAAACAGGAAACAAGAGTTTTTGCTTTGCTCTCTAGAAACTACCCATCAGGAAGGTTGCAGAAGGCTAGGATCTTAAACCAAAGTAACAGGGTCTTGTGACAGCCCCAAAAATGCAGTCAGAACTGGAAGCGACTGACTGTGTTCCAGGTGTAGTTGGCAATATTTACATCTCGGCATACGAGAACAGAACGTTCTGACTACTAACGTGAGCAACCAGCTGTAAAGGGTAAGCTTAAGCGTGAACTTTGTTTTCCTCTTTTCTGCATTTAACAGAACTTTTTCTTTCAAAAAGAAAACCATACACAGCTCTTCAATTCAGGACTACGCTTCCCAGCTTTCTGCTTTAGCAAGACTGCGAATCGAAGAGCAGTAATACGACTGTAAATACAAGAAAGGGGATTTCTAACCAAGACAGACTATCAGTCAAATCGACCCAAACGTTAAGTCATCATTATTTACACGAATGTGAGCTGCACGGTAACAACTGAACCGTCATTTACCGTGTTTCTGATAGGAATTTTCTTCGGTTCTGGTGGCACATCCTGAGGAACAAATTTCACTGGTTCCTTAATCTGCCTCCGCGATCTTTTGGTCCCATCTGGTAAGGTTTCCATGGCGATATCAGCCTCCATGTCACTGCTGCCTGCCTGGTCACACTCTGAGCATTGCCTGCAACGTGGAAGATTTTCTATTTAGAACTTCAGTCACAAAAGCAGATAAGGAAGCCGAAGGGGCACCTACACGAGCTTCTGAAACGCACGGCATTTTAAGCAACTAAGCAAACAGCAAGATGTTCTTATTTCTGTGGGTTTTTTTTCTGACAATATTTAACTCTGAAAACAGATGTACCCCTGCACCCCTTGCAACATACTGTATCCCCATTTTTAACGGTACCCCACTCACTGTCTTCTATTCATTACTGTAGCAACTGCTGTTTACAATGACACGGTGGAACCCATTCAGAGGAAAGCACTCTTGCGTCAGGGATTTAGGAGGCATGTTAAGATCATCAATTTTATGTATTTTCTACAAGATTTTGAATCTGAAAACATGGGTAAGAGGCAAAGATACACCTGGACAGCTGTATTATCAAGGTTGAAGCATCTAGTTAAAAAACTGCTTACGGAGTTTTGGAAAGGTATAAAACTGCAATCAGAACTCGGAAAGTGAACAGATGCTGGGGTAATGCTACTAACAAGCTCCATGGCAGAATTAACAAGATGGGAATTCATCAGGTTTTGCTCTTATTGGCAGAAAACATTCATCTTATGCAAAGCCATAAATGCAGGTGTTTAACTAAAAACGTTAAGGAAGACCTAACATTTGTGCTGGCAAGAACTGTATTTTGATCCATTCCCACACTGCCCTTCCAAGAGCTGCAAGCCCTTTCCAATTTCGGCTCACCACTCTTCTCCTATCAAACGTGTTCCTTGTTCCTCTCAACTGGGAAGGCATGTTCAAGCATGGGCAGCTTCAAGAAACATGAGAACCTACGACCCCCTTACTCTGGGTAAGCAAAGAGTGCTTTCTCTTGGTTTGGATGTTTTGGCATTTAAGACATTTCAGGAACGGGTAACACCAGGCCTTTCTCTAGCAATGCAGGTACTGAAAAAATCAGCAAGTACATGACTGAGAAACAAGGAGGAGAGGAACAGCTGGAGGTATTTTTGGGTAAAGTATCCATGAAACCATGATGAGAAAACCTTGTTACCTCCCAAAAACCTGAGTGCATCAATCAGCACTATGATGCTCCCAATACAAGGAGAAAAGGGAGTTGTTGGAGTTTGCACTGACATTTTTATACGTTAGCAATTTTACATCATTACCCAACAAATCAGAACAAAAAGAACACTGAAGATGTGGTATACCAGTACTGAATAGGCAGCACCAAGAATATGAACTGATGTCCAGATACTAACGCGTGTTGATGGGACTTCTGGTCAGAAATGGCACAGCTCATTCTGTCCCCTGGCAAATGCTCCCCACAGCAGTTACCACTAAAATAATCTGGCCTTCCAGAACAAAAATAAAGCCCAGTAAGCTCCATACAATCGCCAGGCCTCATCTGGTTCATCTCAGTGCACAGCATTTTATCTGCTACCAGACATTACCACCTCTTCAGCAACTACATTTCAATGGGAAGAGTCAACCCTTGTTGGTAGCTGCCAAATAGTTCCTAATGCATACATCAAATTTCACAATCACTATATCATCTTTATATTAACCGTATTGTCCGCCAACACCTGTGCACTGCTCTTGTATCAGTTCAGATCAGTCTCTAGCAGGATACATCCAAAGCGAGTGTGCCTGCAAAGCACCTTATCCAAACAGATGGAAAGGTATGATTTCATACAGTAATTACATAAAGTAGCTTTGTGCTCTTCATCTGAAAATAAATCCACTTGAAATGAAGACCTTTCTAAATATTTCAGTGTAATGTGTAATGGTTATCCTTGAGAAAAGTGACAGGCCTCTGAAATGAGAGCATTGTTAAGTGCTTGAAACCAGTTTCTAGTAACTGAGAGACGCTAAAATCACTATTATGATTTCAGTAAGGCTGAAAACATTAACGCCTTCTCATGTTCAGAAACATTTTTAAAGTTCAGAGACATTCTGCAAAACAGAACGAAACGTGAAGCATACAGAGAAACTTCATGCTAAATCTCCAACATTTAAATACATACACATTAATAAAACATGACTCATCACCAAACTCCTGCAAAGGCTCACGTTTGCAATTATGCTTAAAAGATTAGCAGTGACCATGGAATGGAAGGTAAACATTTAGAACCAATCCTTTTTAACTGTTTCCTTCTCTCTATCTGAAAGATGACTAAAGTTTACATTGGTTGCCACTGATTTTCAGCGCCTTTCAACCAGTCTCTCACTTTGAGGAATTTCCCACTATTCCCATTGTCCGACTTCATCGTTTTGCGTAAGTCCTCACTCCACCCCACACAAACACCTGAGACGTTTGATACGGCCCCCATAGAAAAAAATAACGGCATTCTTCCCCACAGCTTAATCAAACGATTAAAACTGTACTTAAACAGGAGGGAAAGAAAACACCTGCTGAACTCAAGCTTGAATTAAGGGGCTGGTCTATATGCTCTCTATTGATCCTGAAGAGAACACATACAGGCATGTTCAATGGTGAGAAGAATGCAGTCAATACAGCTCAATTTGTCTGCTAGAATCTCGCACTGCAGAATATGCCTTAGCTAATTAGAAGTAAAAGCTAAGTTTGGGATCAGAGAGATAACTGAAGCATGAAATTCACAACAAAGGTAAGCTCTATCTTTGATGCAAAAACGTTGTACTACCTAACCTGACCTATTCTGCCTTTAACACCTACTGGGAATGGTGGTTTTACATCTTTCAGACTGATTGCTTTTTGGGAGCCTTTTCAACTCGGTCAAAAAGCAGAAAATCAAGAGAGCCCTGGGCAAACACAGAAGCTACCGAAACTAAGAAAAAATGCTTCCTGTAACACAAGTGCTTGGTAACTTCGACCAAGGAGCTCAGAATGCCCTTGAAATAATGAAAAGTCCGCCAACCATATTAAATATTTAAAGGAAAATTAATTTCAGAAAAACAACAGTGAAGGTGAAAAACCTTTCTGAGATTTGCAGCTTTTAAAGGACGTTTTAATTTACTAACTAAATTTACTGAGGTAAATCCAGGTTTCGTCGTGTTACATTTCATGCACTGGCGATCTTGCTCTGCACGCAATCAGCACAAGTACCCTAAAAATTGCTAAAGTAAATATGACACCTTTTTTTTGAAAATAAGATACCATGAAGACATGAAAAGAGAAACCATGTTCTGTCAATTAGAACAGCTTTAGTGTATTTTAAGGAGGAATACTTCTGCAATTCTGATTTGGTACCTTATTAATGTTTGGAGAAGGTGATGATGCTTCCTGGAGATGCTGAAAGCCAACATCTCACCAGGTACAAACTGCAGCTGAAGAACTGCTGCTAACACGCTTCAGAGAGGTTTAGAAACACACAGGGCACCAAGAAAACACAGCAGCACACTGACTGTATGACAATTTGAAAATCTACTGTTCGCTAAAATTCAGTTTTCCATCAGACCACTTAGCTTTTGTGCTGCTCCACCGCCACAAGATTATTAACTCAAGGAAACGTAACAGCAGCAAGTATGGTTATGCAGATGCTTCTGCCGCCGCACATCTGACTTGTAAGACTGAAGTAAACCAAACTGATCTCCCACATCCCAGTAAACCGATCTACTACTCACAAGTTTGTTTTTAGGTATTTACAAGTGTTTAGGAATCCTAAAATCCAGATGGAGCTCCATATCTGGGATGTAAGACAGACATCAGACCAAGTCTTTAATTTCCTGCCTATGGCTTCCTATTCCACAGCAGCATTCATAATTATCACAAATGAGCTCAATAGTTCATTTGGAATGAAAATAACTAAAGCTGTAATCTATTTCTATACAGCAGCTAACAATGAGAAATCTTCACAACTTTTATTTTACCTTGAAATGCCACTGCTAATTATCTGAAAATAAATAACTCCGTTCAGACTGCCTCACAGCATTTGCAAGCTTATTCAAGTTTATGTTCTATTTTAAGGACAGCGATAACTCAGACAACACATGAACAGCATTCCTACCAGTAACTATTCTTAGTCTTCCTCGGCATCCTTGTAAGAGGTGGATCCAGGCAACCAAGATGGTAATGAAGTTTACAAGTATCACACAGCAGCAGTAGGTGTTGATCATGGTTCTTCTTGCAAATTCCACAACTTTTAAGACAGGTAGCAGAAAATCATTAGAGTTACATTTGAAATCATAAAGAATACATGATACATCCCAGCACATTCCCCCAAGTTTCATTTAAACAAGTGGAATGCATCGTTTAAGTGCATAATTACATTTTAAGGAGCTTCTACCTCTATAAAGCACAAAAGGCACTTAATACATTGACATGAACAATAAAAGGGCAAATACAGTTATTTTTTTGAACACTCATACTCTGAGATTCTAGCACATTCTACTGCTAAGCTTAGTTAAAAACCACTCAGTAGCTTCACAACTTACAGAAGAGGCAAAGGTGGAACAACTAGAAAGTGAATACATCATGTTCTTGGGAACTAATATAAATAAAAGTAGAGACATTTAAAGCACAGATATCCCAAAGCATTTGACGCTCGGTTACTGTGACTGAACAGCAACAGCACTGTTGGCAAAATTATCACCACAGATGACTGCATTCAAAACAGAAGATGACAAGCTACAATTGTTAACATCACAGAGACAAAGGACTCTTCTGTTTCAGCTGTAAAGAGTGGGTAAATGTTCCTAACAGCACTGCTGTCAAATTAAGTAAAGATCTCCGAACCCTACTGATGTGTGAAAAACTGGCCACTATTCAACCCAGCCTTTAGAAGTGAAACCAAGGTTTGAAGCATTTTATTCATAAAACTTAGAGCAAACAGTTTTCCCTTTCCACCTTCGTAAATCTGCAGCTTGACTAGATAGTGCATCATATCTGTCAAGAATTCATTACTTACCTATAAAGTACGGCTGGAAGCGTAGATGTCTTTTGCGTTCCTCCTTCCTTCTTACTTGGTTTCCTTTCCTTAGGAGCGCGTAAAATGGCTGGTATGTTCAATTTCTGTTGGGTTTGAACAAATGCAGTACACATGAGTCTCGAGGCTTGTAAAGAATACCCTCCAATCTCAGTGCATAAAGAGCAAGACTCAAATTACGAGAGGGAAACTGCTTAGCTATTTCACGGAGAAGAGCAACTACTAATGTTTCTCTCAGTATGTTATAAGCTAATATCTTGCTCTTTTTGTTTAATAAATAACAGCTTTCACATTTTTATTCAAGCTTCAAATAGAGGGGCGGACACAATTGCATTTGTCTAGGTAAATTTAAACTCACAAATTCAACAGAACACCGAAGTGGTTTATTTTCCCCAGCATCCCTGCTACATTGGTGCTCAATAGGTTAATTAGAAAAACCATCTTATTGGACCAAGCCCTCCACAAAGCAGATGAGATTCTCTTTGGGCTTCTACTAATCTGCAGCATGCTAGCTTCTCAGACAGCAACCATCTATCAAAGTCATTTCTCAGCAGCCCTGTGGGTCTGCATCTGTTCAACCAACTGGAAAAAAATGTCATGCAAGCTGTGTAAATGAATTCTACTCAATTTTTCCTTTCTTTTCTTTAAGGTAGTAACAGTTCCCCAGTAAATACGTATGTGAATACTTACTCACAGCCATCTATAAAAAGAGGGGGAAAATTAATTTTTATTCAAGAGATGTATTCTTTGAGAATCCTTCCTCACTAGGAGAAAAGAGCGGCAGACCAGTAGAAAAAGCTGGCATACCTCAGAACTACTACTGCATAAAGAAAGGGTAAGCAGGTATTGCAGTTTAAAACACTTTATGACACTAAACCTGTAAAAAGTCGCCATATGAGTTGAAGCCTACAGAAACTAAAGAAACTAAAGTGTGGAGAAAAAAATCATATGATTAACTCAGGTTTCATGTTAATGCTCATCACATATGACAGGTCAATCAGGGACACCAAATGAAAGACTTTTGCAAGCAAGATCATTATTACAACAAAATTAAGCAGCCAGTTCCCAGTAGGTGGTTTGCAGAGGTCTAGAAACCTCAGTGAGGAATAATTGTCCCCAGAGTAAAGCCTTCACCGATCAAATCGATTTATTCAGCCATAAAAGTGACAGACAGAAACAAAAGGCCTATTCTTCGAAAATCAGTTCTGGTTATGAACGGAAAAGGGTGGAGGGGGGAAAATAACCAACCAACCTGTCCTATGATTCTACCCAGCAGAGCCCAAATGCCTTGCCCTTCATTGCGCAGTTTTCCATTCATATTTTGTAGCTCTTCCAAGGACTCACACAGCTGAAAACATAAATAACAAAAAATCAACAGGAATGAAAATCCATTGAGAGTTATTTAATACAATTTATTCAACCTGTATGGTGCACAACTTTATTGAGGCATTCAAAAAAACCAGTGGAATTTATGTCAGAATTGCAATCCTCCAGCAATTTAACACAACTAAGATGAAAACATGGTCAGACTCCTGTTCTGTGAAAGTCTGAAGCACTTCAGCATGAAAATCAGGTTTCGGAAAGTCAGTTAGAAAGCAAAACTAAAATACAGCAACATCACATCTGTGCTGTCCACAGTAAATAAGCACCAAGATTCCAACAAGTAACTAAAAGAACTGAAGCTCTATATTGTCAAACCAAAGAACACCTTCAGAGAAAGATCTAATTAAAGGATGCAAGCACAAAAAACCATTCTCTCCTCTGAAAATAAGTTGGTGCCCGTCTGTGTTCCTGTGCGACTTGGTCTGCGTGATCCTGCTGTGGCAGGGGGATTGGACTGGATAACCTTTCGAGGTTCCTTCCGATCCCTAATGATTCCAATAATTCTATGAAAACATGCCCAGCAGTTCAAGAATTAACAGCAACACTGCCCTGTAATGAGCAGCCATCACTTGACAGGCTGCTGAATTACAGCATGCCATCCTTCACCGCAGATACAGTACTCCTATGTTCCCATCAGTGCACAACTTGTGTCTGGATCCCTCTCTCATGGGGTCAGTGAAAGAACCTGTGCCCAGCTCAGCAGAGGACACTCTACGAGCTGATTCTGTGTGTATGGTGGGACAGACCACAGAACATTTTTCTCACAAATGTGTTTTTGAAAATATTAGAAACTATTCTTCCTTTAAAACTCTTTCTACCTCATTTTGTTTGAAAAGCAAACTGCTATCAAAATGAATGGCGGCAATACTATAAGAGTGCAATGGTTTATTATCCCTTTTTCTTCACCTTATTGTACTCCACATGAAGCTTTTCTTGCTCATTTTCTAGCTTATCCTTTATATTCTTCTGCTCAGCCATATTCTCCTGGATTTGAATCATGCGCATATTTCTCTCTATAGAAAAGAAAATTGCATTATTGGATATATTTTCAAGTTTTATGCACTGAAAAAGTGAAGCTATGAAAAGCATAAAGCCATAACAACACAAACCACAGATCTATAGCCTATAGATTTATCACAGAGACTGAGTAGAATGAACATGACTAGTCATAACGTTTAGGTGTAGCTGCATAAAGAGTATAGCTATTGAAACGGTGAGCTTTGATCAACCATCTAGTGAATGTCTCCAAATTTATTTCACACAGAATTGGAAGAAAATGTAAGTGGGTGGGTGGGACTATACCCACAGGTACCTAAGCTTCCACTCCCTTCTTACGAAAAGGGCTTTCTTCTCTCCTGAAATGTCTTCCTAAAAACATAACCCTCTATGTAAACGCATACCAAGCAGTAATGTAACTGGCCTAAAATGAAGTGGGACCTCCTATGCACCTAACAGCAAACAACGAAGCACAAGTCAAATAAAAAGGCCAATGAATTGGCACAGCACAAATAAATCAAAAGTGGAACTGTTTTATTGAGAGATACATGTGATTCTGAACATTACCAAGGTAATAATTCACAAAATCAGCAGTGAGAGCAGGTTGTTTATGTTTTCTTCTTCCATCCACACTGGAACTGGTATCTGAAGTATCCACAGGAAAGATGTCTGTGCTAATTCCCATTAATTCGGCTTTGCGCATAAGCTTTCGGATGGCTGAAGCACTGCTGGTCAGTGGCCGTGGGAGCTTCTCCCTGGGGACCCAAGCCTGAGGCCTGGTGGTGCGAGCCAGCTCTGCCTTGGCACGGTACTGCTGCAGCCTGGCATTGATCCGAGCCTGCAATAAATAATTCCATCAATTAAAAATATAAGGGAACAAATCCAGATGGGGTTTGAGCTACAGCCTTTTGGAATACATCTGCATTTTATTTTCATTTTAAAAGCTGCACAACCTCATCAATGCCATTTTGATTACAGAACTGAGTCAAGAAATAGCCACTGATGCAGACACTACACTTTTACTTCAAAACGCATAGACAAATAGCATCCTTTCGCTAGGTTTTGCAGTTACATACACATTTCTTCACAAGATTTCCCCACCCTACCACTGTAGAGCCTCCCTACCCTCAAGCAGATCAATATTCCTGCCTAACTCGGTATTTGTTATCCTGGTGATAATTCCTCTTGGAGACCAAATTCTACAAATTAATTTATTATACATTTATTTAATTCCCTACTATAACAAGTTTTCCATCCTAGTCATTTCTTTCTTGTTTAACTTCAGTGACATTGGTGCCAGGAATACAATACCTGAGCTTCTGGTGAGAGTTGTTTTTCTCTTTCCTGCAGGGACATTTTACAGTAAGATTGTAGTGCCAGGTAGTTCTTCCGCTTCCATTTCCTGTCTAGCCTGTCTGCATGCTGCTTACAATAGGCAAAGAAAGGGTCAGCTATATCCTGATTCAGAGAAAACAAAGGAGAAGGAACAGAAATAACGTAAGACATACAAGGTTAAAAGGCTCTGTACACCAGAAATGTTCTGGCGATCAGTTCACATGTTCAACTAGGCACCCTTCTAAGAAAAACATTCACTTAGAAATGTATGTCATCTGGATGCAATTTACTATGAAGTGTTTCTTTCGCTGCTTTCATTGCATGACCCTAGACGTTTTTAAAAGCATTACCTATTTCTCTACTGTACTCTCTCTCATTCCCAGAAAAAAGAGCAGTACAAGGCCCTAAGTGCAAGTCTCTTTAATATAGAACATGTATTGTTAACTTCCTGCTGCCTCACAGTATCTACTGCATTTTATCCTGTAAGGGATTAGCAGCTCTGAGTAATGCACACGATAGTATACATGTTTTTCTCAAACAATTTTCCAGATGTTTATGATTTATTATCTCTCGGATGATTTTTTTCCATGTTTCATTCCTCGCTCCATCAGATCTGCACATTACCAAAGGCGTGAGTTCATAGTGACTTCTAGCATTTTCAGACTTGGCAAGCAGACTACAAATATCTGAGCAATGAGGAGATGCAGTTTGAGAAATACATTTCATTGCCTGTGTAGAAACATCATGCACCCCCAGATGAGGAAGAAAAACATAAAGCAGTCTTCCTTAAATTAAAACAAATATTAATAAATAAAGTGCCTATAAAATTTTCCATCTGTAAAACACAGACCAAGAACATTTACTTTCTTTGTGAACAGATTTCATTTCTATGTAGATTTTCAGAGTGACAACTTGCTTCCAAAACTTAGCAGCAGCCTAAAAATAGTCTGTGTGAGGCCTTCATTAAAAACATTTTGGTTATGGGAAGGCAGACTTTTTTGCTTTGGAAAGGCAGATTCATAGGCACAGAGTAAAAATTCACAGACGAGCATGTGAAGAATCAGCAGTACACACAAACGGGGACAACAGCAAGGTAACTGCACGGTCTTCCCATCTATCAGTCCCGCAGAAGAAGTACTTTGTGCCTCCTTTAAGAATCAGTGTTCTCAAAAGAATCGGTGTCAATACTTCAATCGATGCTGCTCTGTGTGTTTCCTTTAGTACTTGCAAGGCAGTAAGAAGTTAAACTGTGCAGCCATGATCACTACAGGCTTAATATGAACGGTACATATCTGCACGAAATTTGGCAACCCAAAAATCCTTGTACTGTAAAAATGACATCAGAAGTAGGAGCTTCAAATCTGAACTGCTTTAATCATATCACAGGGATTAAACTGCTAAGAACACATGTCAAAAAGTTATAAATGCTTGCTTCTAATTCAGATTCCTAAGATTGACAATACCACAAGGAGAGTCGTATCTGCACTGCAATTTGAAGGAAAACTGGAAAACATGCATGCAAGAACTAGCAATAGAAATGTAGTTGATTTCTTAAGACTATTATATTAGACAAAGAGACCAGTGTATCAACCATGGTGAAGTTCAGGAGTTAGAGCGATAATTCATCATATCCATAATGTCATGTAGCCTGGTAAGCCTTCACTGTTAACCTCCTCTATCCCCTTCTCCCAGGCCACTTCAAAGGTGCTCAGAGTTGGACAATTTGGTGACCAAAATGCTCTTCTTGGACAGTCCATTTACTCAGCCTATGATCTGCTACCAGTTTACAAAAGCTTAGCTCTGGCCTAGTGAGCAAAGGCGGCACAGGCACGGCTCTAGGTAGTCACGACAAGCTTTTGATACAACTCTGATTCTGTCTTTCCCAAAGCTACCTCTTCTGCTGCTGCTTCTGAGAGGAGGCCTTCCTTTTGAGCACAGGTCACATGGAAATAAGCTCTGCACATCCCAGCATCACAACTAATGCACACACCAGTTCTGGCAAAACGAGGATCTTCACAAAAACTGCATTCCTGAATAAAGAAGAGTGGAAAATACCACAGTAAGTATTTCGGTGCCTAATAGCTGGTCATTTACATCTTGTATGTAAAAACAACACGTACGCTCGCATGCTGCCAAGAGCTGACACCACTTGGAAACTTCACCCCTGCATTATTGACTTAATTTTCAACAGGCAATGGAAAGCTGCTTAAACAGTCTGAACAGCGTATCGGATGAATTTCTATACAAACTTCCATGTCTTGTATTCCCCCTCACAGCAACAACAGATACCACCCAAGCAACTCGTGCACAATTAATTACCGAAGTATGGCAGCGCAAACAACATCACCAACGAGGAAATGTTAAACTGTTCAACAAGCCAAAGGACAAGTGACAAGAAAAGAGCATCGTTCTGGACAACTGAAAGCCACAGGTAAGTAAGTTGAGGGACTTTCATGAGCAACGATCAGGAGTAAATGCGTGGCAATACAGAAACAGACAAGTTCAAGTCAAGGGCCCCAGCACTGCTATCAACTTTTTTAATACTGCTTTGCAGCGGTCTTTCAGTATGAATTCTGACTTATAGCCCTAACATAACCCTTGCAGAATGCACATCTGTTTCTTTCTTCGTGAACCTAACCTTCAAGTTCTCCATTTTGCATCCTACAAATCCTCTTCACTTTCCATCCACACTTTGGCAATCTGTCACTAGCTCACTTTAAAAGAAAGCAATTAGCACCTGTTTAAAAAAGTAAGGGAAATTAGGGGGAAACAGTGACAAATTATGAAGAACAGTGGCAAGGAAAACAGAAATAAGGAGGGAGAGAAGAGCAGTGGGATAACGAACTTTTATCTCCTTTTCAGTCCTGAGGCTCACTGCAACTCTATAGAGAAACAATGCTGGGAAGACTTCTATCATATGTGAAAATGCAAATTAAAGGTACTCGCTGGTCGTGCATCTCTTCTAAACTTACCTTGGCACCGTACTTTGAATAATTCATTTCTGTAAGCGTTACGGGCCGCAGTTTGTCAATATCTCCAAAAGCCACTCCTGGAACATAGAGGGCACACACAATATGGACCCACCTAAAGCAGGAGAGAAAACCAGGTTACTGTTATCAACATCTTGCTCCTGTATTATACTTACCATCTGAAAACTTCCAAGCGCCTTGTAAACGGTTCAGACAGTAACAGAAACGCGTTTAAGGAAAGTGCATCAGAAGAACCCAGTGTATTTGGAATGAACAACTGACTACCAGAGAAGTCCCACAGGAAAGCCTATCTGAAAGAGCCTGTTACTCAGCTGTGCTCTTGTTCATGGGCCATAAACAAACTGGAGAGTAATAGGCCTAAATCTTCAACACCAAGAGGCATAAAAAGACACAGCATGAATTTGGACCTTAGTGCCCAGTAATCAAATACAAGACAGTGGTAAAGGCTTCCAGCTCAAGTCTGCCTTAGACGTTT
Source organism: Upupa epops (assembly GCA_013397515.1). Classification (NCBI taxonomy): domain Eukaryota; kingdom Metazoa; phylum Chordata; class Aves; order Bucerotiformes; family Upupidae; genus Upupa; species Upupa epops. The sequence goes on along the minus strand of VZRI01013663.1, from coordinate 503,296 downwards.
TCATAACATGAACCATTCAGTTGCAAAAAGTCAACCTTGCAGCACAAGACGTTACCTTTTCAGGTAATAAACACTTTCTTACAGATCCAATTCTGTAAGAGTGCAGAGAAGGGCAACAAAGCTGGTGATGGGTCTGGATGACAGGTCTGATGAGGAGCAGCTGAGGGAACTGAGGCTGAAGCAGCACCTTGTCGCCATCTACAACTACCTGAAGGGACATTGTAGAGAAGTGGGTGCTGGTCTCTTCTCACAGGTCATTAGTGATAGAACAAGGGGAAACAGCCTCAGGCTGCACAGACTCTTAGGCTGGACAGCAGGAAAACTGCTACTGAAAGAGTGGTCAGACTTGGAACAGGCTGCCCAGCAAGGGGTTTGAGTCACCATCCTGGGAGATGATTTGGATGTGGTGCTTAGAGATAAGGTTTAGTGGTGACCTTAGCAGAGTAGGGTTATTGGTTGGACTCGATCTCAAGGGTCTTTTCCACCCTGAATGATTCTATGATTCTATGGAATGTGACAGCATGCCAGCTGTCAGAGAACAAGCTGAGTTAGTGAAGTGTTCTGCCAAACTTCTTGCTGCTCAGACAGGGAGTAAAGCTCATTACTGGTTTAATTACAGTATAAATACTCCTGCAGACAGCAGAACCCTCTACCTCACTACAATATTACATGCAAAAACTAAGATGATTCTCATCAGTATTGGAAAAGCACCCCTTATTTCTGCCTGCTTCCCCCCAAAAATCACAAGACATGACTGTGGGGGAGGAAAGAAACACCCAGTACCACCTCTCCCCTTCCTCGCTGTATTCAGAACCAGCAATAGTTTGGCCTCAATCAATACCACAGCTTTATGAAATATTTTTCTCAGAACAGCATGTGCGTGCGTGCATCCAAGTGTGCTTTCTGGTAAATGCAGTGCCTTTAGTACAACACAGACATCATTTAAATGAGCACATTCTACTTGTTTTCCAAAGGAATCAAATGATTTTTTTAGAGGGCAAAATCTCACATACACAATGAGATCTGTCGCCCTAAGTGACTGCTTCTTCTAAATTAAAAAACCTCTGAACTCAGTAGGGCTTCTTTCCCATACTCTCCTATCGATCTGTGTTATAGAGTACTAATTGGCACAGAGATTCTACCATTCTGTGAATTACTGCTCTTAAAAATCCAAGGCTCTGGTTGGACATTTTTGATGCCAAGTTTTAATACAGCCTTCTAACCTCCAAAGTTCAATATAAAGATACACATCTTCTACAAGCAGCTGCTTCTCGATTTAATTTGCACAGTTTTTTCATGCTCCACTGGTGTATTAAATGCTGTGGCGCTCTGTAGGAGTTTATCTATGATAAACCCAACAGCTGGCTGCTTGCTTCTTACTGACCTTCTCAAAATGTTTTAGTATATGTCACCCAAGTATTGCGGTATTACAGATTTAAACTGCCATTTCCGTGTGATTGGCACACAAGTGCCTCATTTCTTTAACGACCTGTGTGCGAACTCAGACCTGAATCTATTAAAAACCATACACAAGTCAGTCAAGTTCGCCACTGAAGCAATTTCAGCAGCTTTTAATACCAGTTCTAAGTATTTTTCCGCTCATTTGTTTAGCTGCACATGTTTCAGAAGCTTGTAATTAAGACAAATTGGGTAATCAAAGAAGAATAATCTTCCTTGTTACTTTACCATCCATTTAGCTTGGAGCAATGATGACAGATGTTGATTAAGGAAGAAGAAAGACTCCACACCGAAACAAGGACAGAATTCATACTCTTGCATAACAGCATAGTGAGAAATAACATTTCATAAATTCACATTTATGTTTATGGAACTGAGAGGTTAATGTGCAAAGGCTTCAGCCGAGATATTAAGCACCACATTATTCTAATGATTCACCTTTCAAGGCAGGAACAAAGAAATTATTCCAACTTGATTATGCAGGGAAACTGAATAGGCTTGGTTTGCAATTTCCAGCACTAATGCACAGGAAGAATTTATTTGTAAAAGGTGGCAAGGGGATGGAGAGCAAAGGCGAGATAAAAGAGTCTGTTATTCAGCAGTCTCTCTCTGGGAGTATTTCAAGAAAGCCCAACTGGGTTGCAGCCCGATCTGTTCAATGTAATATGACATCAACCTCCAAACATCACTTCTTCACTCTTACCTGCCTGCATCAGTCTCCTTGAAGATTCCATCCTGGTTGGGACACAATTCACAGCTAGGTGTGACTCCGCATTTGCATGCATCACAAAACCAAGGTTCTGTGGAGTTTTCTGAAGCCGAGCTCATGATAGAGTCACTCTCTCCATCAACACCATAGCAACCTATGCACATGGAAAACGGAAGGCCAATATAAGAAAACCGTGTAAGTAGACAATTGTCAGCTATGATTTCAGCAGGAAACATACACACACATACATTCAAACGAGAGATTCTGAGACTGCCAAGAAAGCTTCTAATACTTTTGCAAATACTACCTTTACTTGAAAGCTTACATTTTTAAGAGATTCTAAGAAGCAATCTATTTTGTGACCGTCTCAGATTAACAAGAAGGACTCATTAACTTTATTCTTTTAGCAATACTTGGTGTCCTTCCAGACTACCCATTAAGAAGTAAGATAACAAGACTTAGCTCAACCAAAGATTGAGAAAAACTCCAAAGAACTTTCAACAAATAAAAAATGCATTTCAAACTAAATGCAACAAGCTAAGGAAACTCTGAGCATCTGTGGGCTTCTCTTGGATATTCCTGTCTTTCTCCTTCTCCCTAATCTGAATATGTATATATTTTTGAGAAGGGGGGAAATGGGGAAGGGGAGGGCTTTGTTTTGTTTGGAGGTTTTTAGAGTCAACAAATATTCACTCCACTTTTCCACTTTGCATTCAGCATCCAAATCAGCTACAAGACAATATACACACGAAATAAAACACACCGTTTGCATACTGCAGGTTTGCACACTTTAGGACTGAGATCAGACGACCTTCCGTAACTTCAACACCAAAGTACAGTTTGCAGAGCACAGGCTGGCAGTTCTGAGACACCATGTTGCTTGCTGATGGAAGTGTATTTTTTTTTAAGCTTTCTCACTTTTACCCAGTTTTGAACTATGGCTAGACTCAACCGTTCGCCTTCTCCACTTCTCTCTGGCATATCCACTGCATTCTTTATGATTGCTACGTGTATACGCATGCTTCATCACCGCAAATTAAGGCAAACAGTATCTTGACTGTGCTTTAGAAGTTTATATAATAAACTCTGCACACAGATAAGAGTCATATTATCAGTACTGCAAAGGACAACAAGGGAAGTGTTAAAGGCTGCAATGACGAAGCTATATTTACACAGTATTTCCACCAGTTACACAAAAGAAGAACATTATTTCATAGTCAACACCTAAAACACACTAGAGCCTTGACTAAAAGGTTCAGTTCAGCTATTTGTCAAGTACCGTGATCAAGTCAACATTTGTGCTTGCAGACCAGTTAAATTATCGAATTCTGCAGGAACATGATTTGTTACTTTGGTTCATTAACCCACTGACTGTAACAGAACAGCAGCAGTGCTCCAACGCCCCTTGTGACAGAACAGAGGTCTGTGTGGCAGACTAAACTGCATTCAGGAAATAAGCATTAACGCTGCAGGAATCACTTAAGAAATGTAGTCTTCCATTAGAGAACATGGCTCATCAATAAGAATTAAAATCAGAAGCCAGAATATTGCTTTTTATTATGAAAGTATTCCACAACCAAAGGACAAGTAATGAGCAGAAGTGTATCAACAGACAGATTTCATTAGTTACATGAGATGATAGAGCTCATACATAAGGTAACAGCATTTTCCTTTCAGGAGCTATCACTTCAAGTACCATTCCAGAAAGCAATTTCTGAAGTTCCAGTAGCACAATCTGAATAGGCGTCAGCAAAGCTACCGCTCAGCAATCGCACTGGTGTACAAACGCACAGCCTGTTGATATGAGAGCTGATGAATAATTAAGCTTTTTGTAATTCCTTCAGACTTCTTAACATATTAACATTTTCCTAAGTGTACTTGTTAAAAATTACCTATCACTACAGAAGCCGTAATGCTGCTGCAAACACTGCTGCTTCTGCAACAATTCCAATTAGATTTGCTTTTCGAACCTAAGTGCCACCAGTCTGCTAAAATTAGAATGGGAACTTCCCCAAAGTGTCTCACCCTCATTCTGAAACATTTGCTCTATTCTACCAGCCATTTATACCTGCTGATTTTTTTATCTGTCTTCCTATAACATAACAGGCGTATGCTGTAGCTATTTCCATCCTTGCCAAGCGCATCACCGTTGAGCATGCCTTCTGTAACAGAACAAATCCTGGTCCCTTTTTCAAGGAGATTAAAAAAGCCTTCTCTGGACTTACAACCCAAACTTTCTGTCCCAATTTGTTCCTAATCTTGGCACCAGCTTTAAAGGCTTTAAGACCTCTAACAGACAAGAGGGAATTCACCGTTTTCCTTTCTGCAGCTAAATGCCACTGTTACAGCCACCAAAAGGGTGCTCATTAGCTGGAGAAAACAGACTAGATTACCATGAGCCCTTGCTTATCAATACATTCAAAACAATCTTGCCCACAACAGAGATGAAGAAAAGGAAATCCAGTCCCCAGGACTGCTGCCAACTCGGTTACAGAATCAAAGCTGAAACAGAAAACCGTTTCCTCATGAAGTCACATAAGCAACAAAACGGCTGCACTCAGTTGTAGCTTTTCATACGCACACACACGAGAGCGTTACTGCTCACTGTGAGATAAAACAACTCCAGCCAAAGGTGTCAGAGTCCTTCATTCTTGACTGAGCAGCATCCCTATGCTCCAGAGTAAGTGTGAATTCTACATTATGTGCTGGAGAGTTGATTTTCTAAGAAGGGCCAGGACTAATGTACACAAACACAGAAAGCTCATCTTTAGGAGCAATACTTTCAAATGTGTAATACACCATAAACAATTTCTACTCAACGGCTTCAGTTTAAATTTGATCTAATTACACATAAAAAAAAGCAAAGCTGAGTCCCAAAATTAATTAGAAACAACTTCTTAGGCTGCATTTCTTTTAAGGATATGCAAGTGTTTTTACCCAGAATTTCTTACGCTTTTTACAGTAATTTGCCATTTCTGGTTTAAGTGGTAACAGAACCCAAAGGAGAGATATAATCTGTCACAGTAATATCCACACAGATACTACAAATCTGTTGAGCAGCTGTATTCATTAAATGTCTATAAACCTACAGGCTGTAAGCAAGATGATAAATCTTGCATACAGTTTTGACAGCAAAAATCAATACGTATATGAAAAGAATTCAATTCCTTTTAAAAAAAAAGCAACGAGTAGTGAATGTTCCTTCTGGCCCCAAAATATATAGTGAATAAAAAAAAATTACTGGTAGTATTTTTAAATAATACTCATGATTCAACAGCAAACCAACTCAAAGCCAAAATGATCAATGACAAAGCATGTTTGTCCTGATGTAAATGAAGACAGATAATACACTGATGACATCAAGATGCCGGGTGTGTACAGGAGCAGACGTAATGTTTGTTTGTCAAATGTGCAGGAAACAAAAAGATCAATTGACTGAAATGAAGACAAAAGCAGTTTCAGAAAATATCCTATTGAGAAATACATCAATCCCACTAAAACTTCGGGTATCAGTCCAAGCTAAGCATCTGGAAGAATAAAAGCTGAGCTCATTCACCTGGGACGTGAAAGAGTCAGCTGAGCTGCTCAACAGATTTGTAAGCAAGGATATCAATATCTTCTCCCATAATCAGTGCTCTGATCACATGTGGTAGTTATTCTAGACTAAATACCTGTCTTTTCTGAGAGCTGCTCACTGTTTACTGTACTAGATGTTTATCCATTCTGCATCGCATCAGAATTGTTCCAACACACTGAGAAACAAAGACGACTGCAGAACCTTAGTTTTTCAAGGAATGCAAATCTACTTTCCAATTATTAACGAGCAACCTTAATGAAAACCCTAGCAAAGCTGAGGAACACTTCTCACCCAGTGTTGGCAGTGTTCAAATTAAAACATTACATTTAAACGTTAAAATTCCTTACTTTACCCCCTTGAGTTCTTCTCCTGCTGTCATGACCTGCTAACTGGGCGGATTAATACCACAACAGAATAATATACACACTTGTCCAAATTCAGAATGGCGGATAATCAGCCTTTCAAATACACAAGCAGATGCAACCAACACTAATGAAAAAAGACAAACTCGCGGCTCTAGACCACGCTTTGAACAGCTTTCTCTGATTTCAGAGGAATTTTACAGTAGTCATGCCATGGGATTCGTATTTCCCTAAGTAAGTTGAAATTGGGGTCGGAGGGAAATGTTTCTATTGCTTGGCTATAACGAACGTTTTGTTTATTACATCAGATTTCGGGTACATAAAACACCTGCTTTTAAAAAACGCACCTGTGTCCAAATCTGTCTGGAACATTCTCTCTTTAAATACATACATTTAGGAACCCTAATACCGCTGAGTACAAGAAATGTTCAGCTTTCTCCTGCCTGCATGCTTTTCTCACGCTGTACAAAAATCATTTTCGTCTCATTAACAGATTTTTAAAAGCCTATTTTTATGACTCTAAAAAGCTTTCACATGCAGATACAAAGCTGCTGCTCAGTGAATCAATCCATCAATGCTAAAACAATATTAAACAGCCAGGCTGACGATCAGGAAAAACCCAACTTGCCTGTATGAACTTCTGCAATTCCCAACAATCTGCACAGCAACAACTGCTGGTGTTAGGAAAGAAAGCAGTGTCAAGGTTCCCACGAGTAAATCATCCAAGTAAGGTCAGAAGACGGTGTGATTACTTAAAGGATTGAAAGCACAACAGAGGACAGGACACACACCTTGTAGATGAAATGTTTGATGTCAGTCATCATCACTGCGCCCGTCACATATTTAGCACTAAGTCAACCACCCACCCCCCAACTGGAAATTACATGGATTAAAATAAAACAACTTTTAAACACTTCTCTTCAAGGGCATCCTGCCTTGCCTTAATGTTCACTGGGAAAACAAAAACATGCGCATTTTGAACTTTAGAACACCCAGGAGCCACTTTTCCACTCAAACCATTAAATTACTGTTTCACAACTCCATCAGCGTCACTTCCTGGAACGTGGCTGCATTAAACAAGGAAACTTGTGTGGCGTAATATTAACCTATCAACTTAAACAAGATAGTTAAGTGAAAGCACTCACAGCATTTACTGTTCCACAAACAGCATCTACAAACTATTACAGCCAAGTTGTTTACTGAATGTGCCTCATTTGAAACAGAAAAAACCTCTTTGTTGTTCCCTGATTGTAAAGTCACTCCGTCAATAGCTTTTCTGTGTGATTGTCATTAAACTGAAATGGAAGCCACTTCAAGATGCGATCATTAAAACAAGTGTTCTGAAATTTATACCACTGAGGAAAACAGAAACCCAATTCTGGCCTTGGCTGCATCTCTTCCACTTTTTCCCAGTAAACAGAACATCTGCGCATTCCAACGAGATCTGCGCACTCTCCGATACATGATTTTATCTGAACCATCATGAGAACATTAACGTTAATGTAAACTGTAGGTTTGCCAAATTAAACGCTGTGAGATCTCAGCGTTCAAAATACATGACATTCAACCCTTAATTGGACTGGCAGTTTAGAACAAAGACATTGCTCTATCTGTGCACCCCGAATTCAGATCGGTGTTTCTTCAGTAACCGGGTATGTGAATTCACAAAAAAAGATGGACTTTCATACCAGCAGCAGGCCAGTGTAAGGGGCGAAATTAAAAAGCAAACATGTTTTACACTGCAAAGCCTGTGGCGACCACAGTACTACTTTTAGAAAGACAACTTTTATTCCCTGCCACGCATGTCACTGTAAAATAAGAAACAAATAGAGGGGATGGAAAAGAAACAGCTGGAAGCATGCAGAATTTCTCTCATTTAATTCACAGCAACTAACCCAAGGGCAGGAGCTGGCAAGTGCACTACCTACACTTACGGCACAAGTTAAGATACACACCAGACATTTCCTTCAGACATGCTGTAATCAATGTCAAAAAACCTGACATCACAGTCAGCAGTGTCCCGCTGTTACAAGATCTTACCACAAAAGCGCTCATCAGAAATGACAGATTAGTGCCTAAAGAAGATTGATATAAAAAGAAATGAGAATTATCTCCATACAGAAGACCCTGAAAAGCAACCGTACAAACACAAATGCAGTAAGAAAGGCTCTTTCCCTGCAACATAAACATGTTTCTTTTCTTTATTGACATGTGAAATGAGAACACATTTTTAATTGATGGACTTATTAATTAATTACAGGCTGTTTAGACATAAAAGATGAATGCAAAGTATAAGAGTGGGTATTAAATTAGCATTTTAGCAATACACGTATGCTGCCTATACAGTTTTAGAGACAGTTACAGAATTCTGTCATTTTGAAAGTTATTTGCTCCACAAATATTAGAGATTTTTGGACATGTAACTGCAGAGCAAACATGGCAACTGGACAAGTGATACCGGCCGTGCAGCTGGTACTAGTATCATATAGGTAAGACTTGCAGTGGAAAAGAAACTGAATTTCAAGGAATCTCAAAATTTTTAAGGCAAAAGCAGAAGTGTTTATTAAGAGTCCGTGACTCTAGGTCTGAATCAGAAACCCCCTTTAACTGTTGGCCATGTTGCTCTGTTCCACATGACGGCTGGCAGGTTGCTCCCAAGTGAGTTATCACCCCTCTTTACCCACGGAAGGACTCATGTACTTGTTGATTAATGCCCATGAGTAAATCAAGGAGTATAAACCATGACTCAACAGACAACCTGACTTAAAAGGCAAGGCAGCATTAGCTTACCTCCTGAAAGAGCGTAACAGATACTACATGTCACCTCTGCTGCCATAGAGCCACTTGGGGATTACAACTGGGAGGCTCACTTGGATGTGAAGGGGCCATATTATGGCACACGACCTACCCTTTAACTAGTAGCTACCTACAAGTAAAGCAAGAGACCCCTGGGCAAAGGAAGGAAGCCTGACACAGAGAAGAAGTAGATTTGACTTAAGAGCAGCATTTCCACAGCTAGTAACTTCATATTAAATACAGAGGCGGCCGCCATAGAAAAACCTTTTCCAGTCACCTGAAAGGTTCTGTGGTAGAAAGAAACTTCCACTTCAGAAGAGCACAAAGGCACAAGCCAAGGGTATAAGACCCCTCCCTGTGAAGTAAAACAGTTTCTGTAATAACAAGAAGAGAGAAAATAAGGTCTTCAGGGAAAGAACAATCAAATCACCAAAATCATCATTACGTAGGTCCCCGAGTAGGACACCAGCAGGGTGTGCACTTCCTTCCAAATAAATATCTATAGAGCTATAGAAAAGTAGAGAAACTTATCGATTTATAATACAACTTGAAATTGCATGCAAACACTATGAAGAAAAACCCTGCGGTATTCCAGCAGTTTTGTTTGGTCACTTCAGGATAAAAGGTATCCTGGGTTTGAGACGCTAGGGAAAAGACAACTGCTAAGTATCAAAAGTCAGTTCACAGGAAACAGGCATGTTATTCTTTCCAACTGCAGGTAAACAGAGGTAAACATCACTGCATCGATTTCTGCTCAATTCATAAATAGAAGCCTCTTCACTCAATACTTTGTAGGAACTGCATTTGCTGGAAAGCTCAAAAGCTCAAATATTAGAAGAAATTTCAGGACACAGCATGGTGTCTGCAGTCAAAGCAATCTACCTACTGAAAGAAACCTGCAAAAAATAAGGTAAGTGTATTGGATTCCAATGTGTTCACAGAACAGACTCTCTGATTGCTGCAACACAGTTTTCAAACTACAAGCAGCTGTGTACAAGAGCACAAAAGATTTATAATGAAATAGCCCACGTCCATGAACGGGGCACGCATTTATGAGGTACTGATTAACACTGAAGACACCATGAATAAAACTTGCCTCTGTTAACATCAAAACCCCTCATCATCAGGGCTTCAAGCTACGTTTATATAACATGGTAATTCTTTCTTCACGCGCTTCTATCTTTTCCGAAATCACCTGGGTTGAATGATTAAAGCAGCAGAAACAAGAATTAACTGTTGCAACTGCATTTTCGTTTTGACTGCATCGTCTTTATGACAGCCTGCATCTTCATTACTCATTCAGCCTACAGCTTCAAATGTTCCAATTCAGTTTATAAAATTTTGATTTGCAACCAGTAATTATTTAAACAAACTGCTGAAAAAACTGATTTAAAACAGTACCTGCTCTTACTTGTAATTATAGATCAACACACAGAAAATAATTCACTATACGAGTGCTCCTTTGTGGTAAATACTAACGTATTTATTTGCAGACTTGTATACGTAGCTAGCGCTGAAACACACACAAAAACATCACGTGAATTTCCAAACTGCATCATCCACTGAGGGGAAACTTACATTTTTATCACAGTCAACAATCACTTTCACCTACAGAATTCAGTTTTTCCCCAACACTTCACCTCTGTAAACAGAACATCAGAACTGCTTTAAAGAACTAAGCATTAAACTCAAATGTGAAGAAGTAAGCCACATCCACAGGCAATCAGCCTGAGCACACTGTAGAACTCACCGGAACAAACCCACAATTCAAATTTTCTGAATTAATCTGTTTTATTTTGTGTTAGGCTGTGGCAGTGAAAAATGTGCATTCGTGCTTGGACTGGACCTGTAAGGTTTTTTCCAGTCTAAAGGCTTCTATGATTCTACGCGCACTGTGTGCTTTGTATCAGTGCGACTACAGGCAGCCGACAAAGAACAGCGACGGTTACTTCATACACAGTTTGGGATATTTCAAGTGACTTTTGGACTATGAAAGTATTTTACTGTGAAGCAACACCAGCCATCATCTGCAGGGATAAACATTTAACAAACTAAACAAAATCTGGCAGTGACCTTTTGGGGATTTTTAAGAGGAAAAAATGAAAAATAGATCTCTGGAATGAAAAACAGATTTGCATCATTTTACCATCACAACCATTCTGCACTTTAACATGACTAACTATAGAATCATTAAATAAGTCTTACAGCAGACCTTTCAGGGAACTCCACAGTTTTGGGGTGTAGATGCACTGACTGGATGTAATGTTTGGGGAATTCTCAAATTGGCACTCATCAGTAAGAGGCACTTTACTGTCCCATGAGTTAATATTAAACTGTACTGGAGAAAAAAAATCCTATGCAGATCCTATGGAACCCACTTTTAGCAGTTTACTGCATTTAAATCTAATATATTCTGCACATTACTTCCAAAACACTCTGCAAGCATGACAAAACAACTAGATTTCAATGTCCAACACTCGTAATACTCAATGAAGATCTAAAGAATGCCCTTAAAGACATGTAGAGCGTGATTCAGCTCACCATAAAATAGGTCAAATTAACTGCTCTCTAAGGTCCATTGACAGTGCTGATGAGCTCTTGAAAGGACCACAAGAGAGCTTCAGAAGTATGTGTTGACATTTAACATGAGGCACCTGCACCTGAAGATGTTCAACAACTGAACTATAGCTCAATGCATGAGAAGTACCATTGTGAAACAATTTTCCACCTAGGAGAATAAAGCAAAAGGGGATATGGGGATTTCACAGAAAGCAATTCCTACCTAAACCAGCATGCTCTACAGCTCCAAAAAATGCAACACACAGGTATTTCATTGAATAAATACCTTTATGCTTCTGAAGAATGAAAGCCTACATTCTTTTAATTTCAGGGAGTGAAGTAGCCCATCTTTTTCCATACAAAACCTTTCAAAAAAGTAAAGCCCTAGAAAAAGGGACTTGTTTTGGTTTTCAACAGAATTGGTGTGCTTCATGTGTTAGGATCCATTCTATCTCCTATTCTCAAGAGAAACACAACCACATAATACAGCGTCACCTTCCTCATAAGGCTGTTAAAACTCCACGTGCTCATCTCAGGATTACTTCACAAGTGTTTCTTGAAAACCAAACCTTCTAATCTTTAAATGTACACACAGGCCAGACCTTAAAGGAATTAGCAAAATGATCTGTGTACATTCTAACTTTAAAATTTTCCTTATTCCAATTGACAGTGAAAATGATGAGAAAGTTCTAGGCTCGCTGTTTTCATTTACAACTGAAGGCCATGGAGACTTCCTTTCTCCTCGCCTCCCTGCGTGTCTGCCTTTTTGGTAAAAAAACCCCAAACCAGCCAAATAAACTTTTAGGTAAAACCCCACTTTCCTTTCAAAAAGAAATACACGCCACTCACTGCCATCCAGCTCATACCCTGGAATAGGTAAGGCAAAAATACAATACCCTAAAGCCCTGAACATACAAATTACAGCTCCCGCATTCAGACTGTAATTCATTATACAGGTATCTGTAGACCACATATTGTCCCGCAGCTGTTTGTATCTGCTTTGCTGAAGTAGAAGATGGATGTTTTACCACTAAAAAGGATCCATGTAGTATTACAAAGAGCAGCCAGCAGACTTCAAAGGCTTCGGTTTTTTTGAAGAAAGCAAATCAAAACATTATTAAAAGCAAAGCATACGCTCTTCTCCCACAACGGGAATGAACGGTTGCATTACCTTCGTGCACTGTTATTCCACAGTTGTCACACTGGATTATTTCATCAGCATCTTCACTGTTATCTCCAAGACAAACGCAACAAATCAAAATATGGTCCATTTTCTGGGAACTCCAGTTTTGAGACTTCTCAAGGATCAATGAGTCCTAATATTGAGACATGAAGACATGGATTACGCTAGGATTTTCAACTGTACTTAAAACAAAATAACTTATTTGCTCGATTTTTGAACCACCACCAAAAACAGATGGAAAAAATTTACACAAGTCTAAATGCTTCTGTTGTCAGACCATTCAAACACCTTGTCCAAAGGTAAGAGCCAGAAGAAAGGATGGACACAACCTGATCTCAATATACCTACAGATCTGTTTCCAGAGAAATGTGGCTCTGCCTGAGGAAATAAAACCAATGTCTTTAAACCATTTCCATTCTATAATACTAACACACACGCACGTTCAAGAAACCACTTATAAGGCAAAATGAAAAAAGCCCAAAGCCACCAAGGCCAAAGATGACCTTCAAATGTCCCAGTATTCAGGGAGGTTGCTTGGAAAGCTTCCGCTTCCATAAAACATAACAAACTATCAGCTCAGTTCTGTTTTGCAGTAATGAAAGTTTATGTTTCTACACAAAACCATATGATTTATTGGACCTGTAACAACGTATTTTCGTCCGATTATGTTCTGAAGTCAGGATTTGCAGAGCAAGTACACTGCTCTCGGCTGACAACCTTCACTGTGAACTACACCACTTAAAAAATTCCTAGTTTTTGGTAGGGAATTTCTCTAAGAGAGAAGTGCTTCAAAAAACAAAAACGCAAGCTGTACGGATATTTCAGTTTTCACATCAACAGCATCCAGGTTTATTACTATTTCTGCTGTGAGATACTGCCACAGTCTCGTCTGCAAACTTTCACAGGTTCCATAAATCTTCTTTCATTTTTATACTAAAAGCAAACACTGAGCTTGAACTACCTTCACTGGAGATATGAAATGGCACAGGGAAACGTGCATGAGGTATGCAAGTTAAAAATATTCACTGCAGTATCAAGAAATCACGACAGCTTCAGAGCAGAGGATGACAGTTTAAGCCTAATCAGCATTCATTCCAAGTATCACAGATCTGAGCATGTTCCAGAACTGCTGTGGTCACCCACCAGAGGGAAAAAAGCAAAGGTGGAAGACATTTTCTCATTCTAAATCCCTGTTTATAAAGCACAACTCCAAATACTGTGGCTGTGCAGCTGAAAGAGGTTAAAAGTGATCTTAAATTCTCACATTAAGCAATTATTTGTCAAGCTGATATCGTAAGTCAAAATTTTCAGTCAATCACTAATGAAGTCTGTTGGTGCTTTAGGTTTATCTGTTCAGGAATTTGAAGGGTAAGAGTGGGGGTGAACCTTTGCTTGATTGTAAAGAAAGGTAACGGGGGGTAAAACGACATTGTCATCTAAAGCCAGGCTCAAACAGTTTACCTCAACTAATAGAGGTGGCTTCTTACAAAGCTTTTGACCTAGGAATGGTCAAACACATCCAGCAGTTGGGAAAAGCTTCTAGGTCTCCCATCCACTTTCTCTAAATAACACAATACAACAATAGAAGAAAAAACACCCAAACACCTCATCTAGAAGTAAAAATGAAATATTATACAATCATTCACATGGTCATGCTTGCTTACAGGAAGGCAACTAATTGTGAGAAATTCAAGATTCTCCACTCGAGTTGAGCCTTATGGAGCCTTTCTTCCTACACTCTCCTTTTCTGACACACTGCCAAGCATTTTGAGGAATGCAAGAAAGTTCTGCATTATTTTTCAAAAATATTGCAGGCTATCATCACTGAAAATACCCAAATCTGTCTCACTATTCACCTTACAGACAGGAAAACGGCAGCAGATCTTCCCCAACTTTATTTTTACAAATATTCACCGCAGTATCAAGGAATCACGATAGTTTCAGTGCAGAGTTAACTGTGCCACAGAACAGGCTTCTCAGATGCATGTCGCAGCTCTACAGAAATCTACATTTTCTGACAGTATCCCTGACTTAAACAAAAAAACCAAACTATTACTCTATAAAAATAACCCTGTAAGAACACTGGTTTTTTAGGCAGGGAACACACATGCAAACACAGGCAAAATGAAAATAACAAGCGATGATGGAAGGGCGTAAGATCTGCACGTGAAGTTAGGAGCAGCACAGACACCAGGACAAACAGAGCAGCAGAATTAATTGTCTGTGCAGACATGGAGAGGGAGTGGTCTGGAGCGTAATGCTGCTCTCCCCATCTTAGTGCATGTGAGCACATGAAAGACCCCATCTCAGCAGCTGACCCTACCTGTCTAAAGCATGGGAGCTTTTACATGGAGATGGTAAGTGCTGTCACATCACGACAAGTCCCACTGCCTATTCAGCTGAAAGGATTTCAACTCAATTACTACATAATTCCCATTTCTGTGGAGTTCTGCAAACAATATACTGGGATACTTCTAAAGTTAAAGGAACTAAAGTATAAGCCTCACCTCAGCGAGAACAGAAGAATCCCACAAAATGGTAGTAATTATAAAAAATAAAAGCACCATTTACCTCCTAATGATGCTTGACCCTACAAACAAAAGCTAAGTCTGTATTCTGTGCTTTACACGGCAAAAAAGCAGGCAGCATTCCATTACAGCACAGGTTAAAATACTGCTCAGAGAGCTCAAAGTAATTTTTTTAAAAGTAGAAAAACAAAAATCATACAAAACCAAAACCAGAACAACCCAAACCCAACACACCCCAACCACCAAAGCTCAACAGGTAAGTAATGGAAAAGAAAGAAGAGTGCAATACTGACACTAGAACATGTATGGTTAATTAGCTGAATAGTCTTTCATAAATTAATTCTGCATTCAGACATCTGGTTTTCTAAACACTTCACTTCTGCAGGGTACCGACAGATCAGTGGATGTGTCTGCGAGACAGTATTCTTTACTTTTTCTTTTAACCTTTTAAAATATTGTAGTGGTGGAGAGCAAACTGTTATGATATGGTTATCAATCTGAAAATTACAGTCTATAATCCACGCTACAGATTCTCACTGCTGCAAGACTTCCTGATAAAGACCTATTCATGAAGTGCACTTTGCCTTGCATGCAGTGAAGATAAATTATGAGCTACAAAATTATAATTGGAACCTCAAACGTTCACATTTTGCCTTTATGTTTTGATCAGTGTCCTAATCCAAACCCAGAACAGAATCTGATGTCCATGCATATTAAGAAGCTTCACAAAAGCCCTACCAGAACCAGCTCTGGGTTTCTGAAACAGGCCTAATTTTTCAAGTGAGTGGAAAATATGGACATAAGAATATAGCCCTAAGAATGCAGACTCACACTGCCACTCTGATCTGGGAAACAACTCTGACTGAAAAACAGCCTGACCTACTAGAAGTTCTCATCGTCAGTATGGGTAGAGCACTACCAGCTCCTGGGCCAGCAGTACACAGGTAGCACCACTAGAATTACAAAGCTAGGCCATAAGAAAGATGCCTACAACAGAAAGTAAACAAATAAATAAATAAATAGCTTTTCAGTCACAATTATTAGTGATAATTAAACCCAGCCAATTCACAATTCTATATGTGAAACAACATTTTCTGAAATGAGACCAACTGATTCCTCCAAATACTCTGCTTAGTTCTCTGTCATTTTTACACATTAAAAGAAAGATTAAGTGGAACAGCACAACTCTGAAAGGTGTCGTATCATTTCCCATTTATCTAATAGTGTAGTGACATTACAATTATTACCTGAAAACTGAAGGCATATTTTACAGCAACTCTTTTTACTTTGTTCAAGATTTTTCTACTACAGGAAATTAAGTCAACCATCCTGACAAACTAGTGTCTTAATTTTTCCACAGGCACAATAATCAAGGCAACTGCAATACCGCGTAGAAAAAATAAGCTGCATTATTAAACTGATATTCTGCCATCAAAAGGTATTTGATATAATAATAAGAGTTGCCAAATGCTTTTTAGTAATGTAAGAAATTACTTCATTTGTGAGCACTATAAGCAAACACAACATAAATTATCATGATTAGCCTCTTTGATTTTAAACCCAGTTACTTCTTTCATCACAACTGTTCTCTCAGTGGACTTAAGTGTTCAGACTTCGATGCCTGTGACAAAGAACAATAATCTGTCACTTAGCTATTTTATGAATGACATGGATGCCTTTAACTTTTTAAATACTAGAGGCATGTAAGACACATGTAAAACACTACGTGTTGATTTGCTTACTGGGCCACCTATTTGCACCCTGCAAAGCCAAGGGAAGTCTTTCTATTGACTTCAGTGGCATTAGATTGGCTAAATGGTCCAAGCAACGCAGTGCCTGTTTCGCACCATTTTGCTGCTTGGCTTGTCCCTGCAAACACAATTCCAGCCCATCAGGTTTATTTTTCAAATTAACAGAATGGCTACTCCGGAGTAGCTTCCATTTGTCAACAGATATATTATAGAAAGTTGGTTGCACTACCTCATTACTCTTGCTTTGTGAAAGAGCCAGGCTATCATTTGTCAATTCCTCATCATCTGCATTATTCCTGTTAAGAACTTTACTCTTCTTCTTGGATCCTCCATCACTAGCCGTGCTGCTATTATCTTCTTCATTACCTTCCTCATCATTGTCATCCTCATCACTTCCACTCCCATCATCTTCATCATCCTCATTATCTCCATCACTCCCCTCCTTGCGCAGTGCGTTTTTCCCCTTTTTTTTCTCAGCAGTTGGCCGCCAGTCATTGTCATCCTCGCTATCGTAGTCATCCATATCGTTTAGTTCTTCCATCGATACAAAATCCAGCAAAGGGCGATTCCTGCGCAAATTCCATTTTTTTGGTTCATTTGTTTGCTCGTCGGGCACAGCATCAGGTTCAGATGCTTTCTCCTTCTCTTTCTTCTTTTTTGGCTTTTCTTCCTCGTCTTCTTGCTCTTTCTTTTCAGTTTTAATTACCTCTTTGTCTGCTGTCGGCACTTCTTCTTCAGCTGAGCTTTTTGGCTGCTGCTCTTCTACTTTCACCTCTGCTGGCTCCTCCTCTAAGATATTTTCTTCTGATTCAGTACAGGAAACTTCACCACTGTCCTTTGATGCATCTTCGCTCCCATGACCACTTCCTTCAGAATCTGTTGAGCATATGAAAATTTAAAAAAAGTTCCGACACAAATGCACCCGCAAAAATAAAATCTGTTGAAGTTGTTAAACAAAAGAATGATGCATGTTCCTCCCTCAAAAGGTATTCCATCTACATTTTTCAGCTGGTCCAAATACTGCTATTTCGAGTGGGAAGTTGAGAATCTGTTAAGCATGAGCGCATTTTAAGATGGCAAACAAAGGACAGCAGAATCTATTAAGTGAGCATGTAATGTTCCTTTGACCTGCAGCTCACTTTAATAATAAGCAGTAGCATAGAATAATTTCCATGAAAAGTCACATCTTAAAGAAAGAACCTTTCTGTTTTTAATTTCTAGAGGTGTTTTCTAAATCTTCAAAACAGAATAGCTATAGAAGAGGCTTAAAATGACAAAGTGAAGATCAAGTACTAACAATAACATGAATAATCCCACAACTTCATTTTTTGTACATGTTTGTTTCTCTGGGTTTGGGGGCTCTTTTAACTTCCAGTGTTATTTCACTCATGAATTCCACACACATTATGCCTCATTTAGTGTTGCTGCTGCATAACAGTGCGTAAGTCCTAACCTTATACCACTCATATTGTGGTTTTTGGTGTGTAGTCACTATTTCCATTAACACCAGCCAATCTGTAACAGCCAAGAACAGAAGGGGATTTCTATACAAAAACAACTATGAAAAAAAAAAATCACAAAACTCCACCATATGGCAAAAATGCTAAGAGAAAATGCAGAAAGCATTTAAAAAATGACAAGTGAGCTTGTGAAGTTTTTTAATTGCCCACCCTGACCTATCATCTCACATTCACCTACTACTTTTCATTCAAGGTATTTGTTTCAATGAAGATAATAGTTTTTAGAGTCAACAAGAAATAATTAAGTTCCTTGATCCAGTGCCAGGATCACTTAGGCAACTGCTACAGTTTTCAGTTTGTTCAGAGTCATCATCAAGTTCCTGATGCACTTGTCATACAGGTGCAAAGAATAAACATGTAGATGCTTGCAAATTTTTAAAAATCCTTAATAACTTTAGTTATCGTAAAAATAACCCTCACAAAACCCCACAACACTCAGCATCCCTTATGCAAAGAACTCCTGTGCACATCAGTACCCTCCTCACTTCACGTAGGATTTATTTCCAACACACACAACACTGTTTATGACTAGCCAGCACCTCAGTTGTTACCCGAATAAAATGTGGAAGTATTTCATGAGCAGATTATAACAAAACAAACAAAAAGTCCATCAGCACTAGCTACTACAGCTGATAGGACACTGCTGTTATCAGTTCCTTACAAGCTAACAGAATGTAAAGGCTTCATGCAAACACACATTTAGAGCCAGAAAAATAAAGAGAACGCAGTACACACAAATCACTGTGTGGTCCTTTGAGTAAAGAGTGGCTCAGTCACTTCCCTACACCTACGAGTTTATTTGTTAAATAATAAACAAACAATTATTTCTAAATTACAGTGGCTGGTTTGGATACATATTCATGGATCTACAGAAGGGGCCATAGAAATGGCTAGAGGGCTGAAACACCTCTCCTGTGAAAGAAAAAGTTGCAAGGCTTGAAGTTGTTCAGCCTGGAGAAGAGAAAGCTCCAGGAAGACTTTACTGCAGCCTCTCAGTACATAAAAGACGCTCATAAAAAAAGAGAGATATCTCACCAATGCCTGCAGAAAAACGAGGAGTGGTTTTCAGCTAGAAGTGGTATAGTTTCAATCGGACACAAGGAAAAATATCTTTACCGCAGGGAAGGTCTGGCACTGGAAAAGATTGCCCAGAGGAGCTGTGAATGCCCCATCCCTGGAAACATTCAAGGTCAGGCTGGATGGGATTTTGAGCAACTCACAGAAGGGCATTGCCCTAGGTGCTCCTTAAAGGGCCCCTCCAACGCAAACCATTCTGTGACCCTTGCCAGCTCTGACAAACACTCTTAAAGCTAGACTGTCATATTAAACATTAGAGATTGAACGTCGTATCTACATTTAACAGCAACTTGTACTGTTCTGTCTCATTTCACAGGCTCTGAGTGCCAATATGCACTAGCTCTCCCACTGTAAATTAAGTACTAAATGTTTTTTCCATGTGAAAATTAACTGGATTTTTAAGTTACTTTTGCATTACCCCACAATAGTAACTTGTTTAGCTGTTTCAACTGTGCAGTTCCACTCCTAACATGCTTAGGATCTGACTAAATCTAAGCTTCCACTTAAATTTGAGGGAGGTATCTTAGGTCTGGGTATAGTTTGATTTTTAAAAGCATTTTAAAGGACCAGTAGTGATTCTTGCACTCCAATACTACAGCACTGAGAATACTCTCAAGCTGCTTTATGTCTTGCAAAACATAAATCAGATAACAAAGAAGCATTAGTTTCATTGACTACTTTCCTTCGCATTTTCTTTGCCTTCTGCCTGCACATTATGCTCTGTGCAGGTACACAGCAGAGGTACCTACAGAAAAGGATATCCGTCTTCTCTCTGAACGCATCCACTGTGATAGGTGCTTTTCTAGAAAGAGCTATTCTGCGATAACAGCTATTTTTGCAGGTGTTCTTCTGTCAGATGCACTTTCAGTTAAGAAGAGGCTGTAGTATACAATTTTCTCCTTGAAAGAAATTCTTAAAGAATGGCTCTTTCAAATTGGCAACTGAATCATGTCATTCCCTTTGGGAGAGAAGTCAAGCTACTCTTAGTGAAAGATGGAGCGAGATATATCATCAAATAGTGAAGAATACAGAGATCCACTGAGAACAAATATGAGAGATAACAGCTGTAAGAAAGGCATCATTCATTTCTGTACACCTTCCAGCTTCAGCTCTGCTGAGCACAACAGCAGGTGGCAGTCAAATCCAGAGAAGTTAACTCTGAAAGGAGTTCTCCGGGACAGAACATGATGCTCCAGAATTAACATACAAAAAAGAGTAATAAAGTTAAACAAGTAACTTCTTATCTCCACCCCACGTGGAGTTTTGTATAAAACTGTGCACAAGACCTCAGAGAAAAGCTACAGCAGAAATCACTATAGCAGCTAAAAAAAAATTCACTCAGCGTTTTACAGGACCATTTTACAAACAACTTCAAACACAGCACCCTGTGATTATTTTTGTTTTGTCTTGTATGAAAACCCATGTATACACAGAGTAAGGGTGACACTATGTATTCCAGCTAAACAAGCAAGTCTGTAAACAGCAGCTTCATCACTTACTTTTAAGTGAAGTGTGAAGGATAAACTACTTAAGGGACATCACAGATTGGATTTTAGGCTTCCCTCTTCAAATTACAAAGCCTAAGTCCAGAGCAGAAGCATCTGCACTCATTTTGTCAGGTTTTGGGTTGGGGAGACTTTTAGGGGATTCTTTGGTTGATTTAAAGAGGTTTTTTTGGTTTGTTTTTGCACTGAACCCTGCCCTGTTGAATCTTACCTAAGTGCTGAAAGCTGCACACAAAGAATAAAATCTAGACTACTGGAAAAGCGAAAGGGAGTGAAAACCCCGACAAACTCAGCGTGCAATACAGAAAACAACCATCACGCCTGAAGATATTCCTACTAAATTATATTCAACTAGAAGCCACAGGAATCGTGGACGCACACTCTTTTCGAAGACAGCACCAAAACCAGGCTATGTATGGCGTCCTCATTTGGAGGTTGAAGAAATGCGATCACCATGACCCTCTCTGGTGGTCCTTTCACCTCTTTCTCCCAGTCAACCACAAAGCAGACAACAAATCTTTAACATGATGACATTAAACTACCTGGCTATCACTGCTAAAAATCCACGTTCCACACCATGTACAGTCTCCCACCCAAGTTGCCTGCACCCTGACAGACAAGGAAATTGGAAAGTACTGCAAAAAGCGTTTGCAAACAGCAGCCTCTGCCCACAGCTTCCTTACAAGAATAAAATACTTATGCACACATCCTATAACAAACGCCCGTAAAAGCAGCTTTGCTTCCTTACCCATCCAATCTAGAAATCACAAAAAACTTTAAAGACTTAAAAAATACATTAAGAAAATGCCTGAACTAACTAGAAAATTGTGTTATTAATGAATGGATATAAAAATCCACAATTACATTTGATTTAGAAGATAAATATTCAATTTAATGGAAAAAATATAGAAGAGGAACACACATTAAAGTTGTTTACTAAGTATTTTCTCACTTCTACCTACCCTGGCAGTAATTGTATATGACATAGCATTTCAGTAGTTACCCAAGTCATCAAAGTGCCCAAAACTGATGGTTGTCAGATCTTGAGTCATTAGGAACTGCACCGATGGGACCAGTCACCCTACCTCATGAATCTGCTTGGCATTTCCCAGATTCCGTTTAATGTTACCAAACTTATCTTGTTTGGGATGAGGAATTGCACACCCCCTGACTTGTCTCAGCAAAGCTGCAATCCTAAAATAATTTGGATAGCAAGACATACAGGGACCCAGAACACATATTTTTCCAAGAAACACCTCAGAGTTTCACATCTCATGTAAGAGAAGTTACAACTAGGTGACAGTTGCAGATGTGTCTGGGACACGCTGAGTCTACATCTTTGATGCACTGAAACAAGCAAATGCTCTATAGATACTTGAAACATCCCATCCTCACTGAGCACCTCAAGATTCCCAGGTGGCCAGGACGCAAACAAACCATCTCATCAAGCTGCAATTAACACAGCACAGGAGAACCCTCTCCATGTAACGTAAGAGGTGGACGTACACACACACAAAAAAAAGAAAGATGGAAGAGAAAGTGAAGCAATGGCAAAGTAAGAGACCATAAAAAACTTTATGTTTTTTATGTTTTAAGTTTAAGACTGACTGAACCTATGAGCAAGGGTTTCACAAGGGACAGACAGAGCAGAAATGCAAGGAACAAAGATCCACAGCAGAGGGAAAGCAAAGAAAAATACTGTTGTCCCATCACTAAACCCTCCCTTCCCAAACACACTGGAATAAAAGCTGAGATTTCTGCTACCGTTACTCCTGTACTGTCAGGACACAGAAGGAAGAAGAGAAATCTCTCTCTTGGGATGCAAGTAACCCAAGAAAACATAATGCCCGTATTTTCCATTTTCTCAATGGGACAAAGCCCTCGGGAATTCCACTGCGAGGGACTACTACACATGACAGTTGCAAAGTCAAGCCTTCAAAATATTGTAACAATGAAGACTGTGCAATTACCCACTAATTTACTAATGATTCAGTATTTTATCTCCTACTGAAACAACTTTTCTCTTGACATGATTTAATTTTCTTCTCAAACCCAAACTCAGCTTCATTATCAACAATTCAGTAGTTTTTATTTTGGTGCTTCTCAAACACTTTTTATGCTACAATATCCCACAGAAGAAAGCAAAAGTGGAATCTCCACTGTGCCGAGAGGAAACGAATTACAGAAAAAGAGATACCTGCAACCTTTTTCTGCTTCCAGATCAAGTCACCAGTTTTTCAGAATACCTGATACATACATACATAGCCTCACACACTTTGCTAAGCGGAGCTCCTACTGATCTCAACAGCAATAACAGTACATTGTGTTTATGCAAGTCAGACTCCACAATCAACACCAAAAATAACAAGTATTTACAAACGTCTCTAAAGTTTGAGTCTGAAATACTTGTACCAGAAGTGGTGACAGAGCCAGTCCTTAAATTCACACACTGCTCTTGTTCAGGGACCACCACAGTACATTTCTCTGCACCTTTTCATTACGTGAACTGCCAAAACAGAACAACTTCACTGATAAGAGAACAGAAAAGAGGTAAATCCTTCGTTTTGGGATTCTGCTGGGAATTACTCTACAACTATACACTGATCTCTGAAAGCAGTACTTCTCCAGCTGCCCTCCTTTAAGGAAAACAAAGCCACCAACAGAAAAAACCCCACTAGAGTATGCTCTAGACAACTTAAAAGTAAGACTTCAATTAACTTCTCTGTAGTGTAAAACATCAGAAAGCTTCAGCGGAGTGTATTACAGTACCATCATGTCAAGTCACTTACTTGTACACTGGCACCAAAGGGAAGCGTTTTTTGATTGATCCCATACTAGGATTATCTATGACATTCTTAGAACATGTTTCAAGAACTAAAAAGACCCTACTTCTAACATATGACACTAGTACTTCCTATTGGATAGAAACACAAGCCATTAGAAAAAGCAGCTTCATACAATATTAACACAGCGAGAGGCCCACAGGCGTGAAACCTATTTACATTAAGTAAATTTACAAGAACAGAACTGCTTTAAAACCAGTTTCCCTAAAGAGATGTCAGAACAAGGAGACCTTTAAAGTGGAAAAGGCAGTAACTGCCTGATGGTGTGACCTAAATCCCGATGGAAAGGAATTAGCCACGCTGTAAGTACAGGCCACATCTCCTGTGGGCTTTTTTGGTGGAAGTGGAGGCTAGGTGGTTAGAAATATTTTCCGTATTGGAAAAAAATTTACCAAGGCATCAGGCCTCTGAATATAATTAATTCAGAAACGCCAACACCTTCCTAAAAGTACTTCATACAAGCTTCTCAAATCCTTACTGCACGTCATATTCCCAGAAATCTGGCACAACAATGGACATGTGCACAAACTTAACTGTTTAGGGCTCAGTCCTCCTACACTGACACAGCATCATCTGGTAGCACCGTAAAGCCCACACATACAGATGCAATGTGATCAACAGGAGTAAACAACTTCACAAGTCTCTTAATTCAGTATTTAAATAGTCCTTCGAGTCAAGTTTCAAATTCGGTTCACATTAAATTCCTGTTGCTGACTTTGTGAATTGAATACATAAGCTGCAGAGCCGTGGAATTACTGCTCTATTTTTGAAAGCAAACTACACAATTAAATTTTCAACTCAAACAAATACTACTGATTTGCCACAATTTGCACATGGAGAGACCTCTGTACTCACTGAGAGAAGAAAAACAGCAACAGTCCTGATTCTACTAGAGAAATACACAATAGGCTTCGAAGGCTAAATCCCCAGCTTAAAAAAAAGGAAAATCTATTTTCTATCAGCAATAATCCAGAGTTAGTCTATCAGGATTGCTCGTGTGCACAACATATTCATATTTATGTTAGTCTGAAATTATAATGTTAATTTACATGTATGTAAAAAAAAGTCCATTTCAGAATTTCTATCTGAATCTAAATGGACTATGTACAACCAAATTTAAGGCTCTGCTACAGTAGCTTCATTTTATTGCTTTAACTCATACTACACAAAAGAAATGTTTTCCTTTCAACCTAAGAAGTTGTATGTTTAACAACTCTCTATTTGCCAACTTCTCCAAACCCTCGTTTCTCCCTTCAAATGGCCATTTCATACTACCCAAAAGATTTCAAAACTTGCTGCTGTTTCAAATTGTTGTCATTAATCCCTAAACTCTACTAAACACAAGATTTATTTTTATAAGTGGTAAGTACATTGAAATACACTCGAGGACTGAACTGACCCCCCTTCACAATAACCTAAAAGTGAGAGGATATCAATTACAGATGAATCCTCTGCATTTCAACACAGTAGAGAGAGGAAGCTTTACTCATTACTTTTAATTACTGGTTATTAATATATTGTCCAGAATTTCATGTCTATACCACACAACCCATCTCTAGTTCTTCTTTTCTTTTAAATCCTAACCACACTACTGTGCCAGAACAGGGAGATTTTCTTTGGGAACTAAAGAAAAATAACTTCCCTTTACTGCAAATTGTCTTAGCAGTTGTCTTCAGTCAAAAGAAAGGCTGAAAAAGTCCCAAAATAACAGAAAAAAAAAGGCAAGGAAACAAGCTCCCAACAATCTTAGCATGAAATGGGTGAGACATCACTTTTACTCTCTTAAGTCACTGCAGCCTGATTCTGCCAGACCAACCAAGGGAAATATGTCTAAACTACAGAAAAACAAAAGCAAACTGGGAGCATCTGGGCACTGGAAAAATGATTCTTAAACATCTTTGAGTTTTGAGGAGAAGCTTGCCAAATGTTAAAAAAATAAACTTTTAACTATTGATGGGGAATATTTTTGCACGATACATTCACATGAAAACACAGTTTAACATCCTCAGCACAGAACTCAGGAAGTCAGGTTGCCTGACAAGCTCTCATGATGCTTCCCTTACATCTCATAAATCCTACATCTATTTTCTAATTGCCCTGAGTTATGGTACAGAACACCCAATGTGCAGTTTATTCACAAACATGGTCCTGCCCCTTCTTTCCTTTCCCTCCAATATTCTTCAATATACACATTTTAGCTTGGCATCTTGTTCACTTCCAGTGTCTGAGGATGTTCACTACAGTACACACCAAAAAGAGTGCAGAACAAAATCACTCTTAGCAAAATCAGCCTCTGCAAAGACTTCCTTCTAGCAGGAGTACTGCATCACTACCTGAATGTGCACCTCAAGTTTGTGTACTGTAAATCACAGTAAAAATCTGAACAGATTTTCTTTCTACTTAAGGTTTTCACTCACCCAGTTAAATTAACCTTGAGAAACAGGCAAGTGCTTAGGTCCACAACAAAATGCTATCCTGGCTGACCCGAAAACAAAACAGCTGTAGAACCTTCTTATTACAATACTAAATACGGGGGAAATTCAGAAGTTATCTCTACACTGAGGAAACAAAATGCAACAGATACAGCTAAGGGAGGCAGCACAGGAGCTGCTCAAATGCTCCTGATAAAACCCGTTTGATAATGAGTTGTCTGCTGAGAAAAAAACAATTGCAGCTCAAGCACTGCACGGCTGCATTGTTCCATCGTCTGTTCCTTATCCACGTGCTGTGGACACGCACTTCCCAGCCGTCCAAGCCACCGCATTTCCACATCAGCACTGTCTCCCAAATGATTCTGAATGAGCAACAAGGGCACAGCTCTGCACCGAAGGGGTTAGGCAGCATATTTACCTGAAGCATCTCCAACTTTAAAATCACTGTCATCAGAGCTATCATAATCTAAAGCTTCCAGCAGCGAAGCTGCCAAAGGCTTCACTTGTCTCCTCTTCGAGCTGCGGTCCACTGCAGGAACAAGAACACAGTAGCGTTACCGGGGCGTCGCGATCCGCCAGCAAAGCAGAGACACGGGGCAAGGGCAGCGGGGCAGCTCCGCGGGCACCCCCTACCCCGGGCCAGGCCCGGGCACAGCATCCGCGGATACTTACTAAAGGCTGCGCAGGGAGCCACGGGCGAGCAGGGCGTCGGGCGCACCGCCGCGGAGCCTCCGCGCTCCGGGCCCTTCCCCAGACAATGGGCACAGCGGCGGCGACCCGGATGCAGCCGGGCTCTTCCCGCACCGGGCTGGCTTCTGTAGGGAGGGGGCGTCGGGCAGTCCGGGTTGCGGTGAGCGCGCAGCCCCGTCGCGCACCCGCTGGCTCCCGGGGCCGGTGTTCGGGAAGTGCGGCCGTGATGCCCTTCGGAGGCCCCCGCAGATCTCATTAGGGATTTCATGAGGCAGGTCCTGGCCCGTTCGCCCGTGTAGACCGCACTGGCTGCGGAGCGCTCCCGCGAAGCAGCAAACCTCTGCGTTCGGAGCCAAACACAAGAGAACCCAAAACAATCAGCAAAACCACCCAAACGGCAGCAACAAAACCCTCCAACAACTCAGGGAATAGTGTCCGGGCACAGACCCCAACGGCGACGGGCAGTGACGGAGAGCTGGGCAGTGCTGCTGCCGTCGGCAAGAACCCAGCACCCCAGGTGCAAGAGGCCGTAGCTCATGCTGTATTGCTGGCCCTCCACGTAAATCGAGGCCCAAGACCTTTATGAGCTGTTTAAAACGACGGAGGGAATAATCTGGTGTGATGGAGTGCTTCACCCCCCATCACCGTGATCCTTACCTCCTGCTTCTGAGCTAGCGCAGCAGTAACGATGCCTCTAGGTGTGGTGACTGCATCCTGCTCATAGGGACTGTATACACAGTCTGTTAAATGGAAGGGCCTCCTGAGAGTTTTGTCTGACCCTGCCCTCCGTGAAGTAAATAATCCAGTTACCTTGCTATCGAACTTCATTTAGACACCGCATTTACTGCTCAAACTTGGTTAAATCATTGCTGTTCCTTCTCTCTCGCGAGTGAAATCTATAAATCCATTTGTGACAGCTGGGGTTTGGCTTTATCCTCAAACTTGTTCCTTTAACTAGAAGGATGGGGACATAAGCAAGTTATTCACTATGAGGCTGGTGACACACTGGAACAGGTTGCCCAAGGAGCTGTGGATGCTCCATCCATTAACGGACAGGTTAACTGTCCTTTAACGGACAAGTTGAATGAAAAAGTTCCTCTCCAGCTTTCCTGCAGGGGGCACGGCTGCTATAAGGTCCCCCAAGAGCCTTCTTCAGGCTGAACAGCCCGAACTCCCTCGCCTGGGTTCACAGGATAGGTGCTCTAGCCCTCTGACCATCCTTGTAGCCCTCCTCTGGACTCACAAGTACAGTTCCAATAGGGTTTTTAGGAGCACATTAGCACATCCTTAGTTGCTGTGTTCATAACTAGCATCTCCTGTTACCTTCATTAATTCTTTGTGTAGCCTCACTGCACAGTGAATTCCCTCCCTAAATCTGATTTTGCCAGCCCTATCCAGATATGCTGTTAGCCCATGCAGTCTGGTCTGAGCCACTTCCCTGTTCCAATAGAAGCAGCATGTCTTAGCTTTTCATTCCTTAAGGTTTCTTTCCCTTTAACTGGCATCCCCATCCTCCTTTCTTTTCACCCACAATTTCAGTCCTAATAGGACAAGTAGCAGAGTTCAAATCCTTTTGTTTACACTCTGCAGATCTCCCTGTCTGCTAATGAAAAAGCCCCCTATCTTGTCTGGCACACAGTGATTCACAGGACAACTCAAATCACAAGTAAGAGGAAGGAAAACTAACAGAAGTGACCCAAAAGTTGCCTTTCTGAAGAAGAGCAGACTGAGGGACACAGACAACTTTGAAAGATGAGGGCTTTCAGCACCTAACAGACAAGGGAACGGAAGCACCCTGGAGAGCAGTGGAGGAACTTAACAATTCCTTTACATATGAAAGTCAAAGCCCATGTATGGACTGTCTGGCTCTCAGTTGAGCTCCCTGGGACAGCCTGCAGTGCTAGGATTATTCCATTTTCAACCTACACAGTTCTGGCAAGAAAAGGTGATCAAGCAGAAGTTAATTAATGGCTGCCTGCCCCTGCTCCTCATCAGCACTTCACGTCGGCCAACCTCTCCTTCTTCCTTCCCACTTTGTCCCATGACTCGAGCCCTCTCAGCCCTTCCATCTTACTCTTTCCTGTCCCAAAGTTGGGGTTTTTTTTATTTCCTCTCCTTTTTTCCCTCTCCAAAGGAACGTTCTTTCTTTCATTTCTGAAGTAGCATGCACACATTCTCTGTTATCGTTTGTAGTCAGCTTGCATACTTTGCCCTTATTTCTCAACAGAGAAAAAAAATCAATAAAATGAAAGGAAGAGTGAAGCAGCTGAAATGTATTCACTGTTTCCCTAGACTTCTAGGCACTAGAAACATAGGGCTTACCAGATAAATCCTTCACATTTAGTAATTGGAACATACAGCATTGAAATTATGTGGAACTACCAATCAAAGGTTTATCTTATTATTATAGCATACCCAAAGTGGTATTATAGATCATTATTTGGAAGGTTCTGGCTACTAAAACATCTGCCAAAAGATAAGTCCCCCTTAGTAGATGATGACCTCCTTTAGTAGACTCAGACTCTTTCAAATAAAGGGAAAAGAAGGGAGCATTTTTACTCTAAATGAAAGCAGCTTTCAGAGAGAGTATCTGATCTCCTTATTTCTGCAGGGTCTTTGCCAATCTTAGCAGATAATCCAGGATGTTGAAATGTTCACTTGCCTTTTTGGTTGAAGAAATGAGGTATTACTGGCACACTGCTGTGTCCCGGGCACTGTACTGACTTCAAAAGAATACCCGTTAAGCAGATCTTAAGCGTTAGCAGTTTATCACCTTTAGGTAGTACCCTCATACACATACCCCAAAAAATCAAGGGCATTTTTAGAGCAAAATTATGAAGAGCTGAAACAGTGCATGTAGTATGAAAATGTCAGGGCAGCTCTATCACTAACACAATAGCTGAAAAAATGCCTAGAAATATTTCAGTATATCAGGTCATGTCAGGCACATCAGGGCTTTCAATTATCTCAGCATTCCAGTGGTTCTCTTCAGGTGGAGCCTTCAGTGCACAGCCTGTTGCAAGAATTGGTGTCTGAATCTCCATCTCAGTGATGCTCTTCAACTGCTGGAGAAAGAGAAAATGGTATCTTCTGACTATACTTTTCCAATAAGAAAAAAAAGATCATTGTTATGGTTCCATAAAGACCATTTTAGAAGGAGTTACACAATAGCAAGTCAGCAGACAATAGAGTCGCACTCTCATAAATTACCTTAAAAATATCATTCCTAGTTTAATGAAAGTGTCCAGTTTTCACGCAAAGAAATGGAATGTTACAACATTTCCTCATCTGGGGAATAACTCTGTTTTTAACTCAGACATCAACTGTGAATAGAGAAATAATGCTATGAAATCTCCTATCTTTTTTTTCCTGTCAGTGAGCAGACAGTTAAAGCCATGACCTGCCCGTCTGAATGCCAACAGCAAACTCTTTTTTTCATCCATCAAAACAACACCATCTGTGGTTGCAAGGCTGACCTCTTCAAATATCTTTCCAAAGAGAATTGTTCCAGCTTTCATTCTTTAACTGTTCCATTACAGCAAGCACATCTCTCAGTGATCTCTGCTGTTTTTTCTAATACTATATGGTAGAATATAAAGAGAAAAGGTCTGAATCAGATGTCCTTCCATTTCAAATTACAAAAGGAGGAAATTCAGTATCAGTAGTGTCTGAACAATGAGACCCTGAAATAATAAACTGCACACTGCTACAAAGTCTAACGCAGCCACATGCTGCCAGACAATGCGTCCATGCTTCTTGCACCCCTCAGGCCATGCAGAGCTTCAGTCCATTTTTTGATTACACAGAACACCTTGTAAAAGAGTCCAGGGAAAGTGAAAAAAGCAGCAGCGTGGCTCTTCAATGGAAGACCTTTCTGAATTAATTAATAAATTCTGACACTTAAAATCTAGACAGTTATAACTGAGCATTTCAACTGGCAACTGTGGAAGAGCTCACAAACACACAAGGACAGAATCTTCTGAGATGGTGATGCTGCTGAGAAAACAACCTCCTAAGTTCCGTATCCTCTACTAAAGGTTTGATCAAAGAATACAAGTACTCAGATAGAAAATGGGACGCTAACTTAGTGACACAGAATCACATGATTATTGAGGCTGGAAAGAACCTCTGACTTCTACCAAGGAGGTAGGAAGCAGCTTACAAAATACTGTCTTAGAAACCTTCATCTTTAGTTTCAATGCTTGCTTAAACCTTCGACCCTTTGTCAATAGTGCTGGCGTACCAGAAGACACTACCCATTCCCAGCACTTCTGAGGAGCCCATCCAGACTCCCCAAGGGGGTTTGCACCAGGTAGTCTTTGTGTAAACTTGCAAGCCTCATGGGATCACAGACCCAGGCCTCCATATATGCAATGACAAATTCTTCCACCTGCACAACCTTTCCCTTCCTCGCTGCTGGAGGAAGACACTGTGCAATACAATAAAGAATGTCATCCCCTTCTTTTTTCGAAATCAGGATTTGCTCCCTCTCAACAAGATATGAAAAATGTGAACATAAGCCAGTGATTCCCACTGATTTCAGTGGGCTCTGGCTCAGGCGTTTAATGGCACTTTTTCCAGACGCAGTCTTTCATCCATCAAACCATTCTGTTGTTCTGAAAAATTCTGGGATGTAAAGAACATCTGCCACAATGAACATAAAAGGCACAGGCCTGCTGTTGCTAATGGGAAGTATTCTAAGGGCTTTGATTTTCAAAAAAAAAGTTAATTAATTTTACAAGAATAATTACTTTGAACGGGAGTGCAAATGACCCTTCTCACACAAAGCTTTTCCAATACAATCTTGTTTTGGTCTCACTAAGGGCTTCAGCTCTAGCGACACAAATCTTTGCGAATTGATACTGAACAAATCTAGTGCAGGAGTTCGTACAGCTTCCTTTCAAACTCTGCTAGTTATTATCTGTAAACAGAAGGAGCTGGGCTAGCCTGGGTGCCTGGGTTAGATTTGTACAGAAACGATAACAACTACCAAACCCAGGGAGTGATAAGGAAAGGAAAGAGCTGATTTCAGTGTTCACCCTTGAATGTAATTGTGACATTTTGGAATCAGTTTTCTTTCTTGAATGTTCTTTCTTTCACTGATCAGCACGTGTAGCAAAGAAACAGAAGATGCATTTTTTAATTGTCACTGATTTTATTGCAACTGCTCAGCTTTTAATGTGGCTTTGTCAGCTTATGTAGGTTTCTCTCAAAATCCTGTATTTTAACAACATGAGCTGGTTTTTGATCCTGTTAATTGCAAAAGTAAAGGCAATCGGTTATGGCAGAGCTCCACCGAGACATCTATACACTATTTTTCTTTTTAGAAATCAATGGCAAAGGCGTGTCTTTGCTAAGGTGCCCTGCTGGCAGCATATGGCACAAATGCTGGCTCTTGGCCTGGAAAGAACAGTAAGAACAGATAGATCTGATCTCCTTCTGTGGCTCAGGAGAAAAGAGACTACAGTGAAGGCCAATCTTACTGCCCACGACCATCACTTGCTTGGCAAGAGGCACAAGTTCCTGAAAACAGATGTGGCAAGGTGAACTGATTATGCAAGTCAGAGCAAGAGTCTACCTTCCCAAGGTGATGGCAGAGCTTCGATAAAAGTTTCCATTAGAGCTAAGCCTTCAGAACTCTCGGTGTAACTGTTTTGCACGCTACTATGAAATCAGTGTTTAACCCCAGAAAGCAACGAAGCACCATGCAGCCATTCACTCACTTCTCCTCCCTCCCAGTAGGATAGGGAGGAGAATTGGAAAAGCAGGTAAAACTAGTGGGCAAGATAAGAACAGTTTGATAACTAATAAATTATGTACAATCATAAATTCAATGCTAGTAAAATATAGTAACAACAATGACAATGCTAATACTGAAAACAATACTAATGACAGTGCTGATGCTAATTATAATGGTATATAACAAAAAGAAGGAGAAATAAAAACCCAGATATCATAGAATCATCAGGATTGGAAGAGACCTACAAGATCATCAAGTCCAACTGTTGGACACCCCACACCCCACACCCTCCCATGCCCATTAAACCATGCTCCCCAGGGCCACATCTACACCATATCGGAACATCTCCAGAGATGGCGACTCCACCCCCTCCCTGTCCAATCTAAACCTCCCCTGGCACAACCTGAGGCTGTTAGAAAAGAACAAGTGATGCACGACGCAGTTGCTCACCATCTGCTGGCTGATACCCAAGCACCAATCTGCCCCTCCCAGCCAACTCACCCCATTTATCTACTGGGCATGATGTTCCACGGTATGGAATATCCATGTGGCTAGTTCCGGTCAGCTGTCCTGGCTGAGCTCCCCCCACATTTTTGTGCACCAGCTTTTTGGCAGAGCACGGGAAACAGAAATACTCTTAACCTAGGATAAGCACTGTTCAGCACCATCCAAGGCATCAGTGTGTACCAATGCCATTCTCACACTACATACAAAGCAGAGCACTGTACCAGCTGATAGGAAGAAAATTAGCTCTATCCCAGCCAAAACCAGGACACAAGGTACAAATGTTTAAGAAATAATTGGCTAATTTAATATTCCACAGGTCAGTCTCCAAGTATTTTCAAGTATTTCTTGATAAATGAGATAAAATCCTGCAGCTGCAGGCCTTCTGGAAAACATTTCTTCCCTGCTGTCATCCTGCTGAGCCAGACATTCAGAGTAATGACCTGTTCCACGTGAAAAAGAGAAGCACTGACTTTTAAAAATTATTATTTGTACCTTATTTCAAACTTAGCTAGGCAGAACCCAGTCTGGAGTATTTACTGGTACTGCTGTAATTGTGATGGCTCATAAAACTGAGAACCTCAAGAGACTTAAATATCGCCAGTTCAAACACAGGCAAGACTTCTAGCGAGATGGCTGCACTTTGTACTTCATGAAGACATCTGTATGCTCATTACCGCCCGATCGCGGCCATCATGTCCATGCTTACGCCAGTATTACAGGGGGACAGCTGCAGTGCCAAACAGCACAAATACCATATTTCAGTTATTTCACAGAAAATAGCGGGAGCAACACTCTGATGTCAAAGATCACCTTTCTTTATCCTCTGAAATGTTTCAAAAGCTGTGTGTTTGGTTTTGCTTGGCTTGTTTATTGGTTTGGTTTTGTTTTCTAATTAATTACAAAAGGATCCCTATCCTTTCTCCCCTTCTCATTTCCAGGTTAGGAAAACGAAACAAGTACGTGACCTTGAATTAAACCCCCTCCTTTCAATACTACTGCTGGAAAGGGAAAGAAAACATAAACAGAACCCATGAGGCTGTTGGGATTTTTCTCACCCCACACTGAATGGAATTCATTTCCAGACTGCCGAAGTACTTGTCGAACTCGGGAAATGCAGTAAAAATTAAAGCAGGGCAGTTCTTTCACGTGCACTGGCAGGAGTATAGCTATTATTTGGGGGTTTCTAAATAACGATGTCCATCGATAATGACACCTCCTCTGTCGCGATGATGGCAGTGTGCAGTTTCACATGAGATCTGCCATGTTCGATTTTCAATAGGAGTATCAGATTTTGCAGTTATTCAACCATGCAGTGACCTAGATTTGGATCTGACAGAAAACTACCCTACCGAGAACCCATGTGGCTCCAACATCAATTGATCCAGGGATACAGGGACAGGAACACATTACATCAGGTGTGGGATACACAGCTGGCAGTAGCTTCACCGCAGCAGTCAGACCTGTAGTAAGAGTAATCCCTCTCCTGTTTGCTTCTCCTGGATGCTTTCTGCAGTCACATCCTTTAGGCCAGCGTTAGCAATGAACAGGAATTGATCCAGATAAACTTTTTGTTTCATCTATTTTGCACAGCTTTATGTAAACTGGTGCTGGTACCAAGGAGCCAAGGGCAACAGATGGATATAGTGTGTCTCTGAGTAGCACTTTCAATGCACAGTGAATTAAAACGGCACTGTAACCTTGGTCTTTGTGATCCACTGCATCCTTTAGTGGTCCATGCAATAAATCCCCACCTGTCTGCATTCTCGCTACTGAACAGTAGCATTTGTATTCGGTGACTCAAGGTGGCTCTAAAACAAAAAGATTTGGGGAATCCACTGTCTATTCTCTTACCCTCAAATGACTTCTCTCTTCCAGATTGCATGCAACAGTATACCACCAAGTAAATTTAAAAGAACTATGGCCTTGAAAATCATGCTTCCTCCCCTCCCAGATCAAATGGGGGAGCAGAGGGAGAGACAGGGAACAAAAATTCCTACTGTCCTGATTGGTTTCTGTAGAAGATTAGGCGTGGATTCTGTGTCTTTCAGAACTCACTGCACTGGAGCGAGTGATTTTCTCTGATTTTGAATCTCATAGGTCGTGTGAGGTTGGCCATGTTTTAATCAATGCTCATCTCACCTTACAAATAAATACACCGTCTCTGAGTTTGATAAGACAGATTGTCCTTTCAAAGAGTTATGTACTTTAAAAAACCCACTTTGCCTTTAGATTGGACTCTTCTCAAGCCTGGGTTTTTCTCGTTTGGTTTTTGTGTTTTTTCTTTAAATTAGCAATGGATCTGCTGTGCAGAGGCTGTGTGAACTGCATCTCCTATGAGACAGATTTGTTGTCACAGTTACTGCTTTCAGAGCTCCAAATTTTAAATTATGTTGCAGAAGATACCAATTTCAGAAGTTGCTCACTACATCTGTTCTGCATTCTGTGGAGAAAAGACAAGAGTACTAGGTGTCTGAACACCTCAGGACTGCTACATCTGTTTGTTAAGACAGCTCTTTCACACAAGTGATAGTAAGGACAGCAGCCTGGAGTAGGTGTTTCTTAAGGGCGAGACCCAAAGAGAAAAAACAGATGGGCAGAGACAGCATCAGTGGAGTAACATCTCAGCATACAAGTGAGTCAGACAACTAGGATAGTGAAAGAGAGGAGTCAGGTTTTTTGGACCAAGGATGTTCTGAGACAAGCAATTAAACAAACAGAACATTTCATTCTCTTTACTTTGACTCCTTGTGTGATGTAAGATGAAAACAGCATTTCACAGAAAAATACCCTCGTACTTCATGAAACTCCTTTTTAATTAAATCTGCTAACCCTGATGTCTGCTCTCAAAGAAGACTTTTGATGTCTTAGTACATAGAAGAAAAAATAATAAGACATGCTGTAGCTTCCCTTTCACATCATTTTCTCTTCAGTCCAGACCCTGCTGTTCAAATGAAATAAGAAATTCCTACTTAGAAGTCTTATTGCAGGTATGTATTTCATACCATTGCACAGTGGGGATCTTAAGACACTGTGCAGGTCCTTCAGAGGAAGAGGATGGGCTCAGCCACACATCAGAATACTCTCTTTTCCTTCTAACACAAATACAATAGTGCAATACCCTACGCTTACATGAAATTGTTTCCAGGCAGGGTAACACGAGCATACCTTTCATTGGAAGTAGTACATCACACGATTTCTAACAAGAGTACAAGTTTCAACTAAAAAGCCACAAGTAAAACTCAAGAGTAGCCAAAGCAATTTGAGTTATTGAAGGAAGCTCACGGGATACAGTGCAACCTTAGGAAAGAACGCTGAGATTTATACTAATCGAGACAAATGCACATACACACCGAAAAAGCTGCTTCTCAACACTCGTGGCAGATGAGTTAGAGACCAGTGCAGCACGTCAGTCTGCATCCAGGCTGAAACAGGGTCTGCCTCCTTCCTCACAAGTAAAGTACAGTACACTGATTTAGTGGCTAGCGCACAGAAAGGAGGCAAGCTGGGACTGGATTTCACATTCTGCTGCGCTAGAAATTATCTGCATAAAGTACTCGTGATTCAAGGGAACGTGACAATTGCAGATACTGTAACTGTAGAAGAGTGATGGCTTGGAGAACTTCTACTTGCTTCTGTACAAGAACCTGGCACTGTGCCCTTCCCTGTAGATTTTGTTTGTGCCTAGATTCTACTTCAGGTGGCAAAAGAAGGAGAAGGTTGAAACCACCGCCAATAGCTTGTAAATGCCATTCTGCAAAATCGGGCTGCTCACAAAAGTAATCGGCCTTTGCAGTGTCTGATGTCAGAGCCCTTGCAGGGTGAACTCCTGACTGGTGTTTTCACTCAGTATGAACCACGTGAGAATACCAAGAAGCAGGTATCAGTAGATGTGCTGCACAGCTGTCCAGGTCTTACGAGGTCCATACCAGGATACTGCGGATATTTTGGGTTTGCCCTCAAGAGCAATGAAAGCATGAAGTTTATCCAGCAGCATCCTCTGAAACGCCTCTGAAGTCTATCTCTGCTTATCAGCTTCTATCTCCAGAGATACTGGCAAGGTCCAAGGATGACATCCTGAAAGAGTGATTTGTTCTAGCTCTCCTTTAGCATGCCTCTGGGAGCTGCCTCGATCTTTTCACACATTTCAGAAGGGAGACTTAAACTAAATCCCAAACCTCTGCATTTCTAAAGTTTTGTGAAATGTATTGCTCCCACAACACTGCCAGTCACTGAAACACAAGCCAAACACGCTCCACCTTCATGCCTTTCATTGTGTTACCCCACAGTGTCAGGACATGCAAGACAATTCAAGGATTCCTAAACCGATCAGTAATAGTTTTGTCAGCCGGTATGGGCAGCTGGACTGATGTGTCGCAGAGCTCCACTGCTGAAAAACAACAGAGACTTCCAAAGCTGTACTGCTCATCAACATCTGGCGGCCAGAGAAGACATTGAAACTGGATGAGGGTCTGGAGGTCTGTGTTCCCATGGCAAAGGAGGAACACGAAGACCATGCAGTATCGTACTTCCAGTCATCACCGAGGGCGCAGCAAGGGATGCTTCGCACAAATACTCAGGAGCTGGAACAGAAAAGGGTTTGATTTTGGTGACTGATGACAGAGTGACATTTAACCACAGCCCAACCCGCACACTTGGGGCAATGATAAGCGAACAGTATAAATGTCCTCACAGCAAGCATAATTTGTGGGACCTCCAGCACCAACTTGCAGGGCAGAGGGCTGGTTTGTTCTCACTCTCCCCCCAGAAGGGCCTTTTGGCAAGATTTATGACCTCAGCTGCACTGAGTCCTTTCCCTGGGGGATTAGGCTGGTGTTTGCGATTGTAGGAGTCAGAGCTGTCTTGCAGTTTGTGAATGGATCCCCAGCAATCTAACAGAATCTGTGTCCGTTGCATATAAATAAACCATGCTATTTGTGCATCCAAGTTGTGGTGAAAGTGGCTAGAGCTACAGCAAAGGCTGTTTGTGAACCTGCTGTGAGGCCTCTGGTGACAGACCTCACTAAATACAAAGTCTCTCCTTGCTATAATGCATAAAACATACTGGATTTCTA
Source organism: Upupa epops (assembly GCA_013397515.1). Classification (NCBI taxonomy): domain Eukaryota; kingdom Metazoa; phylum Chordata; class Aves; order Bucerotiformes; family Upupidae; genus Upupa; species Upupa epops. Next base: position 464,987 of record VZRI01013663.1, on the reverse strand, counting down.
AACAATCTGCAAAACATTCCTGGCAATTTCTATTCAGTAAACCTTTCTGCTTTGCAAACATTAACCTTTCTCTGGAGACTACAGCAGAAAAGACAGGCAAATAATGTTTTCTCTGGGAAGTGCATGAATAACATTCTGAGTTCCAAAGCAGCAATCTCTGCTGTCCTGCTCATAAATTGCAAGAATCCCTCCATAACCTTTCCACAAAGAAAACAAAAGCATATGACTCCCGTTAATGGAGGACAGATGAGGTTTTCTCCAGCCTAGGTTTGTGGAAAATAGCTTGATCAGAATTATGTCTCATCCTGTCCTCATCCTGTCTTAAATGAGAACAAGTTTTGGCGTATTGAAGCTGTTGGACTGGGGGCCTTATGCTTTCCATAAATTGCGTTTCCATTAAAATGCTGACATTCTCTATTAAAGAAAAAATACTGGAAACCAAATTAGGCTACAAAATCTATTTATACTTTTCTAACTGCAACCCTTTGTTGGCACAGCTTGTACAGACAGCGCCATAGCAGCGAGACTATACCTTGTAAACACGTTTTCATGTTTCTTTGTTAACGTTATATTGTTCTCTTTAATGTCTGGAACGCACGGTACACATGAGGTCTCCTATCTCATTCCTTACAGCTCTTACACAACGACAGCTTTTTGGGCTTGTTTTTTTTTTTAAATTCTTATCGTTCTTGCAGAAAACCTGCAGCTTGCTCTGTTCCCAGACTGCCTGCTGGAGGCAGATGGAATCAGTTTCTCCGAAGCAGCAGTATGTCCTTAGAAAGGACTGTCAATACCAATTTGTTCTTTCCCACTAAAACTTTAATCAGAGAGCCACCTCTGATCAGATTTTTATAAATAATTAGCCAGTAGCAGATGAAATATAATGGGTTTTGGTAGCATCAACCTGACTCATGCCAGCTCTGAAAATCCATGACTTGTCTCAGTCTGCGTAGATGCCCAGCATTAAAAAAGCGAAAAACATGCTGGGTTTTGTGTAAGCTTAGGTAAAACTGCATGACAACGGAAAGGCCAACTTAAACTTTGAACACCAGCACACCGCAATTGTAAGGACAGATTGTAAGGACAGCAGATGCAAAACAACCCATCCCACTGGAATGGTCCTGGAAGCACTATTCAAGTGTGGTTTTTCTTACTCCACAGCAGAAATTAAAAAGCATCCTTTAACCTCCTGTACTAAGAGGAAAGATTGAAAACCTTGAAACAATTAAAGGCATTAGAAACAGGAGGAGTTTTCGTGTGTCTCTAATGAGTTGTTAAATTATTGAAGCAGCACTTGGTTAAAAGCAGTTCCTGGTACTGGTCCTGTTTACGTTCTAGGTGAAGATTCTGATGTTCTGTTCAGCTGTAAAGCACAAGAGCATCTCACAGGGAAATACCAGCCATGGATGCAATCACAGGAAAGAGTTTATCAGGACAAGGCTGCTGAGCCAGCAGAGTTTTTAGGGAGATAATTCCAATTACTTTCTGCGTTAGGGTCAAACCTTCCAGTCAGGTGTGAGCTGCATAGGACCGGTAGTTCTGCAGCCTAACTTTTCTATTTAGTATTCTAGTAATAGAATATTATTGTTTGACTTGCTGAGCAGATTACAAACTCTAGAATAAACTATTCGTCCCTTAGGAACAGAATATACAACAGCTGCTGCCAAGTGTTTGTCCTTTCCAGATCTCTAGCACCCCTGTTCCACAGCAGTTCCGTTTATATGGCTGCTGGTAGGTTGTGCTAGCACGTGTCTTTATATAAGCTCATTCCAACTGCAACTGGGAACTTATTGCAGCACTATTTGTTATTAATTTCTTCTTTGTTATGACCCTTCTGTTACTTTGTTAGCATTGGAGAGTTCCAGCAGCTGTTTACCCAAACACTACACATACTTCTGTTACAGAAAAAATAAACACAGAACAAACCTCTGGCCTGTCTCTGTGCTTTTGCTTTCCATCTTTTCCTTTTGAGTTAGCTGACTGCCACATACTGGAATCATTAGACTCGTTTTACAGAACTCTTATAATATTTATTATGCTTACAGTTAATGGAAGACTTTATCACAAGATGCTGTTTTGCAATGCTACTGCCTCTCTGTGTCCACTGCAGTCCCCTGAGTTTCCTTACTGCCCTTAGACCAGGGATACAAGAATAGAGCACGCAGCCGCTCCCATTCACAGTATTAAAACCAAATATAAGTCAAAGGAATACATGAACAGAACACTCCAAGTGGATTCGGCAGAGGTGTGAATACATATACCCTGTTCTGCTGTTGACACCTGATAAATGCAGAGGGAACAGGCACAGCAATGAGAATGAGAAGGCACAGCACAAAATAACACAAACCACACAAACTCCCTCTGTGTCTGTTGCACGTGGCCTGCATCAGAAATGCTGTGACCAGCAGGGGTAAAGATGTGACCTTTCCTGTACTCAGTACTAGTGAGGCCTCATCTCAGGTACTGGGCACCTCAATAAAAGGAGGACACTGAGGTGCAGAGAAGGGAATCAAAACTGGTGAAGGGCCTGGAGGACAGGTCTGATGCAGAGAGGCTGAAGGATTTGGGACTGTTTAGTCTGGAGAAAAGGAGGCTGTGGGGAAATCTCACTGCTCTTTACAGCCACCTGAAAGGAGAGTGTGAAGAGGCAGGGGTTGGTCCCTTAAGCCACTAGCGACAGAACAGCCTCAAGCTGCGCCAGGGAGGTTAAGAGTGGACATTAGGCAGAATTTGGCCTGACAACAGCAGTCAGGGGTTGGAACAGGCAGCCCAGAGAGAGGGCAGAGTGACCATCCCTGGAGGGGTTCAAAAAACGAGCAGATGTGGCCCTAAGGATCAGAGTTTAGCGAGCACGGCAGGGTAGGGTTGGTGGTTGGGCTGGGTGATCTCGTAGGCCTTTTCCAGCCATCATGATTTCCTGAGTCTCTGATTCTAAATTCACTTTTCTGTCGTTTTCACCACTACGAAACCCTGACTCTCCAGTTTCACCGTTAAACCACCCCCTCCGCCGGGCACGGACAGAGGAGGAGGTGAAGGCTGGTTCAGCTCACGGAACCAACATCCAGTCAGCCCGCCCCCCTATCAATCCGCTCCCCGCAGAAGGGACTGAAAGGCTCCCGGAGGCGGCCGCGGGAGGCGCCGCGCCCTCAGCGCATGCGCTAGCCAGCCCCCTGCCCGCTAGGGTGCCCGCAACATGGCGGATGAGGGTGGCCGTGTAGGTGCCTGTTCTGCAGACCGGACAAATGCCCGTCCTCCAGTGGCGCTGCCTCTGCTGGGCCGGAGCCTCAGTAGTTCTGGAGCTAGTTAATTCCAGGGCCCTCAACAGTGCTGGAGTGGGGCGCGGTGGAGAGCGAAATACGGTCGCAAGAGAACAGGCAACGCCGGAGCCGCTACATCCGGGCGGTGTCGGACACCTGCTGCTGAGGGGGCCTCATTGACATTGGGCCTCAGCAACCGCAGAGGGAGGACGGGCTCGGGAGGCCGGTACTGCGCGAGACCGCTGTCCGCTCCGCTGTTGCCATGTTGCGCGTTATAGTCACCCACGCCAAGAAGCACCCGGCTGTGAGTACCTGCAGGCCCCGACCGTCCCCCGCGGCTTCTCCTGCTGCCAGGTGGTGCCCCTGGCCCCGCCGGGCGCTCCCCGCCTCGCGTCTTGGTGCCCTTCTGGATGCTGAGTCGCTCGGTGGGCCGCTGCCCCTTTTTCTCTAGTGTGGGAGGCCTTTCCGCATGTTGCAGCAACGAGGCTCCAGGGGGCCTCGCCATTCGCCTTAGTTCTCTTTGACCACAGCCCTTTCCCGTTTTATGTTTTATGATGGTGCTGCGGAGGGCAGGGGCAGTTTTGGGCACTGACGAGAGTGGTCGTTGTTTCTCAGGAACAAGACGTTCTGTTATTCTGCAGAAGCTGCTAGTAGCTGTTAGCTCCTCTCGGGCCCTGGGATATTCTAGCACACAGGGAGCTTATGTCAGGGTACTAAAAGGCCCCGTGTTGTGACCCAAAGTGTGTGTTCTTTGGTTTGTCGTTGCTGTAGACAGAAGTGCAGTGTATTAATACTGTTTGTTACAGTGTGGTGTCACAGTATCCCAGGTTGGAAGGGACCCCAAGAATCATTGATTCCAACCCGTTAAATTAAAGGCGAACCTTAAAACTGTCTGTAGTTGTGGAATCTACTATTTCCCCAGGAAGACTATTCCAATGTCTAATTACTTTCTCAATGAAAAACTTAAAGTATAACATTTAATTTTTTCTTTTGTTCTAGTTGATCCCTCTGTTTTTCATCATTGGATCTGGAGGTATTGGTGCAGGCCTGTACCTTATGCGTTTGGCAATGTTCAACCCTGATGTCTGGTACGTATACAATAATTCACTGTGGTCAGTTCTTTGGAGGTGTGTTAAAGGAAACTTTACTGCCTTCATCTGTCACATTTCTGGATACCTTAATGGCTTGCTTCAGTGTCACTGGCACAAAATATGTGGAGATTTCTTTTACCTCAAGACTTGTTTGTTGAATGGTATTTAGAGACTGATGACAAAGGACTGTGTTTTTCTCTTTGTAAACCTATTAGTAAACCTATTAGTATAGGTGACTCTCGTAGTCAAGTAATCACAATACACATACAAATTGTATTTATTTTTCAAGGTAGTGTGATTCTTTCAATATGTTCTCTTATCTTGCATTGCTCTGAATAGCTGGGACAAGAAAAACAATCCAGAACCTTGGAACAAGCTGTCTCCCAATGACCAATACAAGGTAAAATAAGAAATACAGATTTTTATGAAACAATGTCAAAGATAGATTACCTACTACTTTAGGATGTTTGCATATATTAGAAAGTGGCTGAATGAGTGATGAAATTCCTCTAGTGCGTAACATTTGTTTGCCTGTAGAATTCAGAGCAGAGAGATCTGAGTTTTAAGTTTCCCAGAGTTGGTTGTTAATGGGATGAAAAGAGTCCATTCAGAAGCAAAGAGAAATTATGTGTGAGACGAAGACTATACTAACGTGTGATACTCGGGAATAAAGGAACGACAAAACCTCATAAGCTCTCAGCTAAAGCCTTTTAAGATCTAAACTGCTTGCCCTTTACTCCTGATAAACAAAGCAGGAAAATGTCAGTATTTGAACATAAGTAATCAGTTCTACAGTCAGCTGTTTAAAAACAATAGGAGTGTTCCGTAAGTAACACACCAGTTATGTAATCGAGTTAATGCTGCATTTAAAGATGTGAAAAACAGATCATGGTTTTATTTTGTTTTGTTAAAGTGGAGCCCTGTTCAGAACATTTTAAGGTTATTCTTAAGCTACTGAAAAAGCAAGCCTGCTGTGTTGCCAGAGCGCCTGTCTGGTTCGGTACCATATCTTACTATTCCAGTCCTTGAAATCGGTAAAAAAACCCTCTCATACTGCAAAATAAAAAAATGTAGCAGTTCCCTTAAAGGTCCAGGCAGAACATCACGCTGCGTTGCCATTGCTGCTTCTGAAGTATCTGAAAGGCAAATTCAGTATGCTGCGCAGCCCAAATTCTTCCAAGAGCGATGCCTTGAGTAGCATTCCCCTTCTGTCTGAGTAAGCAAACATGACCTCAGGCTTTACCATATTTGGGTGTGTGTCTCATTGGGGGATTTTTTTCCCAAATCTGCGCTGTGGGAAATGGAAAGACAGATCCTCTAAATGGAGGATGGCTGTTTAGCAAAAAGCTCTGATAGAAGTTAGCTTCTGGTGAAATAGCTTCTTTGTAAACTTCTCTTTGTCATTTCATCTTCCTCAGTCTTACTAAAGAGTAGGAGACCTAGTTGTGAGTGGTGGAGTTGCACAGAAGGCTGTAGTTTGAATGTGCTGTAGGCTGTTTTCTCTGAGAAAGATGAAAAACATATTTGGGCATAATTAAAAGTAATCAAGCTAATAGATGAATATTTGTAACTTTTTAATTGCAGCAAAGCCCTATAGCATCACCAGCTTTGTGTCAAGTCATTCTGGAACACTGCAGTGTGCTTTTAGTGTGTAAATTCATTGTCCTCAGTAACCATGTGGGCTGTTTTGAATTGCGAGAGACGGGATCCAACTTCAGTAACATGTGAAAGTGCCTCGTGTTGCATCCCTTCCTCCTTGTCATACTGTGCAGTTCCGTATGCAGCTGCTTAAACTAAACTCCTCAATGTGGCTCTGAATGTTCCCTCTGACACCATGGCTTTGTGCCATTGGCAAGCTAGGTGTTGTCTTTGGTGTACAGGAGTAGATAGATTTGGGGCAAAAAGGGTAAACTCAGCAGAACTGTAGGAACATCCTGTGAATGGACTTCTCATTCTGAAAGAAAAATACTGTGGGCTTTGTCTAGTCGTCGACACAAGCGCTGCCTCATTTTAAATGCAGAGCTTCCAGTATTTTATGCAGAATAGAGGTAATATGAAGTAATAACTGCTCTTGACAGTTTTTATTTCCTTGTGTCTGGTGTATGCTCTCCAACAGTGGTTGCAGTTTCTTGGCATGAGTTCAGATGATGCGTGTTTTTTAGTTAACACCATGGAAAATGAAGAGTCAAGCTTCTTGTGTTTTTTCTCCCCTCTCTCCTAGTTCTACTCGGTTAATGTAGACTACAGTAGACTGAAAAAGGACCGCCCTGACTTCTAAACCACACGCTCGTCTCCATAAGGTGCACAGAAAGGTCTTCCGAAAGCCGTCCGCACAATTGTCATGCTTAATCATCCAGGAAATAATCAAACTTACCTTGTGCTGCACTTGGTCACGTGTTTGAAAGTCTTTTGATGAGACTTAATAAATGTCTGAAACTTGAAGCGTGTCTGTTCTTTACTGTTAATTTTGTGAACAGAGTATCCTCCTGTTGAGTTTGCTGTACAGGCAGTCACATAGAAAGCAGAAGCTTATTGATGTTTCCTCAATAAGAGAGTGAAGTTGCAAGGTGATGGTAATAGGCTATGTACTCAGTCTGTTGACTTCAGAGGTGCATTGCGTGTTGGTGTGGCATACCAAGCTGCAGGAACTTGAAACCGTGTGTTTTTACATGCATATGTCTATGTGTAATCTTTCTAATTGCACCTTAGTATTTTCACTTGCCACTTCAGAAGTGCTAGCGTGTCTCTGCCCATCAGGGTTGTGAAAGATGTTGCCGTTATTGGAGGAAAGAGGAGGGGAAAAAGAAAAAGCCCAAGATGTCTCAGGAAGGGTTTGTTTCCTCTTTAAAAAAACATGAGTGGTTTGTTAATACACAAGACGACCATTTAAGCACACTTGGGTTGGGCTTTTAAGGAAGGGATACACACAGTAAGCAGAGCAGGGTTAAGGATTCAAGAAATAGGTTTCCATATAAGTGACAATTACTTGTCAGCAAGGGCAAATTCTTACACTTCAGTGCCTGGCTGAGGTTTGCTGTGGGAAGACAAAAAAATGCCTTTGAAAGTCAGTGCTGGTAGGTTCTTTGAGCATTTCTGAGAACATCTGGTGTTTCCTTGGGTAGGGGATATAATCCTGGGCTACCTGACAGCGTACAGCTGTTTCTATCTGGATATGTTTCAATCTGTTTAAAGTGGACTCACTGCTGATAACCATAGCTGCGGTTGTAAGTAACAAGGGCAGGATCCAAGAAATAGCAGGATGAACTTGTGTAGAAGAAAGAAAACTGGCGGTCACCGATGGCAAAATAAGGTGTTTGCGAAAGCTTCACGTTTTCCATGACGAGATCTTACAGGCCAACTGAACGTGGTTCGTGTGGTAGCAGTTCGGATTCTGTCTGTTAGACAGCAACGTGGCAGCTTTACTGGCAGTGTTTGCTTGCTTGTTTGAGAGGCTTTCACGGAGTCTGCTGAGGAAAAGAAGCTTTACGACAGATGATGTTTACAGCGGTGGCCCAAGGCTGTAAGCCTTGTCCTTAGGAACTGGTTGTTATCTGAATCCAAATATTTTTAAGAAGTAGGATGCTCTGTTGCAACACTGCTTAGTCTGTCGTGCCGCCGCACAGGTAAATGTGATTTATATCGTACCTAGCGATAGAGCCCCTCATCCTGAAGCCTGGGTGCTTGACCCAGCAGCCAAATGGGTTTTGTAGGTGCATTCATCAGCTCACGGAGCTTAACCAGCAGGCTTCAGGAACAGCAAAGCTCTGCTGGGCGAAGCTGAATATTCCGTTATCCCCCAGCGTGCACATCAAGCACAAAATAAATAGCCCAGTAGTGCGTCTGGGGTATTTGGCTGTGTCTCTCAGTTAGTAAAGACAGCTTCTGTGGGAAAGAAGAATGAACTTTTTGAGACCCCAGAAAGAGAGATCAGTTACCTCCAAAGCAAGGAGAATGCAGAGACAGAAACAAGTGACCTACTCACTCAGGCATAGCAAAGCAGAGGATGTAAAATGTGCGGTGGAAGAGTAATGAATTCCTCCACTGCCAGCTATTGTCACAGGGAAATGTTTTTGTTCATGAATTTTGGCATAGAAAATTGGATGGATTTTTGTTTGCACGTTGCTTTATTGAGAACAGAAAGAGCTGGGTGACAGCACTATAGCAATGTGTACAGATGTGTTGCCTAAGGTCTCCATTTTTCTTGTCTTCAGTCTTTATTTTCTCATCCCTTCTTCAGCTAGATGGCCAGGCTTTCTGCTTACTGGCCTGAGAAATCCTCTTCACCCATTTATCTTCTGCTTGTCAGGAGCTTTGCTTCTCAGGCTGTGCCATTCCCTGACGTGCTGGAATCACAGGCTACTTTCCAGTTAAAAAGAGGTAGCGCTTTTCCCCATCGGCATCTCGTTAGAGCGGTGTCACCAGCTTTCTGAGTAAGCAGGAAACTTAAGTAAAACTTTGTAGGTCAGTTAAAGAGCCATACGGATTGCTCGCAAGTGTGCCCTAAGCCCTGAGGAACCCTCTTCAGCGCAACGCTGCGCTCCACAGCAGCCCCGCTTTGGGCAAACCAGCCCATTTTTCTCCAGTGGTGGTTGCCTAGCCACAGAAGCCCAGCACACTGCTTCTGTGAGGCTAGCACAGCTACCTAACGCGACTGTAAGGTCACAGCTGCTGGCATCCAGGGCTGCTCGTGGGAAGACATTCCAGTTATCGCTGTGCAGCACTGCCCTCTGCCTTGTGCATCCATGCAGTCCGTAGCATGCCTCGTGATTTTACAGGGCGAGGCTGAAGGACTCCGGCTGCTTCTGCGGTGGCTTTTGTGGCCGTGAGGAGAGGGAGCCGTGGGAATTCCCATTGTTTCGTTTGCACGCTGCGAAATGCAGACAGGACGCAGAACGCGTGATGAACAGGAAGCGACCTCTGCAGAGCTGTGAGTGTGAAATGCATACGTCACACGTGCAGTACACACATACGTCACACGTGCAGTACACGCATATGTCACACGTGCAGTACACGCATATGTCACACGTGCAGTACACACATACGTCACACATGCAGTACCTGCAAGCGAAGTATCGGGTAGGTGCACTGTGGGTGGTAGGTTCCGCATTAACACAGTGGCACGCATCCAGCCGCTACAGAGCTCATCTCCTGTGGCATTTGTACGGCGCGTGCTCTTCTCTCCAACGTGAGCAACACGTGTCCTTTTGCAGCCGTGCGGGGATGCCAGTTCTTAGAGAGAGGCAGTCATGTTGGGCATGGTTCCTGGGGCTGAGCTCTGTGCCACCAGGCCATTGCATGGTTTTCTGTGCCAGTGCTCCAAGCCCCTCCAGCTGCAGGTACATCTGTGCATTGCTACAGCAGGGGTGGCTACTGCGGTCACCCAGTGGCTGTTGCTGAACCGCTCTCTTACCCTACTACTGCCTGGGAAGGAAAATTTATCTGCTTCCCAGGTGTGTGGGGCGTTACGGTAGTAGCTTGGAATGTTTCTTGCTACAAAAGGTGACTCCTTGAGAACCGATTTACTTGCCTCAACATTTTGGTGTGTGGTGATGTTATGTGGAGTCCTGGCTTCTTGCAGTTAATGACAGCCTCATGCAGACACGAGCTGGCCAAAGTCTAAGGTTTTACTCAATAGCAGAAAGGCATCTGCTTTGGCACTTGAGGCTTCACGAGTGCAATAAAGCATAATAAGCATGCTCATACTCTTGTGATGTTACTTCAAATTGAAGGGGTTTTTATTGTGGCTAAAAATTAGAGGTAAAATTTGGGACAGGCATCTTACTCAGAAAGCATTCACTGAGAAGTTAGAAAGCTGTGTTCAGTGCAGATGTGCTATCGCTGAAAGGGGTGCTTTCAGGGGTTGCGGGGCTGTACTTTCTCTGTGTTACTCTGGCATAGGGAGGCAGCTTCATTTTTGCTAAGTATATATAAAACACCTAGGTATATGATTTGCCCTGGGATGGCTATTTGAACGCAGCAAAACACCCAGGAGGAGGGTTTTCAGGTGTTGTTGATAATTCCCCATGGCTTTGGGTGGGTTTTTTGGTGTTTGGGTGCATTGACTGTTTCAGAGACAGTGACAGATACAGTGCAGAGGGAAGTGGCCAGCTGTGAGAACCTCTGGGTTTGTTAAGCAAGTTCTTATTTGGTAAGTATGCTCCAAATCCTCTTGTAGTCCCCGAGATCAGTGAGTTAGAGCGGACATCTCTTGTCAGCTGCTAAATTCTCCCGCATTTCCTTCCTTAATGTGTAGTCTCCTCTGCAGTTTTAGAAACTCCACACTCCGCCAGCAGCTGTAAATCTTTATCCCTGTGCACATTCTAATCTGATTATTCAAAGTCTCCTTTTTAAACATTTCCGCCGTAGTAGCTCCAGGATTCAGCGCATACTCCGAGCCCTAGACTGGCCTTTCCCAGCGAATATGCAGCCTGAATAAATAAGATAGAGAGGAGCTGGGGAAGGGTACAAGTTAATCTATAAATATATGTTTTGAAAGTAGCTGTTCTGTACCACAGTCCACGGCCGTGCTCTGCTGAATGGACTGCTTCACTTTGATTTGCTTGCATTTACCGGGCCTGCCATATGGCCGCCCTTTTTCATCACAGCCAGCGATGCTATCTGCTTTTCTGTGCCAGTGTCCTACCCCTTGAGGTTGTTTATCCCTGCAAAAAGAGGAGATCAAACTTGTAATCCACTGCAGCAATAGTCTTCCAGACTCAATCAGATTTCTCGTTAATCTCCTTGACAAGCATGAGTGTAGTTTCCTCTGCCTGGAGAAAAGCTTAGAGCTGAGCGGATCTCCGCTCGCAAGCATTGCTTGTTGTGAGTCTCACTGCCTAACTCCGAGAGCTGGAAACACCAAGTCAGTCTAATTTATTTCTAACACTGGAGCTGATAAACCTTTGTAAGATTACCTTGACCCTAGACTCGGCGATGCCGCCTCGCTGGGGATAAAAGGAGTAGGAGAGCGACTCGATGTTATATAGTTATTAGATAGGTTTGCCTAATGGTGTCCATTATACAAATGTAATCACTTACTCATGAAGTGATTTCTACACGGACCAGCTGGGTGGGGAAAAGGAGAAGGAGAAAGAAAGGACCATTTTGGCTTCTGTATTTGACTGTAAGCAGTTGCAGAATTTCTGGACAAGCTAAGTCTGACAGGAAACTTAGTTGTCAAATAAGGTTGATAGATCAGTGGAGGAGTAACAGTCCCCTGCTCAGTGTTATAAATTAATTCTTCGTGGTTTTGAAAGAACCCCATTACAGTCCACTTATTCCAGGAGCTACTTGTTGGTTTGCTAAAGCTAATAATAAATACTCACATTTAAATACGGAGTGCCTAACGTTTCTGTGCTATCAAGGACAGGAATAAACATAATAAAAGCAGTTATTTTGTGAGTGGCAGAATTATTAATTCCTCATTGCCTGCAGATGTTCATGTTGTCCCCTAAGACTTCTAAGAAAAGCAAGTCTAAGCTTCCCGTTATCTCATGATATCTACTGCAAGGGTGTGCTCTGGCTGGCCAGGGGGCTGGCATGGCCATTCCAACCACAGGTGTCCCTGCTCATGGCAGGGGGTTGGAACTGGATGATCTTTGAGGTCCCTTCCCACCTGACCCGTTGTAGGAATCCATGACCATGGTTTTTCCAAAGTAAAACTGAGCAAGATGCGCGTTTTGTACTGTATAGTCCTGGAAGAAAGGGCGGAATGAACGGGGCTTGGATTCCCTCTGATGTCCTAAAGATCTTGTTGTGACCTGGTTAGTCTCTTTGCAATCGCTACCAAAGATGGCTTTGTGCAGAGGGCTGTGTTTTAGAAGACTGGTTACGAGCTCGGCTTGCTATCAACTGTTTGGCTAAATGAAAAATGAGTGGCGCAGACCACCCGCCCGGCAGCCTCTGACAGGTCTAATCTTTCCGATTATCTGCTCAATAAATCTTAATTTTGGAGGAACACTGCCACGCCGGTTTCTTTTTTCCTGGTAGCAGAGCACCGAGGAGACGATGGAACTCCCGTTTCATAAATCACGTAGCAGGACCTACATCCCGCTCAGGAAGAGCGCCTTCAGTGGTATTCTCCCTGTGCTGCTTCAGATGGAGGGAGCCGATGGAGACAGTTCTGTATCTTGTGACAGCCTGTGGTTTGCCTACATGTTCAGTAATTCCTCTCGGGGGCTACACCTCTCAGGTAGGATTATTCCTTTTCGCTGCGGCTTATGCACGTCTGTCACGTGCTGGCAGTCACACGTGGGACTCTGTAGGCGAGCCTCTTGCTGTGCCTTAGGGATCTCTGTTACCGCTGCCCCAGATCCAAGTCCAGTGTGACCCCGTTTTGAGGGCAGCTGCCAGTACAATTTCCTCAGCTTCTCATGCTCTGCCAGTGAGTGGACAGACCCTTACTTCCTTGTGTTTCAAACACCATGGAAAACAGTAGCCAAACGAGCCCTCATCTTATGCTTAGGGAACAGTTCAGCATTGCAGCAGCAGGCGTTTTTCAGTGTGGATAGGTTCCGATTCCTCCCTCAGTCTGAGTCCTATGGGTTGGGTGATGTGTGAAGATCTGATGATGCAAACGCCAGCCAATGGCCCGGCAGGCAGGACTGCACCTCCTTCCCTCTGTTCTCTGCTGCTCCTGTGATGGTGATGTGCCGCTATGCATTGAGCTGGCCGACTGATAAACTCTGCCTTGATACCAAGATCGCTAAATCCCTTACAGGGGATTTCATGAATAGTTGATCAGCAGTTCTGGGTGTGCATTTCTGAGATGTATTAAGAGCTCAAGCACCTTCACTTCTGTTTGTACCTGCTGTGATGGACTTGACCTGTTCACCAGCAGGTGACCAGGACTACGCCAAAAACTGAAGTTCACAAGCAGAATGTGGGGAAGGAAGACTTGAGATAATGAGCAGCATGAAACGTGGTCGCAAGTGATCTTCACTTTGCATAGAAATAGTCTGCAACCCCAACAACAATTCTAAATCTCTCCCAATTATTCCCTCTGAACAGATAATTTACTTTGGTGCTAAGCTATTGTTTTACCCAATCAAAACTAATTATCCTGATCAACTCTAATGCCATAATGTTTGAAATAGGATTATTTTGCTTGATCTGCTGCAGGGCATTAAAAATCATATTTCCTCCCCGGCTAGGCTGCATTAGTTCTTGCTCAATTGTTTGATTTCAAGGGAAACTTTAAGGAAACAGGCACTAATTCTCATTTAATTGGAATGCCAATACTTTCAGCTCTGAAATACTTTTTTTTGTTTTGAAGACAAATAATTAAATTTCTTCCACATCTTGGTTTTGTCTTTAACAGAGGGGTTTCTGTGGAAAAAGTGTTCCCAGAAATTTTTGAAAGGCCATGGAGTGATGCTTTGGAAAATTGCTGTATTTTCTTGGGGAAATCTGGCTTGTCGCATGCGTAGCAAGGAGACAAAGAACGACAAGGACTCCAGCAATGCAGCGTCTACCTCAGTTCTCATCCAGCACCTGCCGGATGGGAAGCAGTCTTTACAATCCTTACATCTGGCATTCAAGCCCCTTTCTTCATTTTGGATAACCCAGTAAGTCTGAGGAATCCAGCACTGGTCCCGACTTTGCTCCTCGGCTTTGAAGTCATTTACTTTTTATCTGTCTTGCCCGAGACAGCTGTTTCATTTCACTGATAGATGTTATGTCACCTTACAGCTATCCTGGGCTTCTTTCACTTTATGAGGGCTGCTTTCCTCTACACATTTTCATTTCAGCTCTTGTCTTCTTATATAAATGATGAGCTCTTTAAAAACATAGCACTGTAATCTATTGGCGCAGATCAAGAAGTGTCTGCAATCCACAAATGAAACTGGTGTGTGGGTTGTGGTTATCTCAACTCTATTCTATCCTGGTCACCAGAATCGTAAACCATGACAGTTCGCGGAGGGAATGGAGCGGTGGTGTATTTCATCTGGCATAACTGTGCCCTCGTTTGTTTCAATTGCCTCACATTACGCTGGCAACATCAACTGCCAGTAGCAGGAGCACTGATATCCAGGCTAATAATAAAAATAGGTTTCTTTCTGGCTAAACTGGATTTTTTAATTTGCTTGGTTCCCAAAATAGAGTAGCAGCCGAGGGAGTGTATTAATCTGCACAATTTAAGCTGTAATGGGCTTGGAAACATGCTTTTACACGAGGATGATGTAAAGCTGAAAGATAAATCAGCTTCTGCATGCAGGTCTGAGCATCCAGGCTTCCACTACTTGCATCGCTTTCTTCTTCTGACTGAAACAAAGAGACGCTTCTGAAGGGACTGGCACAGGCAACCGCAGCGCATGAGGAAAACCACACGTGAATGATGTGGGTGTCTTCAAAAGGAGAAACCGTGCGCGTGTTGACCTTCACTGCATGAACACAAGTCTATTAACTTCACCGTGTTGGACCCAGGGTTTCTACAGCAGTGCAGTAGCGGTGCTGGTGGTACAGTAATGCATTGCTGAGTTTTATTGGAGGGTCATTTTTCTTCTTTAGTGTTAGATGATTCCAAGATGTGATTTGTTCAATGCATTAATACGGCACTCGTAAGTGGAGACACATGTTTTATTAAAACAGGGTTTATTAAGTTCGGAATGGTATGAATTTTTTTATTTCATATGGACTCGATAAGGCTTGCTGTTTTAAAACGCTTTGCTGTCACTGAGTCTTTAGTTCTTGTCTTCCACTTCTACGGTGTGATGAATGTAGCTCCCCCGTGGCCTCAAGTACACTTAAGTACACTCCAAGTGGATGTGACGAGCTCTAAATATTCAGCAAGTATCTTCATTATAACGCTCTCCAGGAAAAAACATGTTCAGACAGCAATACTAAGAGCTTATGAAGCCAAGTGTTTGAAAGTAAAGACCCTCCAGTAGAGAGCAGAATTTATCACGGCTCTGCTCTAAGTCATTTACTGCCGGACTGGGTAGTCTCCCTTTCTACAAGGAGCTGTGTGCCTCTGAGCATTGGTGTTGTGACCTACAGTCTGGGAATGAGAAGAAGTAGTTAGAACACACTCAGGTCCACTGTTGATATTAATCCTTGAGGTGTAGCTGACCGTTCAGCTAGTGTGACTGTGCTTCGTGGATTGGGAATTTGATGCGGTGTTTTGAACAGGAAGAGAAAGAAGGGTTCAAGCAGTAGGTCCTCAGTAATGAAGAGACTGCGCTAGTTCTCACAATGACATTTGAACGCAGGTCTCAGGCTTTGCACCACGCGCAGGCAAACCTGGGAGATGAGTGCATCCACCGAGTATTCACTACCAGTGATTAATGAAAGATTAGTAGTGTTCTGGACTTCAGCGTTTTCTCCAATTCTTATGAATGTTGTTTTTCTAAGACTTGAGGTCAGTTAGATAAGCTTTCATCTTCAGAAACCCTAAAGCAGCGCCCGGCATTAAACCTGTTCAAATCCAATGACCGTTGCAGTAACTGGAGCTGTAGCTACTTGAATAGAAGACCTTAGGCTCATGAGAGGAGAACATTTATGGCCATTCAAATACAGTGAACATCTCGAGGCGATAAAAGCACGCTGAAACACAGTCATTTGGTTGTCACCACAGATGGGCTAAGCAGTAGGGAAGGAGTCTAGTCGGGACATGTTTCTGATTAGATCATTTAATATAAAATGCTAGAGATAGTCTAAACCTGTGTTCAGCATCCTTAACACCCTGGTTTTTCACCAACGGTATGGATTCCAGCTTGATCATCCTCAAGGAGTGGCAGCATCTTTGTGTTTCTTGGTAACACCTTCGTCACACTTTATTTGTATGACTTGTGGCCCTACCCTGGGAACTCTTGCTTCTAGCACAGATCAAATATGGCCCAGTAAGCAACTTACTGTTGCTGTTATGAATGACCCTGTGTGGTAAACGCCAGCTGTTTAAGTCCTGCTTGTGAGCTAATGTGGAGAAGTAAGTAAGAAGATTTAGGACTCTCCTTCTCTGGAGACTTTGAAGACCTGTCCAGGTGCAGTTCTGAGTGATCTGTTCTGGTTTGGCCCTTCCCTGACAGGGGAGTTGGACTTGATGATCTTCAGAAGTCCCTTCAAACCCCTAACACTCTGTGATCCTGTGACTTCTGTAAGTAAAAGCTAAAAAACCTGCCACTGCTTTTTGTAATAAATGCCAGTACCTAAACAGTTCGGATGGAGGGGGTGCTTTCTCATTAAGCCTCATTAGCAGAGTATTATACAGCCATGCTGAGGCTCCAGTCCTACAGGAGACAGCACCTTGACAGTGATAATAATTCTGCATTTTCTCTGGCTTGGGTCAGTGTTTTTCTGGGCAGTAATTGGGGAAAGGTCTGTTTGGGAAGCACGAGCCTTTCATACAGTAGTGAGAAGCTGTTCTACCTTAGGCTGTAGCGCAGGTGCCCCCAAGTAATTGGTTCTAGCAGACAACAGCCAGGCTCTGTTTAGAACATTTCAAAGAGGGTCCCGTTTTAGCCTATGCTTGCAGAGTACTACCTACCATGTAATAGGTTTCCAAACAAGTTCACTGTCTCCTACTGGCAACAATGAATTTGGATTAGAGTATTTGATTAGCAGTTATTCAATTAACCGGACTTTGGAGCGTGAAATGATGGTTCAGCACAGCACAGCAATTTAATTTCTTAAAAGCTCAGTACACACTTAGCATTAGTCACGTAAAATTTACATGGAAAGTTTATTTTTACTCTTTCATAGAATCATAGGATCCTTAGGGATGGGAAGGGACCTGGAAAATCATCCAGTCCAATCCCCCTGCCACAGCAGGATCACCCAGACCAAGCATTTGACTACAGTTGTTGTCTTTATATTTTAGTGTCAGCGTTGATTAAACTTTGCTAGTGGTGCCATTCTTTCCTGCTTGCTTGTTAGAAGGGTGGTAGTTCTTGAGCATCCCTGTGTTGTCGTTGTGTTTATTGGGAGTCTTAGGTGAACAAAGCTAACCGATAGGACTGTAAGAGGTTTCGGTGCTTCCACACAAAATATTCTTGCTTGATTAGCAAATAAGAGAATCTGAACAGAACTCTGTGGTGTCCTTCACAAATCAGCTTGGCTTTTGCCAGGAGCAGCCATCTCACTCTTACAGAGTGCGATCGGGTAAGCCATCGTAAGGCTGACCATCACACAGGAAGTGCATTTTATAGAATCAGGGAATGCCACACTGGAAAGGACCTCAGGGATCACCTGATCCTACCTTTCTAGGCAAAAGCACGGTCTAGATAAAGATAAGATGGCCCAGCACCCCATCCAGCTGAATATTGGGGGTGTCCAGTGTTGGGGAGAACACTATTAGCACATTGAACACGAAACTGATTCAGAAAACTAACCCCACGTTGTTTACAGGGGAACTCAGATTGTTCTTAGTTCTCTTAAAGGAAAGACTTCACAATCCCATTTTCCCCCTTTAAAACTGACCTGTTTGTGCCGAGCCTCAGCGTTCTAAGCACGAAGCAGTTGGTGTTTCACTCTATTTCGTATGGATATGTTGGTACAACACAGAAATGGGGTAGCCAGAGCACAAATAGGTGCCTTTTATGATCTACACTAATTCCTTTCTGAATGACAGCAAGCTGGGGTTCATGTCTAGAAACACTGTGCAGTACCCAGCAGTTCGCAGTAACTCTGATAGAGCATGTCAGGAAGGGACTGTTCTGGAGTACTTGTTGGGAAGACAGCTGAAACCTTTCTAAGGAATCCAACCGTTGTAGGGCCAACTGCAGCTGTAAACAGCTTGGTAAATACACACATGAATGATGCCAGCACTGAGCTTCAATGTAATTTCTTTTATCCAGGGACTTTTTTCTTCCTGGATTTTGCCTGCTACCTCAAATAAAAAGTAGAAAAGGGAACCTTCAAACTGCTCTCACTCCGAGTTTCCCGATGACACGTTTTGGTGTATGTAGATACAGGCTCATATATCGGTGCCTGCTGCGCGAGGTCCTCAGCTGACGGGAACAACAGCTCTATCAGCTTGATGCATCACAGGAAGAGCATTTGTCTGGCAAGGACATCTACAATGTCACAAATACAGACAATGGAAATCCAACAACGTCCTATTTCTGTATTAATATCTAAATATAAATGCAGCTATCCAGACAAATACAAATACACACACAGGCGCGCGGGAGACTGGGTTGCAGCTGTCTATCTGTCCATTTATCTGTGTAATTCCAAACAATTTCTCTAATACCGTGATGCTTTACTGCCACCAAGCTCATTTCATATTCCATCAGTCCCTTGGAAAATGATGAAGTGAGATCATTTACCCCGCTCTTGTTAATGGGCTGGGATTTTTATTCTTACTACAACAAAATGAGAGAAGGGCTTGGTGAATTCATATCCATTACCAGAGCAGATGTACTGCAGTGATACCACGAGATCATGTCTAATATTTGTGCTAATAAAGAAAAATATTCTGTCATTAGGCATGGCCTGCAACGAGGGGAGCTGGTGTATTTGCGCTCTGTTCTGCAGAGCCTCCTGTTCTGACTGAGAGGATGCCCGACCTCCCACATCCACTTTGTTTTCTGAAAAGGGTGGCTCGCGAGTGTGCTTGGGTACCTGACTTTGCTGGGTTCTCGTGCGGCTCTGGAGAGACCCGCTTTTAGCGTGTAATTAGCAATCCTTTGCAGGCACCCGCATGTCTCTCAACCTTCTGCAGTGTTTAATTAATACTTTAACAACCTAGAGAGGCAGTCATGGGAGATGAAGGGATTCTTTCACATGAATTGAAGTGCAGCTGTCCTTGGGCTGGCATGTAGCGGCTGCTTAACGGGAGGTGGAAGCACAATCTGAGGCTGGACGTGAGCTAAAGGCAAGAAGAAGTTCCAGAGGTACATGTACATTGTCCAAGTGGTTTGAGGGATGGACCCCGGGGAGGGGTTAGAAAAATGGGTAGATATGGTGTTTCAGGAGATGGTCTGGTGGGTAGGGGTTGTAGCGTGGACACTTGGACTGGATGATCTTGAAGGTCTTTTCCAAGCTTGATGAGTCTCTGATTCCTCAAATCTGGCCGTTGATGCAGCTTTAATGAAGCCTCCTTGTAGTTCATTAGTGCATATTAAACCCTTGGAAGCTAATGCAACTCTCCATTTTCTGCTGCTGTAGTTCATACAATATTAATATTTTAAATATCATTACTTTCAAATGATTTGTGACCCAAAGGCTACAATATTCCCCTGGGTAATTCCTTCTCTTAGGGAGACACTGTGGAGCGGCCGCGCCAACAGTATTTTGACAAACAGCCACAAAACAAGAAAAAGTCCTGCTTTCCAGTATTAATCCATCAGGAAGCTTTTAGGGATTCATCTTGTCTGAAATATTCATAGGCAGCAAAAATGTCCTGAATGCCCTACAGAAATTGTGCAGAGTCAGGTGGGTGATTGATAGCGAAGTTCTGTTCCGAGTCGCTCGCAGTATGGAATTCTATTTGTCTTGCCAAACACTAAAGAGCAAGCGACTCAGTAAATGTAAAGGTAACAGGGCTCATATTTCCCCCCGTTAGGAAAAAACCCGGTGTCTCCACTTCACTGTACCTCACTGAACCTAACAAATCTCCATTAAATCAGAGGACAAAGGCAGGGTGATCCTTCTGGAACACCCAGAGATCCGTTGGGCAGTCTTTACTGAATCGCGTCTGCTTGTGTATGCGGGATGCACAGAAACAGCCGCAGTCTTACGTCGTTAGCACCTCTGACAAAGCAATAGACAGCTCTCTCCCTTCATCTACGAGGACATCGAGAATTCCCTGTGTATCCTACCACTCCGTCCTCCAGCAAAAATTCTGGAGATCCCAATGCTTTGTTCAGCTATCTTTAAGCCAGTAAAGGACCTCCTAATTTAGTGGTCACTCTAGGACAGAAGAGTAATCAGTGAAACACAGAGTGTAGGTTTGGCTACCTCTGTCTGCAAAAGCAAAGGTGGGATTTTTGGTCGTTTCTTGTTGCTTTTTATTCTCCCCAGGAAAAATGCTGGGCGTTGGTCTACTTCCATTTCTCTCCTGTTGTGCAGACTTTAGGGTACTGGTGGAAACTTGTGCAGTAAAGATGAAACGTCAGCATAAACTGCCTCTCGCCCTTTTTCTCGAGGTTAACTTGGGCTAGAGAAGCAGTTGTGTGCTTTATACAGCCATTCTCTTGTTTTGCCTGACGTCTGGGCAGCTCCTTTCCCTCTGCTACTATGCAGCCTCCTTCTTTCTGCTGAATGCTGCTGCAGCTCTATGAAACCCTTCAGCCCAACTGATGCCATGTCCTCCTGCCAAAGGATGCTGCTGGGAATACAGCCCAGCCGTACCCAAAGGTGGTGTGGGTGTTCTCTGGTTTCACCACCGCGCACATTCAGCACCACACTGGTGGAGAAGAAACAGTGCCCCGTGCCGTATCCTTCGCGCTGTCAAAGGCACCACAGCTGAATTGCCTGCTTTTCCAGGCTTCACCAAAACAGGGATCTAGCAAAATCCCCAGGAACCCACGGCTTTACTCTGGAAAGGGGACTGGCAACTTGTTGGTGACACCATCGGCTGTTGGTGGGGTCTGAGACAAAGCTATGTGTTCAGAAGTGTCTCCCCTTGCCTGTTCCACTCTCACTCCTCAGCCTCATTGGGATCAGTCACGCGGGCGTCCTCTTCCAGCAGCAGAGACAATTGAAAAAATTACAGGAAACAATAAGCTGTAAAAGTAGGATTAGTGCCTTCTGGCAAGATATTAATGGTACTGGGTGTAATCATGTCTCAATAAAGAATCAATGGGCCAGATCCTCGGCTGATGGAGTGCGCTGTCTGCAGAGCTGTGCCGCTTTACTGTGCCTGGCGAATGTCACATTCTGGTTGGGAGCAGGCAAGTTGTGTCCACGGTTCGGAATCTGATTACCTGAAATGCGGGGGGGAACAGGAAAGTGTGGTTTAACAGGTCCATGTGTGAGCAGACAAAGGGCTGTGTCACCTGCCAGCAGCGCTCTGCAGTGTGCTGTTGTTAGATGGAAGGACCCCTGTGACGGGTACAGTTGGCCAAAACAGGTCAACAGCTTCTCTGCTTAAGTTGTGACAGTAGAGCGAGCCCACACTTTGTATCGCCTGGGTTCTGGGTTCCACCATGAAGCCACATCCACTCTGCAATCAGGCTGATGGTTAGACATCTCGATAATCCCCGACTGGGGCCAGTGAACTTGTGTAGTAAGGCCAACAGAGGGGCATGCCTCCGGTGGAACGTGAGGGGCCGTTATTCTTCAGACGCGCAACAAAACCCTCAATATCGACCGCTTTGTCTGTGTCCCTGAGGAAAATGCCCCCATGGCATCGATGGTGAAGGAAGCAGCCCTGGCCGTAGAGGATAATAAGGGGGAATTCAAGCACTGCCAAGCAGTCATCACCCTGCCCCCCAGCCTGCAACTGTGCTGGAAAACTGGTGGAATGGCTGCTGGAGACACAAAAGCTGCCAAGCTGAGGAAGCAAAGCAGGGCTGGTCACTGGTCACCGGTCACCGGTCACCGGTCACCACCACCCATGGAGCCAGATGCTCTGAGAAACTGGCTAGGAGGACTGCTGGAGGCACCGAGAGTTCCTGAAGGTAAGGAGGAGGCTGGAGCGTGCCAGACACCGCTGCTCCTTGGGGTCATGGCTTAGCCTCTTACCTGTTGTCTCGCTCTGCAAGGATGGTGTCTGCTCTCAGCAGACTTCACCTGTGGCGAAGTCTCCTCAAGTGACACAAGTGAGCCCACAAATTTGAGTCACTCCTTTTCCCTCCTCTGGCTGACGGGGGTGTGATGTCTGAATTGGCACCACAGACAGGGTTGGCTGAGTGTCTGCAGAAGGAGCTCCTCTCTTCATGTCTGGGTTGGGGGGGTTGCTTGCAGGTTGTGGTTAGAACAGCAGCTTCAGTAAGGGAACGCAGCTGGTGTGGGGCTATCAATTCACTGAGTGTGGGGAGCATTTGGGGAGTGTGTTGTCCTGTGAACCCCTCTAAGCTAGACGTCGAGCTTGTGGTCTGAGAAACGTTGTCAGGGATGCTAACACCCATTGCTCGCGAGCAGGGAGGGTTGTAAAGCCTTCTCTTAGCTCTACTTGCTGGCAGGGACCTGCTCAGTTTTCGTTCTCACATGAGAAGCTGCTAATTCAGTGACTGAAGAGTCACTGCTGCTGCAATCACGAAATAGAGCAACTCGGCTGGGTGTGAGCGTTTGTAAGCGATGTCGGCTGCGTCAGGGTGTAGAGTTTAACCAAGGGGTAGGTGAACGTCTTGGTGTTTACGAACGGGCTCCTGGGAATAACTTATAGAATAAGGAATGCACTCGTTTTCCAGGCAGAGGCTGCTTCTCTCGCTTAAAATTACTGCTGTGTTTGTTACCTCGTGGAGCTGTTTACTTTGAGACTGTCACAAGTAGCAGCAGAGCTTGTTCTGATCCTGGTAACTTGGTCTTGGTGTCTGATACCTGACAGGGCCCTTTCTCCATGGAGAGTTTTTCTCCATGTTGTTCTGCCTCCAGATAGGGAGAATGCTACAGTTCTGGTCTAACTTGTGAGAGTTAAGGGATGTGCTTTCCCTGCCTTCCCATGGGGCATCCTTATCCTTTAGCAGCTCCATCCTCTGCCCTGGCAGAGGAAGCTTACCACTTTGGTGTGGATTCCTTCTAAAGCAGCACAAAGTGTTAAAGTAGTGATCCAGAGCTGCAGAGAGTCAGAACTAAACGGGTCTGGATCGGGGTCAAGACACAGAAACGAGTAGTCGTGGCCAAAGGACACAACTACGTTCACTTCGCCTTGGGTGGGTCACCTCAAGAGGAGTGCTGTGAATGGCAGCAGGACAGAGAGTACTTCCCATGGGATTAAATGGGGGTGCACTTGGTAAAAAAGATTATAGCTTTTTAAAATTCACATGAATTATCTAGTTTGGTTTCAATTTGAAAGAGAAAGCTGACAAGTTAATGGGAGCTACAATAGCACTTTGGCTGAGGCTTAATTAGCAGGAGCCATCAGATCTTGCGTTTTGCATGTTATTAAGCTTTTTCTGCTGAAATTGTTTTAGTAAATTACTCTTCACAATTTTCTGCTTGTGTTTGGCAGATGAATCCAAACTCCCTGCGATGAAACCGGTTGCTCTGGTTTGCTCTCGTGTATCAACGAGGAGTTAAATCGCTCCCAGTTACTGCCTACTTTGGCACAACTTCGTGTGAACAGAAAGCAGAATTAGAGTATTTACCAACTGCGAATGAATTTAATTATTTCTAGAAGAATATATCTTGGCACAATCATGTTGTTCTGCGCTGCGTGGGCTCACTACTAGATTTCACTTCTGGGGATGTATAAAATGCGTCCAGAAAAGAAAAACCATGTAAACGATCCTTCCCCTCCACTCAGCACTGGCAAGGACACTCTGCAGCGCTGGCTCCTGTTTGCGTCTTCCCAGTACAAGAGAGACCCAGATATGAGGGAAGAATTCAGCAAAGGACCATCGTGGTGACAAAAGGACTGTAGTATCAGCCTGTGACGGAAGCTGAGAGACAGAGGATGACCTCTTTAGCCTGGAGAAGGCTCAAGAGAGAGAGCAATCGTAGCAATGTGCAAAATAACTGGTGGGAAACAACGGAGAGGAGGGAGCCAGGCTCTTCTGAGCAGTGTGTAGTGACGGGGCAAGAATCACCAGATGCAAATGAAGCAACAGGCAATTCCATCTGACCACAGCAAGTCCCTTTTACTGTAAGAGTGGCCAAACACGAGGTCAGTTTGCTCAGAAAGCGGTGGAGGGTCCGATTGTGGAGCTACTCGGAATCTCCCTCTGCATGGTCCTGGGTTACCTTCTCTAGCTGAACCCTCTTAAGCGGGGTAGTGGAGAAACTGATTTTAAGAGGTCCCTTCCAACCCAGATGCTGCTGTGTGATTGTCTGCAATGTGATGGCACATCAAGTGTGTTGCACGGGCCACTTTTCAGTGCTATGGTTCGGGAATAAGCGCTGCTTCACAACTCAATTTCAACCTGTTAGTGGTTCTGGGCACCTCCCCAGCCCTCTCTGTTGACAGGCTGTGGGACTTACTAGCCAGTTCAATGGAAGCCATTGGTAGAGACTTCTCTGTAGAGAGCTGATGTTGAGTCTACAAAACCATTTCTCATGCCAGGGACAACAGACACCAGTCTTCTAAATGAATATACCCAAGAGCTGAATTAGTGGTGGTTTATCTCCTCAGCCGTAGGTGTAAGCTCTGGGAACAAGCTGCAGATGTGACATTCCTGGCTGGAGAGCAACAGCTGAAATGCACATCAGGTATCACATTCCATCTCTTGGCTGCTTAAGCCTATGCCCATCTGTCTGTCGGGCAGGGTGCCGGTTAGCAGTGCTCTATGCCAACTTTTCAGGTCTTAGGGTAAACTGGAGATACACTTAAGTGGGCTGCTTGAGCATGACAGTAAATATAATCTCTGCTGCAGGAGCCGCTGCCTGCATGGTGGGATGAGGTGTCCAACGCCTGCCTCTCGTGGGTGCCACGCTGGTAAATGCCAAGGGAGAGGAAATTAAGACTTGGGGAGGAGCGGCTGCCAGGACAGTTTGCTTTGTGTGGAAGGAGGGAAGCATTCCTTCAGACAGCAAGCCATGTAAAACACAAGCCCCGAGGTCCAGGATTATACAGAATGCTGTCCCCAGAAGCTGAACGCAGAGGACATAGTGTTAGGAATTGAATTCAGGGGACAGCTGCAGGCACAAATACTGCAGACTGGTTCTCAGTGCCATTTAGTGCAGCTGAGAACATCAGCTGCAGCGCAGCGGGGGCTATCAAGGTGTGATTGATAAGAGAGTATGGTGGTATTCAGCTCTGTAGTTATCTCTTTATGCAGACAAACTTCAACCTGCCCATGCGCTGTTTGCTCGCTGTCGACAGCGTTTCAGTCGTGTGAAGTGTCCTGTCACAGAGTTTGCGTTGACTTCGTGGTACCAGCTGATGGAACAAAGAAGCTGTGCTGGTCACATGTTCTACCAGAGATCCATTTACAGTTGGCACTGCTGAAGTGCTTTGCTGCACTGAACACTGTAGTAAGGATTGAGGTGCTGTCAGGCCTGTAGCAGGAATGACAGACGAGGACTAATGAGCAGGACAGACACCTCCAGCCCACCCTAGGAAAAGTCTGAGTAATTAATATTAGGCTGGGTTTTATTGCAACAGGGGTGTCTGTCTGCTTGTCCACCTGGCTACGGGTTGCTCTTAGGTTGCTCTGGTGTACGGTGAAAGACAAGCTTCCTCTCGCTCTCTTCCCTTCTCACTCTCGCTCCCTACCCCCGGTGCAGGAGTACTCGTGTTCCCATAACTGTTGCACAGCTGTGACAGCTGTGCTTTACACTGCAAACGAGACCTGCAAAACTTTCAGCAGAAAATGATTCTCAAGCACGTTAATCTCTGCGAGGAGCGCAGAGCTCAGCCCTAGGCTGAGCAGTCCGCTCAAATAACTAGCGACTTCCCAGAAATATTTGTAATGAAATGAGTGGAGAGAGAAATAGAATTCCTGTCTGGATTGTTCATGATGCTGCCACTCACAATGTAGGTGAACAGCTCGGCTTGAGACTTCCCAACACGTTTGACAGGAAATACTCCCCTGGAGATTTAATGAGATCCTCGTGCTTCCTACTGGAACGTGGATATTGAGTAGGGAAAGTAGGATTCAGCCTCTAGTTTTCAATCACATTCACTTTCCTTTGCTTTATGACTCTCTGAGATGCAGATTGTGTTCCTCTGATCAAACTCCTGTTGTCTTTGCAGTACTTTTCTACCCTACCGAGCTGGACCAGCACAAGGTTCCGTTAGGAACAATTGAGCATCACTTTTAATGCAAAAACCCCCTGAGCTGGATTGGTCTCTGAGCGGATGACAGCTGAAGTGGCTTCAGAAATAGTAAACAGAGTCACTGAAAGGAGAGAACACCTCCAAACCAGTGTGATGGCAATGGAGATGTGGGGGTAACTCGTTACAGGAGTGTTTTTGCTCTCTGAGCATCGTGCGCCTCAGCTCACGCGCTCTGTTCAGTTAGGCAGCCGTGCTGTCACGGTGCGGGCCAGGGCCATTTTGAACATACCTGCGTTGAAACGGCTGGGCTTTTTGCAGCGGGGATTGGCCGTTCTGCTTTGTTTCGTGCGGTTTCTGCTTAGTGCTTTGCAATAGATGGGTTTGGGAATAGTGTAAAATAGAGGTGAATCAAGGTGAGCCTCCAGCTGCTGTGAGTGCCCACCCAAAAACTAGGCAAAGAAGGACAAAACCAACCCTCGTTTCCAAACGGACGCCAAAAGGCTGTGCGGAGCTGGCAGGTGCACAGAGGCGTTCTCGTGCAGATATTATTGTTGATAGGTTTGATATACAGCGTGGTTTGTCTGAGCCAATGGGATATTGTCCTCTTAACAAATCTCATCATGCTAGCGGTGTTGCTTCTATAGGATGGCTTATCAGCTCCAACCAGAGGCTGCTACACTTGCACTTGCCTTCATAGCCTGAGAGGAAAATAAATTGTTCCCAAGCAGTTAATAAGAAAGAATTATTGTGAGTGAGATGCATGACATTATGAGAAAGCATGGTGTTTCTCTGGCTAAACGTTTCCTTGCAACCATCCCCATCTTCACTCCCTTGGCAACAGTCCCTCCTCTCACCCCCTCCCTCGTGCAAGAAATCCACACCTGAGGTTCAGTGTAAGTGAAACGAACATTTCATTTCCAGAACAGAGTCTCTTTAAAGGCGGTTACTGATGTGCATTTCTATTTCATGAAGTCTACTTCGACGTTTCTCCTCTGCATTGCAATACAGACTCAGGAGAAGCATTCCAGCGCTGCCTGAGCTATGACAAAATGCATCTCCGTTGTCACTTCCTACACAGTCATAAATGAGCTTAAACAAAGGCATTACCAATATTAATTCTGAATATAATTGTCCTCGTTAGTGGAGCCACTCCTAAAAACGTAGGGAATCACAGTACCGGAGGGACGTGGTTTATGGCCAAGAGCTTCTCGTGTCGCCTATTGCAGTGGGTCCGTTTGAATTAATTAAGCCACAAAGGATAATAACTGCGAGTGGCATTTGGTCTTTTAGTCAGTTCCTCATAAACACCGTCTGGGAATCAAAGCCAGCTGGGTCTTTGTGTTTAGCCATCACTCGAGCACACAGTTTCTCAAAGGGCAATGTAGACAGCTCCGTATCCTTGTCCTTGATGGGGGTATGCGCACAAGGTCTCATTGGCCGAGTCCTTCACCCCTGGCCAGATCCCACTGTGCTTACACAGAAATGCCAACAGTTTGACTAACTTCTTCTGGAGGAAATGGGGGAGCAAAACTCCGTCTCTCTGATTGGGCTGATGCACTTCTTGCTCTTCGTAATTTAGCCAGGTGCCCACAGTTATCCCAGTGCTGTCACGCACGGTGTCTCAGGAAGAGCCGAGAATTCCTATGCAGAAACCACATCTGAGGGGACTGTTCAGTGTTTTATTGCTTTGAAATGGAGAGTGACTGCGAAGATCAAAGTACGAGAGAAAACCACTGACAAATAGAGCACTGTTACAGCTCCTAAATGTTCTGCACTTCCCTACTGCCTGTGATCTGTGGCGCTCGGAACGTTTCCACGTGTGTGTGCAGAGTTATTCCGGTTTAGAGGCAGGCTATAGTACAAGCAGTACTGATGACTTAGTCTATGAGAGGCATTCCATGACACAGCTGCCTGTGGTAGCCAGGAACCGGCTAAAGAGGTACCAGACGTTTTTTAGGCAAGGAACTGACTGAAGTACTAGACGCATTTTTGAGAGCACCCAGTCCATTTCTAGCTGAACTGCAAAATGAACGTGCACTGATCTCGTCAGTAGTCCGTTTCCTCTGTCCTGGTGTTGGGCATGGTTAGATGCAAAGCTCAAACACAGGATGGGAACTTCCACAGCAGTGTAATTGTTTTGATGCAAATCTGAGTGGATTTACTCCCCCCACCCCCCCATCAATGTTCAGTTTGTTAACTGCCAGCTTCTTGCAAGGTCTCTGATTTCCCTGCGATGTTTCGGTACTCAATCGGCACGTTTTCACATCTCTGTCAGATTCAGCTGGCAGAAGCTTTCCTTTTGCATCACTTTAAGAAGTTCCAGGTCCCTTTTCCAGCGAGGCAGCTCGCTGTCTGTGGCCAGATGTGTGTGAGATGCTGCAGCATGGTACTCCGTGTGCACAAACTCACACGCTTTTCTGAGGAGTCCATTGAACGTGAGCCGTTCTCGCTCTATTTAAGGGATGATTAGGGGTCTGAGATTGGCAGGAAAAGTAACCACGCGGAGCGTCAAACCGGCGTGTGTTGGCAAAATGGGCACAGTACCCGCAGCAGGATAATGAAGAGGAGAGAAAAAAGAACCTCAACGAACCCTCAGAGGTAGAAAATAGCTGGGATGATGTGATGGACAGCAAACATCAGGTGCGTTTCCAAACGGGTCACCGGGTCATTGGTCCATTTATTTTTCATCAGCGGTTTAAAGACTCTTTTGAAGCCCTAGAGTTGTTACAGGCGCTATCAGCTTTCCCTCTGGAACCATTCTAGGTTGGAATTCGGGGAGAGATGTTAAGATGCCAGCTGACTGCAGTAAGCAGACTGAATCTGGGACTCTGCCCTCCATGGACCATCTCATAGAGCCATGTAAGGTCACTGTTGTCTGTTTTCTTCCTCAAAGTCCTTGAAGAAAGACCCGCGCTGCTCTTTTACACGAATGCAGCATTTGATGTTGTTCCTTGGAGCCAACAATAAGCGAATGTCTCCACCTTTGGGAGACAGGATTCTAATAGCTGGAGGAACACAGTGCCTCCAAGGAGCTGATCCAGAATCAGTCTGTGTGTCAGGAGATGCTGGCCATCGCTTTCAATGGAACTGTCAGCGTGGAGCTAAATGAGGTCTGTGATTGGCCCCGCGCTGTAATTTCAGCCACAATTCCCATTGTTCTAATCAAAGTTTTTAGAGCACAACTATAAAACCAGCAGATAACTCTGGGAGCTGCGTTTGTCTTTCAAAGGGAATGGTGAGTGATTCTCCCTTTGATCACAAGGGCAAAGCCCACTTGTGCCCCTTCACACAATGCACGAACCCGTAAGCGGTGTAAATACAAATTGAGCTACGCTGCGTCTGAGTTTAGCCCTCTTGTCCTTTGCCTGCACTGAAATTACTAGTGATGACAGATTTCTCCCATCCCTGCCCTCACCCTGAGCAGTAATGTGCAAAGAAAATACACACAAAGCCAGCAACCGGTCATGTTAGACCGAGCTTCGGGGTTGCTTAGGTCTGGTTTCATCCAGGTCACTGAAGAACTGTGGGCAGCAATAGCTATGCTTTTTTTTCCTGTACAGAGAAGAGCAGTGGGCTCCTCAGTCTCCTCAAAGCTATCAGCCTTTCTGTATGGATGTTAATTCTCATGATTGTATTCCAGCTCTTGCAGCTTTTCTTCCCTTGCTTTCCTGAAAGCTCCAGCTTCCTGAGGTGGGTGCCTGTGCACAGAATGCCGCCTTCTATTTTACTTCCAAAGTAAAAGTCTCATCCTTTTGGTTACTCCTTCTCTGGAGATGCTCCAGACCTGCCTGTGTGACTGGGTCTGGGTGATGCTGCTGTGGCAGGGGGATTGGACTGGATGATCTTTCCGGGTCCCTTCCCTTCCCTAAGGATTCTATGAGGCTCTTCTCATCTGCTCAAGCAGATGAAGAAGATTCACAAGATGATGAACAATAACCAGGAAGATTATTCAGCCAACAGATTAGTTCCTTCAAAACAAAAGAACCCCACCAGCTTCCAAGCTCTAGAAACCTGAAATGCTTCGTGCATGCAGTTTGTGCCCCTGGATGTTAAATGAAGGGAACTCTATGATGGCCCTGCTGCCATACTCACGCCACACTGTTATCTCCAGTCTGTTAGTTTTGCAGAGAACCTCGCAGAAATGGTTAAAGAGAGGAAACCCTTAGGCTTGTCAAATGCTGCTTCAGCTTCCCCTGCAGCAAGAGAAGGAATCCTTCATTGCCCCGCTTCCCCGGGTATCTGAAGGGGCAGAAGGTTAAAAGCCCAACGAAATGAAACTCCGAATGAAGTCGCAGGCTATTTTAAGCAGCAAACTTGCATTTCAGAGTGAGTCTTTTATGCAAAAAGGGGTCCTTATAGCAGCAGTGGTAATTACATTTGAAATGCTTAGATCACGTACTGCGCTCTCGGTCTGTACTCATCCTGCTGCGGCTCTCGCAGAGCTCTCTAGCCATCCCGGTGTGTCACAACCAAGAGGTGGCAGCACTCCATGCAGGATCCAGAGCCTTCCGCTGCTCTCTCTATTCACGGGAGCGCTGCAGTCTGCGTTACCCTGGGCAGAGAGGTGTTCAGGAAGCTGTAACAACCTGAAA
This sequence comes from Upupa epops, assembly GCA_013397515.1. Lineage (NCBI taxonomy): Eukaryota > Metazoa > Chordata > Aves > Bucerotiformes > Upupidae > Upupa > Upupa epops. The sequence goes on along the minus strand of VZRI01013663.1, from coordinate 434,284 downwards.
CTCCAGGGCGACTAATTTGGGGAAGTGAATGGAAAGCTTAGAGAAAGCCCTGAAGGCTTTGTTTGAGTGTGATGCTGGGAGAGTTAACCATCGGCACTAAAGGAAGGTGCTGAGGCTGGGGTGATTTGCAGACCTTTCTGCTTTGAAGCTGGTTCCATCTAATAAGCTAACAAGGTGTTTTGACCTTAAAAACTGTTGCGCAGCTGAGCTGAAATTCAAGGAGTTGAGGAAGGAAAAGGAGGGTGAACTAACTGTGAATATTCCCAGACCTTAAGATATTTTAATGCAATTTATTTTGAGTAATCCCTTTTTTGTCTGGAAGTCGCTGTGTTTCATGACTTGATCTTCGTGGTGATGAGCCTCCCAGGAAAGCACCAAGATAATGTGACCATGTCTATTGGTACAGGAAAAACCACCACAGCACATCGCTCCCAGTCAAAGCTTCATGTTTTCATTTTCCTTGTTCTGTCAGCTGTGAGAAGAGACAAGAGCTAATCTCTCGACGATGTCCTTTCAGGTAGTTGAAGGGGATGATGTGGTCTCCCCTCCACAGCCCAGCTCTTTCAAACACAGTAGGGTATGGGAAGGGCAGTCCAAGGCTAGATGGGCAGAGGGAGTGGAAAATGAAACTAGAGCAAACTGAATTTGCAGCCCTGGTCCGCTGAGGTGGCTACCGGGGGAGTAATGCTTCCCTGAACCCTGCAGAGTGGTGCTAGGTTGACGGTCTGTCTCTCTGTAGCTCAGACCGGTCGTGTCTCGCTGGCTGTGGATCTGGTGCTGGCTGCTCAGCTGCAGGTTTCAGGGAATTGGGGTCATCTTGGAAGGTGACTAAGCAGTTCCCTTGTCAGAGCAGCTGGAGCGTGTGGGATGTGCTGAGACACTTGTGAAAGGGTATCTCCCACACAGTGAAACCCGGACCTTGGAGGGGTGTTTTGTTTGCAAACTCTTGGGTGATGAACGCACCCTTCGCTTTTGGGCAGCTTTAGGAAAGGTCTGGCCATCTGAAGGCAGCGGGGACTGCGTCTTGAGCTGAATTCTCTTCAGTTCTTAACGTTTTACTTCGGGCAAAGCAAAACTGCAGCTGAATTGAGAGCGTTTCACGAGGAGATGCTCTAACATTTCCTGAGCTGTTTTGACACTGTGTGACAGCGTCTTTCCCTTCCCCAGCGAGATTTCAGCAGAGCTGACGCAAGAGGCTGCTGGTCCTTACCCGGCAGCTGAATCCTGAATTGCCGTGGCTTGCAGCCAAGCTCGACTGGCTTCGCTGCCATCCATACTTCACATGGCTGCAATTAAGTCCACACTTTCTTCATTTGTAAAGAGGAATTTGTACAAGTGTCACCGGCAGCTGTCAGAGAGATCTGTTCAGGAGACATCCCTAGCAATTGCTGTAACCGACCGTAGGCATCGAACCCAAACTTGTCCTGAATTATGAATCGCTTCCAGTCATACGTCCTGATAGCTCCACAGAAGTGGCTCTAAGTTCTAGGTGAGCGTAGGGAAAGAAATCAGCCCACCCAGTACACTTTTAATCCAGCAATATTGCAGCCTGGCCTCCTATGATTTGGGAAGATCTGGGGAGAGTGATTACCATCATTTCCAGCAGCTCACGCTGTTTCTAGTGAGTGGCAGATGTGTGCCTCCATCAGTGGTGTTAGCTGGGTTAGCAGCTTAGAGTGCGCATCCAGGGCATGGCTGCGCTACGCTTCACAAGCTGAAGATGTTTGGGGATCGAGACTGAAGCTGGGCGTCCTCCATGATTTTAGAGAGGAGCAGGAACACTCTACAGTGAGGATGTTTTGGGCACCTTTTTCTCAGCCCAGTGTAGGAGCACCGTGAGCGAACTCCATATGACTGTGTCTGAGTCACGCGCGGGTCTTTCTGATGTGTGGAGGGAAAGCATTCGAATGCCTTGGTGCCTCTTCTCCCCGAGCTGAGTCAGTCGTTTCATTGCCTGCAGACATGTAAGTGGTTTTGTTACCCCCTCCTCTCTGTCTGATGCTTTAGCTAAAGGTTCTTGGTGACAATACAGTTGGGGTCTCTGACCCACACGACAGCAGTGGTGACTCAGGTGGGACACATGGGCATCCAGACAAGGACCCACAGGATGACAGGCTGCTGGTCATGAGCTCCAGGAAACTGTTCTATCCCTAGTGCAACTGGGAAGGGTAAACACAGTGCAGTGGCTGTGCTCCTAAGCTTCTCAGCAACTTATTTCTATCTCATTCTCTGCTTCATTTTTGGTTGTGTGATTGTGACTCTGTAAGTGGAAATGAGGAGACAACACATGGAAAGATGAGCTTTGTTTCAACTCTTAATTAAGAAGCAACGAAGTCATCTGCAAGAATCTCCCCCGGTTTGGGACGAAGAGAGTACAGCAAAAGTATTGTCTGCTGTGGTGCCAAGGGTGAGTAGAGGAGGATTTCGCTGGGAGCAATTCCAGCGAGTGAAATGGAAGCGTGCTGTGTGCTTCACCGGGAGCAGATTTCATTCCTAATTTGCTTCTGTCTTGGATCTTCAGGAAAGAGATGCTGTGTTAGACACACGGCAGAATGGAAAACCTCTTCAACTAGGTTTTATTTATAGACTCTGTTCTTACAGAACAAGGACTGAATTCTGATGCCACTGAACCGGTGCTTCAATGCAATTGCAAAGTAAACTCAGAGATGCAGGAAGCTGGAGTAGGAGAAGTAGCTATAGGAAGCAGATGAAAAGCTGGGACACCTTAATGGTAATTGGAAGGGAAATGAATCCGTGTCAGGCGTAAAATAGTTAAAACGGCCCCTGGTGTGCGAGTCCTCTTCAGTTGTAGTGGTGCTGGCAAGTGCTTCTGTGGTACTTTCTCACACTTTCTGTACTCTGTATTTGCTGCCATTAAGTAGGATGAATGGAAATGTCTTTTTGTTCACTGACAGCGCTGTCCTTTCTGACTGAAACACTTTAGTCAAGCCTGGGATTTTAACCCCGCTGACACGAGATCCTACTTTTCTGTCGTCACGTCAGTGACCCACATTAGTGCTATAAAAGCGTTCGAGAACAGCAGCCCCCGAGCTCCGGTTTTTGTGAAAGAAACCTTTGTGGAAATGGGGCTGGCAGCATAAATTTAGCACAGACCCTACTGCTAATGCCAGTCTTAAAAGTGCTTATCTTGAAATCATGCTGCATGGCACCACGAGCCGGGCAGCACTTAGAAGCGTTAATAGTTTCTGGTAACCCACTACTAGTATAACTGCTCTCTAACAATTTATATTAAGGTCTTTATGGAGTCAAATTACATGGAGTTGTAAATAAAACTACCCAGTTGTAAATAAAACTTACCAAATTTCAGCAATGACTGTGATTCCTTGGGTCAAGTGTAGTACATTGTACAAAGCAAACAGCTCAGTGAGGTCTAGAGCTGTAACACAAATGGTCCTGTATTTTGAATGTAGGCAAAACTGGAACGATCACAGAGACCTGATTTTAAATTATTCACACAGTCACAGAGTGTCAGGGATGGAAGGCACCTCGAAAGTTCATCCAGTCCAATCCTCCCGCCACAGCAGCATCACCCAGACCCAGTGGCACAGGAACACAGCCAGGTGGGGCTGGAACGTCTGCAGAGAAGGAGACTCCACAGCCCCCCTGGGCAGCCTGGTCCAGTGCTCCGGGACCCTCCCTGGGAAGAAGGTCCTGCTGAGATTGAGAGGGAACCTCCTCTGTTAAATGGTACTTTCTAGATGACACTGTAGGGTTCAGGATCCTGAGAGGAAGTTGCAGAGCAAGAAGCAAGAGCACAGTTCTAGAACTGGGAACAGACTTTGGCCTCTTTAAGGATCTACCCTGAAGAATCCTATGGGATAAGGTCCTGGAGGGAAGATGGGAGAAGGAAAATTGAGCAATATTCACAGCTAACCTTATGCAAATATTGCCAGAGTGACTCAGTACTGGAGCACGTTGCTGTGAGAGACTAAATACCTATGTTCTTGGTGGTGGTAAAAAGCCATCTGGACATGGTCCATGAGGTCATGGTTTTAGATAAGGTGACCTCCAGAGCTGCCATCCAGCCTCAACCATTAGGTGGTTCTGCAATCCTGAGACTCTGTGGACTGATACCTAACGATGAAGAAATGGTTTGCTGTACTTGAAAGCATGCTTAGGATGCTCTACGGGAAAAGGTGTGCTCAGGTAAACGTTGCTCTTACTTCAACTGACCTCACATCTGCCCTCTAATCTTATAACCTTTCCTAGTTTGGTGATTGTTTTGCTAAGAGAAGAAGACAAAGTGTCTTTCTAAAAGGCAAAGCGCGTAGCGTCCAGACCAAGCTGTGTCATGAATAGGCGATCCTCCAAAGGCAGTGGGGACCGGGAGATAAGCAGAAGGTAGGAAGGACTGCAGCTGTGTTTGGGAGATGGCTAATCCACAAAAGAAACTGTTTGTTTTGAGTCTCATCCCCTTGCCCTACAATTCCAAAGAATCAACCCCAGTATTTACCCTGTCAATGGAAATAAAAAACAAGAGTTGAGGAGGCCACTGCCACGCAATTGCTAGGGTCCCTGGAAAGCGGGGTGACCTGGATCGCAGTCCGTGTCCTCAGTGCAGGTCTCAAGGTTAAAAAACCCTAAAGATTTACAGCTTTGCAGAGGTGTCGGTGCTTTGTTATCCACACGTGGTCAAGATGTGTAGCCTGTGTAAACATTAGCCTTTACATCGCATAAAGCTTCTCTACTTGTGGAACGTGTCTCCAGAAGCTGGACACTAGCAGGGGCTTGGATAAAGCACCTGCTTATCTCTTCTCAGTCTCCTGGAAGAGCTGCTGTCGGCCCCCTTGGACTGTATCTCTCACCTGTGTGCAGGGCTGCATCAGGTGCTGCTTGACTGGCACAGGTTTTGATGGGCAATACGGTGCTCACGTTGGTGTCAGAGCCATCTGGGTGCCCCAGCAGCCTGAACGAACTGGTTTGGTATTTATTCCCCAAGGTGATGGTTACAGAGATGGAACTTTTGGAAGGACCCCTGATCTCCCCCATTTGGTGATTTTCTCTGGGCTTGGTGAACGCAGTGGTAACGGGGTCCCCGTTGTTAAAGCGTAAATGTGCTTCCCAACGTCGGGTCCCTTGTTCTGTTTTACCCGCAAGCTCGGAAGGGAGCAGTCAGTCCGGCCCTCCCTGATTTTCAGTTCTAAATAGTGAGTCCTGTGAAACAGCTGCAACCCTCTCCTGAATTCTGTTTGTGACTGCTTTCCATTCAGGCCTTGAGCAACCCGGCGGATTAATTCTGGGTAGTTATTTAAATGTAGTTACTGGCTAAAAATCCTCTGCCAAGATCAGAGAAAAGGGATTAGGATTAAACTGTTCTAATCAAAGCAGTGTGAGTTATTGTGTGTGCTTTTCCTAATAGAAACTCTCTTTCTTCAGCAAACAAGCATTAACACTGTCGGCACAGCAGCACTGCACAGTGCTTACGTCCAGCTCCTCTACCAAAGGCAGAGAGAGGTTTGTTGTCACCTTTGTCTACCGACGACTTTGCTCGGGACAGCAGTAGGACACCCGCTCTGCGTGCTTCGGGCTTGCCCAGGTGTGGGCTGGATTTGGCTCGTGTGGCTCCCCTGCAGGAGTCCCTCCCAAAGCGTACAGCTCTCGCTCCGTTGCAGCTCATCCTTCACGCGACTGTGACGTGACAGCAGTAGAGTTATCTTGCATTTACTGCCTTTCCGTAGTGGATAAGGTCCAACAAGCAGGGTATGCAAGGCGGTGATGTACAGGTAGAGCCTTACTGCCTCGCTGCCCATTTGGGTCTGACCTCCCCATATTTGCTGATGGTGTGGGGCTCTATCTGTTCGGGGTTTTAAACACCAGTGAGTCTTTGCTGCCAGAATGATCCTTCTGGGACTAAATTACAGCTGTGTCTGTGCAGAGGTGTGAAAGCACATTTTTCAATGAGGCGTCATGGATATGTGATGAAAACCTGTGTGGACGTACGGGTGTGAGCCAGCATTTAGGAGGCGTGGACAGCCGTGAGGGTCATGGTGTGCTGACAGCTCTTTTTCAGCTGCGGTAGTTGAAGTGGAGCTGAGTATCAGGTACTTCCCGCTCATCTGCCACGCAGGCATCAGGCACGAATCAACAACTCTGGAACAAACAGCCAATTTTATTGCTTGGGTACCAGAAGGCCATCTCCATCTAGTGCTTTCTGAAAGACGTGGTCCTTCTTTAATTCCTCGTGGTCTTTTGTACTGTCGTGCACCCCCAGAGTGAGAGGCTAAGGATGTTTCAGGCGATGATTTTACACTTGGAGAGGAGACAAAGGGGCTTCTGCTGCAGATTCAAAGGCTTTTCTTTTGGTGAAGCTGTTGGACCTTGGTATGCTTTACTGACAGCAAGGTACCTCAATCTCTCTGGTCTTGTAGCTCATGCGCAGCCTGGCGGTGACCTGCTCGGAAATCAGGGAGATGGATTTTTATACCAGGCGTGTCCTGGGCTGGGTTTTTCCACTTTCATACCTACAGATGTTCCAGTCTCAGTGCCATTTTGCTGGGAGCCAGATGGAACCTTTCCAAAACACAACCAGTCCTGTGGAGCCTTGGCACCAGACTCGTTCTACATTGACAAAATCTTCAATAGCTCAAGGTCCTTCGAGAGAAAACACTGCTGGATTTTCTGCCTTCCTGGCAGGCTGCTTCCTTTGTGTGGTCTGCTAGTGGAGAGTAGTTACTGTGTCTTCTCCAGGAATAGAAATATTTAGGTGTGGTCCTCTGACATTCAATTTAGGGATGAGAGAGTGGAATTCTATAGCTTAAACAACACTTGGTACCACAGTCCCCACTTACGGAATAGGGGAAACGTGGATGAAAATACCTCCTGAGAAGGCTTATGTCAGTGAGCTCAGAAAGCAGAATCACAGGATCACGAGGAGCTGGAGTGAGTCCAAAGAAGGGAGTGTTTCATTGAATCGCAGAATCCTTAGGGATCAGAAGGGACCTCAAAAGATCATCCAGTCCAATCCCCCTGCCACAGCAGGATCACCCAGACCCAGTGGCACAGGAACACAGCCAGGCGGGGCTGGAACATCTCCAGAGGAGACTCCACAACCCCCCTGGACAGCCTGGTCCAGGGCTCCGGGACCCTCCCTGGGAAGAAGGTCCTGCTGAGATTGAGAGGGAACCTCCTCTGTTCCAGCTGGCACCCAGTGCCCCTTGTCCTGTCCCCAGATGCCCTTGAGAAGAGCCTGGCTCCATCCTCCTGACACCCACCCCTCACAGATTGAGAGACAGGAATGAGGTCTCCCCTCAGCCTCCTCTTCTCCCAGCTCCCTCAGCCTTTCCTCATCAGGGAGCTGCTCTCCTTCCTTCATCATCTTCGTTGCTCTACGCCGGACGCCCTCCAGCAGCTCTGTGTCCTTTTGGAACTGAGGGGCCCAGCACTGGACACAGCACTCCAGATGCAATCTCACCAGTGCAGAGTAGAGGGGGGGAAGAACCTCTCTCGATCTGCTAACCACCCCCCTTCTGATCCCCCCCAGGATGCTGTTGGCCCTCTTGGCCACCAGAGCACAGTGCTGTTACACAGTCTGCTAACTGCCCGGCCTGGGAGCGGGACGCCTGTTGCATGAGGAAAGGAACTTCGTAGCTTCTGCACCCTTCTCCTTATTTCTCCACAACAAGATCTTAAATATTCTTCAAACGGATCATCCGTGAGAGGAGTAAACCAGGACTTAGCAAATGTTCTGGAGAAAGTGGCCGTGCTCTGGAGATGGGAATACTTTCAGCCGTGTGAGCGTGCTCTGAAGTGACAGAATCAATGCCCCTGACTTTGGTTTGAGTGCTTTCCTATTAGGCAGTCAGTCCTGTTGCCAGAGCACCGAGGGATCATCTCAGCTAATCACTGACATTGCCCACGACAGGAGTCTAAGCGGCTGTAAATAACTTACCCAAGCCACTTACGTGGGAAATACTGTCAGATGCAGCTGCTCTATGAGTGCTTCAGGCCGGTTCAGAGCGCTCCTTACCAGAGCATCGGCAAGTCCGACAGAGCAGGAACAGAGTGGAAAGCCATTTGCACCGTCGGGAAGAGCCTCAGTCCCTTGGTGAAATGCAGCTCTTTCACATGGTAAAATAGCTGAGTGCTCTGGTGAGAGCTGACCAGACCTCCCCTGCATGGTTTAAAACTCCTGCGATGTGCTAAACGGTGCCTGAATCGTGCGTGACCAGCAGTCCAACCAGAAGCAGAGCTAACTCTCCGTCTCACTCAGACAAATACGCATTGCGGCTCATCTGCACAGACGTGTGCCCAGCGCTCACTGACATTGCTGGATCTACAGCAATTGCCCAAATCAAGGGCTCATGGGCATATGTCACGTCATTCCAGTGCCCAGCTTGTGCCTGACAGCCTGATGGGGTGCCTGAGTAATGAACTGAGGGACCCGCAGACTCTCTGATGTAACTGAACTAACGCAGAGAACCAGCCGGACTCTTCTCTGAAAGCAGAGAGAAAGTGCACCAAAGGTCTCGAGGGTCTCGGATAGAATTCATCAGGCAAGAGAAGAACAGCTCCTGGAAACAGAAGGGATTACTGAATCTCCAGCTGAGCACAACAAGAGGCTGAAAAAAGGCCCGAGGAGACAGCACACACGAAACAGGAGCCCTGTCCCAGTGCCCTCACAGATCTGAGGAAAAGGAGGGCACAGCCTTCTGTCGCCGTCTTTGGATTCAAGCGAGGTCCCCTGGGGACAGGGACACACACAGCTCAGTGCAGCAGCAGCAGCAAGGGGGATGGATGGGACTCCTCAAGGGTAGCGTTTGTGTCCTGGCCTCACTCACACATAGTCAGTGGAGACGCAGTGAACAGAGAGTCAGTGCGATTGGTGTCGTCATGAAACAGCGAAGGGAAGTGAAATGGATGGACCCCTGACAGCGCCTGTTACTCTCCACTGAGTTGGGCAGGAGCCAGGTGGGACTAACTTCCCTCTGTAATAAATATTAGCTATTTTAGCCCTGTATGAGCCAACTGGCTGGACTTCACAGGAGTGTGACCGTGCCCGTGGCTCTGTTGCATACCTGCCTGTCGTGGTAGAAGGCTGGGTGCCCAGGTTTTTAATCCTGCTTTGGATAAAAAGTGTGCATTCCACACAGAGTAGATTTGTATGCACAATGCAGAGCCATCGAGCGTGAGCATGCCACTACACTCCTTTCTTTCCTAGATCCACAGGGGCAGCACCTGTTTGGGAAGAAGAGGCAAAGATGGGAACAAAGTAGAAAGGAGGAGGATCGTTCCGTGTGGTTGAGTGAATCTGAGCTGTAGCTATGTCCTTTCAGAAGTACTGTACAACCGAGCTTGCCCAGGGAGCTCTAACACTCTGGTGGCTGAGAACCACTGCTGATGCTTCTGTTGCCAGATCATTCGCAGTCATAAACTGTGTCTTTCTCTTTGTGACCGCATTGCTAGAAATGGAGTCGATTCGGTGCTGCTCCTCCTCGTGCGTCCGCTTGGGCTCCCTCATGCCAGCGCTTTAAGCTTATCAAACGAACTTTCTGGAGGGAAAGCATTCCCCCTTCGCAGACAGAAAGGGAAAGACAGGAGAGGTTAATGGAGTGAGGTGGTTTGCATTAAACCCTCTGCCCCTCGGGGTGGTCTCTTGTAATCTGAAATTTTCCTCATTTTGCTTCATGTGCTAAATAAGAGAGAGGAAGGGAGAAACCCAAACCCCAAGCCCCTTGATTTCATGAAGCGAGGAAATAATGACAGGAAATGGGGACGTTTGTTTGTTCTTTGGTGTGAATCGGCACAGACTTTGCGATGAAGTTAAAAAGCAGAGGTTAATTGAAAAATGTGATAAATAAAGCCCCTTGAAGGTCTCGGAATAATTCTGCCTGGCAGCACTGACAGCCTACTACCATCAGGCATTAAACCTACTCCAAACTGCTGCAGATTAAAAAAAACAAAAGAAAAGAAAAAGAAGAAAAGAAAAGAAAAATCCCTGAAGTTAATTGTCTTTCTGTTCCTTCCACCTCATTTCAGCCCAATTATAACTGGGAAAAGTCATTATGTCTAATTTGCATTAATGCACCTCTGTGGCAAAACAGCTTACAGTGAACTTGGTCTTCTCTGTTCTCCCCAGTTTATTACGGTCATATTTAAACTAAAAAGCCCAGCGGAGCAAACCTCTGCAGAAAGCCCACCAACACGGATCTGGAATCCTTCTTCAGCCCTTTTGCTGCCAGATGAGTTCTGGAGGTTTAGACAGCAGCGTTTCTTCAGGAGGCAGACTTCAATCACGAGACAGAAAGTGCTGGAGTGCCTGCTGGAGCTCCGTCATCACCGCCCACCCCCCTGTGATTATTAAGGAAGAAAATGCTGTGTGGGTGGCCACAAACTTAGCTTTCTCTTGCGCTCACGTGTTTTTCATAATAACCCTCATAAAGGCTGCACAAATCCTCACCTACACTCTGCATGAGCAACTGGGGGGCAGTGGTTTCAGGCTGGAAGAGGGGAGGTTCAGACGGGAAGTCAGGAGGAAGTTCTGCACAATGAGGGTGCTGAGACCCTGGACCAGGTTGCCCCCCAGCTCCCTGGCAGTGTTCAAGGCCAGATTGGCTGGGACTTTGAGCACCCTGGTCTGGTGGGGGGTGTCCCTGCTCATGGCAGGGGGGTTGGAACTGGATGATCTTTGAAGTCTCTTCCATCCTGAACCATCATATGAATCTCTGAGCCCCAGCAAGTGTCCATCACAAGCACAGGCAGTGCTGTGTTTCCATTCAGAATTTCAATGTAATAAACACACTGAGGGGGCTCACTTGCGGGGCCCTGTTACCTCTGAGCTCTTACTGAGATGGTGAAGAAAGGCCGTGTGTTTCGCTATACGTACCCCGTCAGTATTCGAGCCCAGCCTACCTCTTCTCAGTGCCATCTATTCTAATAAGCGTGGCTCTCGGCGCAGACCTTACTAGCAAAGCGCTGTGTTTATCGTCCCCACCTACTCCCTGCTGGAGCTAATGTGATTGCAGTGGTGTGGAACAGCTGGCCACAAACTGCAGCTCCTCGTTCAAGGGGGAACTGCCAGGCTGAGGGGATCCTTTATACGGAGCTGTGTACCAGTGACCTTCTGCCCTTTTCGTTTTCCTTCAGCTCTGCACTGCAGTCGGGTATCTGGGGTTCAGAGTTCTGACAGAAGACCAGAAGGGCTTCTCCTGGCCAAGGAGAGAGCCACTTTGGGCCACTGAATTTCCTAGGGCACTCTTCACAAGAAAAGCGTGGGAGTTGTCATCGTTCTGGACAGACTGCAGCTGGCATAGCTGCGCTGAGGGCTATTCAATCATGTTCAGTCAACAAGGTAGTGTCCCCCTGAAAGGCTGCTGCACAATTCAAGCCATAATGACCACTGTATTCTGGCCCAAGAATGGCTTCACCCCAGTGGTGGTGATTCCCTCCTAATTATTTCAGCTAGGACAAGATAAATACTGAGTGCTGCAGTAATTACAGCAGAAGCCTGGTTTCCATCAGGCAGCCCACCTGAAGCATCCTCAGTTTTGCCCTCATTAATTGTTTTTGTGGTCGTCTGCTTAGTGTAAATCTGGCTGCTTTTAGTGTTTTCTCACTTTAAAGAGAAGATCTAAACTGGAAAGCATCCCTGTCCTTGGAAGCTAAACGTCCTGACACTAATGAGAGGGAGGGCCCCTGAAACTTCCATCCAGCAGCTGGCTGGCATTGGTGATCAGTTAGCAGAACTTGTACTCAGGAAATCAATACAAAAGTGATGCTGCTGGTGATAAAAATGCAAACTGAGGGAAATGGAGTCGGATGTGCTCCAACAGGTACGGGAAATGAATGCTGACGCAGGCGTGTGTGAACAGTAAGGCTCTAGTACCCTGCTCAGTGAAGAATAGTAGTGTTTTCTTTCAGCGCAGCTCTCTAGAATAACTGCAGGTGTTTTATGCAGTAGTTCTCCTGGCAGATTGCTGCTTTACAAATTTCCCTGCAACAGGGAATTTGTCCATTTTAAGGGGGAAGGGTGTAGATGAATGATCCAAAGAGCAGACCCAGGAGACGGACCTTCTGAATTTAATCTTTCTCTGCTACGGGTTTGCTCCTTTCTTGTGAAAGCCATGATGGAATATAAACTATAGAGGTATTGAGTTCTAAGCAGTACCAGCTGTAAGGTCCTATTGATTTTCATGAGCACTGGGCACCTAAACGGGTGGGTCAGCATATCTAGTACACGACCCTTAACTGCAAAAGGCAGATGCTTAGGCTGCTGCTTGAAGTACTGAACGTATATTGGATGGCAATGCTGGGTGGTTCTCCTCCCTCTTCCTTTCTTTTCCCAACTCTGAAATATTTATGTGGAGTTGGAGCTCCTGAATGGTGATTAAAACACTCCCATTGACTCACTCACTCCCAGTGCAGCTCAGCCAGTGCTTTCTGCAGGCTGAGAGGATGCTCTTGTGAAGTGATGGCCTCAAGGAGCAGCCGCTGTCTGCCAAGCCTTGGTGGCTTGTCTGGTGGCCCAGACAAGGTGACAGAACACGTGTTCTAAGAACAGGCCTTCACCTAAAGTTGAAGGTAAGTGTTCTGAAGCAGTGATTTAGCAGCTACGAGCGGCTCCTTCCGTAGTCTTTCATGACAACATGGAGTGCCAGCGCTGGGGGGGAAAAAAACAGCCTGAGTATTAGGTCCACAGTATCTGGAGCTCAAGGACTTGTTGTTTGAAGTGGGATCGATTGATCTGCCTAAAACAAACACGCCTTTGTGACAAAGTGCTAATAAACCTCTTCTGGCAGTCACAGAGTGCGGCTTTCAAGATCTGGCTGTTTGTTTTTTTGAAGTGATGAAATCTTATAAAGAACTGCTATGAGGTTCTAATTGAACTTCAGAGCAGTAGTCCTGGTGTGACCCAAAATGAGAGAGAAAAAACTCCTCAAAGCTAGTCTCCTTGGAGCCAGTGATTAGAAACCCCCAACGGGAAAGCGGAGTCTAAGGTAGAAACAACCCTGGGACTTAATGAAGATTTTTGAGATAAGTTCAAGTTGATGATGCCTGAGATACAAGGTGGATGAAAAGAATCTCGACAGCGGAAAGGTGTTTGTTGCAAGAAACCCCAGGAACCAACAAAAGCTGCCTTTAAAGCTTCTTACTCCTTGAAGGCTGGGTGAATCAGATAACTCTGCCACCTGCAGCTCTGAGGGAACTTTTTGCTCAACTCTTACTGCCAGCTTTACTTGACTTTGCCAGAACTTTAACCATCGTTGGGGAAGGCTTTTCGTCAAGTTGGTGACTAAAGAGCTGCTTCATCACGGCTGTGCAGGACTCCCCTTCACTGCTCTCGTGGATCTCCACAGGCTCACTTTCTCCCCTATCACCACGCTCCACAGCTGCCACGGTTTGTCCAGAGCAGTGGTCGCGTCATCTTCTGAACGAAAAGCCCTAAACCAATTGAATCAATTGATCCTTGCTGTAACATCGCCTCCTGTTAGCTCAAGCGCAGATTAAACGCTGATTTCCAGAGCCCAACACAAAGCATTCGGCGTAAAAAGGAACGGCCTACAGTGCTGACTTAGAGTCACTGACTTACAGCATGGAACCGAGACCAGGCAGCTTCAGAGCCTGTGAAACATCCTCAGCGACCTGCTAGATCGTGGCATGAGGAGCAGTCCGCACTGGAGCTCTTGTCTGGGAAGAACCAGTGCCTGCAGTGCGCTTCCTGCGGTGTCTCTACACGGACACTTGAGCCCATGTAGAGACTCACAGGAGGACGCGGTGTATTTCTGCTCCTCGTGTGCATATAGAAGAGAATGTCTTGGTATGCACGGAAATTCAGCAGGCTTGTGGAAAACAGACGTGGCAGGTAACAGAGGCTTTGGATAACAGACTTCTTACTCAACCTTTATGGTGCTGCAGGTTTCCTCCTGGAGTCAACGCGAGCGTAGTGAAATGAAATAAGGCTGAGCTAATACAGTGGTGAATTAAGTCCAAGTATGATTAATGACCAGGATTTATTGCTGTCCGCTAATTTAATGCAAGCAAAATAAACAGGCTTCTCAATATGCTCAGCTACTCAGCCTTTCTCGTTTGTCTTCTCAGACTCCAGAATGTTTTCTGCTCCTCTGGCACACTGGAGAGAGGGGTGTATGCCCCACGTTTTATGTGTTGAAGTGAGAAGCATGCGTGCAGCAATTATTTGTCAGGTAGCTGGGACTGTGGGGTGGGGGGAAGTCAGGAAGAATTTTGTAAGGAATAAATCCCCTTGGATTCCAGCTGCTTCCTCAAAGTCGGGGGGCTAGGGGCAGCTGGGTTTATTTCTTGATAGGGCTGCCAATCGGGGAGTGCTGGTATAAACCAACCCCAGTTTTTAAACCAGTATTGCTTGTTCACATGCAACGTTACACAGGTTCAATGGACTGTCTGGGATAACAGTTTGCAGAAAACAGTGTGTGCCTCTACGGGGTGCAGATGGGGTGCAGATGGACAACCAAACAGATACAGGCACAGGGTGGATTTCTTACCAAGAGTTCTAGGGGCTGAGAGGACCAGCCCCTGCCCTTCGTGATCTCTTTGGTGTCAGGTTCATGTTTTCCTCTACTTTTCAGTCTGAACCACTGATCCTTATGTGTGTGGGGGGACTGCAGTCAAGAAGAAGCTACAGAGCAGGGTAGGCAGAGCACAGACCCGATCTGGATTGGGATCTTGGTGTCTTGATGAGCTTTCAGGTGGCCTTTGTCCTTAATTGCTGCTTCTGGGAAGAAGGTTGAGACTGTCCCATTCCTTTAGGTATGAGAAGCTCCTGCTTCCAGGTAAATATCTCCTGTAGGGTGGTTAGCAGCAGTCTGACCTGAACACTGTTCCTCTGACTCCTTTCCTCCTTGTTTGTGCTCTGCTCCCTGCAGTGGTAAGACCCTTTGCAGATGAGGGGGTTGACTGAGAGCTCTTCTAAGACCCCCTAGGTTACATGAGCTGCTGCTTCAGGAAAATCTCCAAAGGAGACTGACGTCTTTGGTTACCCAGCTTTAAGTAGAGTTCTCAGCTTGCACAGCCCCTCGGAAACAGAGGACAGCATCAGCTGCAGGTCCAGACCTCTGAGCTCCATGGGTTCAACCTGCCTTTGCAGGTTTTAAATCGGATTCTTTGCCTCCAAACAAATGGAAATTAGACTTCTAACAGAAATGGGGTGATCATAGCCAGAGGTGCTGCTACCCCCTGCGATCTTACAATATCCCACGTACTTACTGGACGAGATGCAAACCATAGGCACGGAGTGGTTGATAATCAGAGGAGCTCCAAAGGGGTGATTACGTTGAGAAGGAGGTAACAGCAGCCCTCTTTCAGTTATGTAGGGATTTATATTGCCCTGGAGGAGAAAGGGTATGATGTCAATCAACAAACTTGGAAATGCGATGCTTCTAACATCTCAGTCCATCACAGTGAGAAGTCAAAACAAATTTGAGTGATTAGAGCCAAAGAGCAGCTGAGCTGCCCATCCTGACTATAGAAACTGCGAAGCACCTTGTTCACGTTGTCAAAATACGACTTCATTGAATCTCATCCCTTAGCCAGGTCGTCTTTCACCAAGAGACATGACGGATAATTTTCCAACTCGAGTATTTCTGGAACATTTGCTTCTCTGACAACTATAGAAAATGAATGTTGTGCCTAAAAATCCCAGTGCTCAGAGCAGTCACATCTCATTTCACTGTTCTTTCCCGTTTTTCATTTATGGAGGTAGACAGATGGGTTTTCATGTGGAGGAAGCTTCCTTTCCAGTGGAAAGGAAGGGATTTAGGAAGTATCGGTGTTAGGAAAATGCTTCATCTTAGTTTTTCTATGAGGATCAACATTGTGTCTCTCTTTTAATAACAAGAAACTAGCATAAGTCAGTAGTCTCTAAAGACACAACAGTCTCTCAACTGTACGTTCTTCACATTTAGTTTCAACCAAGCCTCTACCAAGCCTTTCGCTTTGCAGGGTATGCCTCATTTATGCGGCGATCAGGAATTCCATCACTAGTTGTGCCTTCCTGAGTGCCTAGGATGGCCCGTCAGGCTCTGATGCAAACCATGGATGGTGCTGGTGAAATCGGTGACTACGCAGGGAAAGAGCGGTCGTCTATTTCCATTGTGGAGGCCTGAAACGTGAGGCTTCTGGTAGCTCAAAAGTGAAAAGAGGGTCTTAAGAGGGGATAACAGCTGGATGAAGCGTAACATGTTTAGGATTTGCTCTGGTCCTCACCATCAAGGTGTCTGTTTTGAAAGGTGAATTAAAGGTTAAATTACATTAAATAGAGGTTAAAACTTTTAGTGATGGAGTATTTTTAATAAGAAAATTAGTTAAAATTAAAAGGCAGTAAGAACTTGGGAAGAAACTAAAAAGAACAAATACTTAGAGGTCTGCTTGTGGGCATCTCACAAATCTGAAAACAGCAGGAATAATTGAGTGTGGAAACCGAACCTAGATAGTACAGCGAGTGGGTATATCTCTTCTAAATGGCGTCTCTGAAAGTCAGAAGTCTAGCACTGAACTGCTTGCCCCAGGCTCCCTTTATAGTCAATAGAAAATTCTAGGCATCTGTGGAGGGCGATTCATCTCTGACTAAAATAGGCATCTGAGGTCAAGTGAATTGCCCTCTGGAGTTGCCTGTTTCTCTCCAGTTCAGACTTAGATGTCTAACTTTTAAATGTCTAAAGCTAGGTGAGATGAATCCCACTTCAAATCATCCTGATCTTGGGTTGTTCTTCCGTTGAACAGCTGGACAGACATCAGTACCAGCAAACCTCTAAGGCATTGGGCATCCACAAAGTGGATACCTGGTGATGACAGAGAAGTGAAGAATAAAGTGGTCAGTTGACTCTGCAATTGCTATTCGTAGCCAGTTTATTTTAATGTAGAGCCTGGCCAAGTCTCTGTGACTTGTAAAGGCTCTAAGACGGTTGTTCAAGAGAGAAAGTCTGGATGAGATCTGCCTGTCCTGGTGCGTATGAAGGGGGTGTGAAGACCTGGGTTGGTGCTACACAGGCTGTGCTCCTCTAGCTCTGATTACCCTTGGCATGCCTTATCTGCTGAATAAGATGAACACAGATTTCTTTCTGTTGGCTTTGCAGCACCCTCAGGAGTGTTCCTCATGACCACAACAGGTCTTGTTTAACCTTTCCTAGGCAAAATTCTTAAAAGGGTTAAAAAACCCTTTTGCATTTTTTCTTAGAATTCCAGTGTCCTGAGTCTTCTGGAAAGTCCAGCAGAACAGAAACATTCTCTGCCCTGAGTAAAATACCTGTGTGTTCAGATGTAGTGACTAATACCCTGTGGAGCTTCAGAGAGGAAGAAAGCTTGTAGAAATGAAGACGATTTCAACCCTGCTTGACTTGTACTCTGTATGGTGACACTTCCAATGCGACGGCAAGAAGCCATCTTCAAATCAGTCGGTTTGCTGTGTGTTACTGGCCAGACGCTTCGCTCAGTTTCGCCTTTATGCTCTCTTGATCGTTCAGAGCTTTCACAGCTCAGTTTCACTTCTTTTCGTATTTACTGGCAGGTGAAGGATAAACTTTTAAATTTGAACCTCTTTTCCACTGCACTGCTTAAAAAAAGTAAAGAATATAAAATGATACCAATGCAATCAAAGATACTACCAGCAGTGGTGCTCTTTAAAGAAAGGAAAGAATCTTTCTGTTACAGAAGGATTGTGTTGAAGTTCCTATTTACTATTGATTTCAAGGCCAAAATGGGCATCAAGTGACAGCTATGCGTTGCCTTGACACTAAGGTGAGATTGCACTGACACGGTACAAGAATAAGCGGTGTCTTGGGGCAAAGTGATGCTGGAGGGGAAGCGGGGTAGAGCTAAGTTAGCCTGTGTTTCATAGATCATAAATAGCCCTGGCTTGTTAAGACCTGGCAAAATTCAGAGCAGAATGAAGATGACACTGCCAGGCAATTTCCCACCTCTCGTGGGAACGCTCAGCGTTATGTACATGAGCTCTGCAGACCTTGTGAGGGCTGTTTTTCTGGGGCTTAGTCAAAACTGAATGACATCTGAGCTGGTATTTCAGAGATTGTCATGACTAGCGTGCTGCTCAGCGTCAGAAGAGTTAATGGGCTTTAACTACAGGTGAGATTAATTCAGCATGAGTTTGTCCTTCTGCGGCAGAGGGGTTGGACTGGATGGTCTTTCAATGTCCCTTCCAATCCCCAGAGATTCTATGACTCTTAAATTCGAGAGACTCGTCAGTGAAGACAGGAATCAGTGAAGTGACCCAGGAGGCATTTATTTCCTTTCCGTGGCCCTGCTCTTGACTGGGCAGGGTTGCTATGAGGGAGAGATCTGCAAACAGGAAACAGTGAGATTCGTCCACCTTGGAATCGCTGCGTTCCTACAGAGATTGCTGGCTGGGCAAAGGGAAGCTCATCCTGTGAGCTCATTAATGCTGCTGGGGAACAATAGAAGGGTGTCTAAGGTAGTGGCAGAACACTGAGGAGCCACTGACGGTTGTTGTGGTTTATACTACGCCTGAACCCTTTAGGGTGGCTGTGGCAACACCCGTTAATTACATCCTTCCCCTATGAGCTGGTGAAGCTGGTGAAATCTAAGGTAGGCTTTTAATTGTGCTGAGTAAGAGTAATTAATAGCGATGGATCAAGGAAAACTCTAAATCACTGGTAATTGGAATGACAGGCAGGGCTTTGCCTGAACACTTCATTAAACTTCTATTTTTATGGGGATTTCTTCATTTCCACTGGAATGAACAAGTCAGCATGCATGACTTATTCTCCAATGAACTTTGATGAATTTTTCTAAGTACATTAAAATGAGCTGCATCTTCCATTAATCCACACACACAGCACCACCAGCCCCCTACACGCGGCGATAAACCCTCTGATCCACGGGCAAGAAGGCAGAATAACGGGCATGAAGGACAACCACACATGTACGCACGGAAATGTGTGTTTCTGCTTGTCAGGAATAACTCTCAACTGCCTCTAGCATTTCCTAGTGTCTCTTAAAAGTCAGGTATTGTATTGAATTTAGAATTCTCTTATGCTGAGGAGGGAAGGGGAAAAAATCAAACACTTTCTGAATTGGGCCCAAATATCCAAGGTTAATTTTCTGAGAAAGCTGCAGCAGCTAGATAAGGCCATCCCCTGCAAATTAGTTTTGCCTGCCTGGATTACAGCTAAATTTATGCAGCTCGCCTTATCCTTTCAGAAGCGCCTCTGAAGTGTCGTAATTAACTGGCACACATAAAGCGAGCAAATTTTCTGCTTAGCAGCAGCCATTCCTCATTTCATCTCAGTTCTAACCCAAATGGAAAGCCGGTTTCTTATTTCTGCTGTCAAAAAACCCAGCCCCACGACCCACCAACATTTTACGAGAAGGCTTTGAAAACAAACACGAAGCAGCTTCAGAAGGGCTGGGGTTTTAAAGAGCAGAAATACTGCTGAGGGAGCAAAGTGGTGGTTTCGCATCGCAGTCAATAAAAACCAGGCGGTGGAGACTGTAGGTTTGTGTGGTTGTGCACACACGTTTGGCTTCCGAAATGTTACAGAGAACTCCTGTTCCGTTTCCAGGCTCGGTGCCTGGAAGACGCGCCCACGCCGCACGCGCGTTTCTGCTCCAGCGTCGTGCTAGCTGTTTCCCAGTTGTCTCTGACCCTGTCAAGAAAAGGGAAAAGCATGTTTAATGTTTCTCGTGGGCTTTTAATTCTTCCTCAGCAAGGTGTTACTGTCATTAAAAATGCGACTGAAGTAAATCCTCACTGCTGGTATTGGACTTTAAAGCGGCACCCGTACGTAACCTTGCTGTCACCTGTGGAGAAAGTACAGTACCAGCTGTGCCAGTTTCTTGGGGCTTTTGTCTGCATCTTCACCGATCTCTTTGCTGTTCTGATGATCACGGTTTTCTGCCGCTGTTAGGGTACCTTATACTGTTTTGCTCTATTTTTCTTTGCTCCTTCACCCAATTAGCCTCTCATTCGTAAAGCCTAGGCAACAATGCCAACGCTCTAATGCTCTTGTACAACCCGTGTCTCAGGTAAGTATCCCATCCCCTCAAATTCGTGTGTTGTAAGAGCTGTGGAGGTAACTGGGCCTGGCTGCTTGCTGAACACCGATGATGGGTTGCTGCTCTGGAGCACCCAGTGCAGCTTGGTTTGTTCCTCGAGCAGAAGGCATTTTGAGGTTTGGTCTCCAATCTTCACGCTGCCCGTTCGAGTGCTGCAGACGGAGTGCTCAGCGCAGTACCCTCCGTGTGCACTGCATCCAGCCCGGCTCGGTGGAGAGCTGTACTTTTACCTCCTGCAAATTGATCTCAGAGCTTGGCTGGGAACTTCCTGCATTGTGTTTGTACTCGGGAGTTTCTGCCACGTCGAACACAAAGCTCTCGCTCTGCTGGTAAGTAGATCAGCAAGCGCTGTGCTAGCTGCACCGAGCGTTTCCCATACAGCAAATCCCCATCGATCGAGTAACGGCAGCGGGAATCAAAGGGCCAAATTCTGCTTTCAGAATGAAATCCAGAGCAATTCCGCTGGTTTTACAGAGGAATTACTTGGGATTTCAGCTAGGGTAACAGTTAAGCAGAACGGGGCCTTCCTATTTAAACCGTAATTCTAAGAGCTGCTTGTAGCAGGGATTGATGGGCAGCGGGGTGACTGCCAGTGGACCTGCGCGAGAAAAGAACATTACGGGTGCTCGGGGAAGGTTTATTTGCTTAATCTTCAAGTGATAAGGGTGAACATGATCGCTGCCTTGACCGTGGTCAAACATCCTGCCGTGGAGAGCTGCCCTGCGGAAAAGACTGTCCTGTGAAAACAGGTGGAGCTAAAGAAACACTAAAACCTTGTGAAATTGGAAATCTCTTTAGAAGAGCCGAGTGGAGCTGAAGACAGCTGGACACGAGCAGAATCTAAAAGCCTCAAGAACAGGAACTTAGCTACTTGTAGGAATTTTACAGGGATTGTCTTGATATCTCCAAGAGAAACCCGCCAGAATTAATGCCTCTGCACTTCAGGGAGGAGATAAGTGACTAAGGGGCGAGCTGTGGGACCCTACAGAAACAGAGGTGTGAAATACAAGGCTCACCTGGGAGCTGTCTCTCTCATATCCTTGAGAGCCAGTAAATTGACTGTGTCTGTCCAGTGGACCCCTCAGTGCTGTGAAAAAGCTTTTCAGAACCTCCTGAGTCTCCAGTAACAAAACTAGGGTGCAAACACAGGAGCTAAAGCAAAGTGGAACATGCACTTGGCAAACACGTCTGTCCCCTCCCACCAGTGCTCTTGCAGGAGACAATCTGCAGTGAGGAACAACAGGCAATGCTACGGGATGGGGGATGAGGGGCTTGAAAGCTGCTCAGCAGAGGAGGACCATCTGAGCCAGCAGGGTGCCCAAGAAGGCCACCAGCATCCTGGCCTGGATCAGGAAGAGTGTGGGCAGCAGGAGAAGAGGAGTTCTCATGCCCTTGGACTCAGCCCTTGGTAGGCCTCCTCTCGAGTCCTGGGTTCAGTTCTGGATCCCTCGTGACATGAAAGACAGGGAGATGCTGGAACGGGTCCAGAGCAGAGCTACCCAGCTCAGGAGGGGTTGAGAGAACCAGTTGTGTGAGGAAAGGCTGAGGGAGCTGGGCAGGGTGAGTTGGGAGTAGAGGAGGCTGAGGGGGGACCTCCCTGCCCTCTCCAGCTCCCTG
>VZRI01013663.1:370612-412543 GCA_013397515.1 Upupa epops | reverse complement strand
TGGGGATGCTTGGACTCGGGGATCTGGGAGGGCTTTTCCAACCAGGATTGTTCTGTGATTCTCTGCTTGAGGATGCACATTCAGACACCTGTACTGTCACAGGACAGAAGCAAGAACCACCTACGCGCTTGCTGAAGCTATCCCTTAGCTTTGGGAAAATGCAGCCTTCAGGGGATTTTCGAGTGGGGGGGTTGGGGGTTTCTCCTTCGTTTTCTCTAGCTCGACTTGCAATTCCTGTTCTTTGCCGATCTTTTATCTCTGTCTGTAATCCTGCCAACCGATGCCAGACCTCTTTATTTTCCAAGCCTGCATCTTTTTTCTCTATGTTCGTGTTTTTCAGGTGTCTGCTTCCACGTTGCAGCTATCGGCATCGCTGTTATCGCTGCCATCATTCTTAACTCTCATTACAACAACACATGCGGAGGACTGCACCCACTATCGGCCCTTAGAAACCTTTAGTAGAAGGGGAGTATTTCTCTGCCCAGTTCTGTTTGGGAGTTACTCTAAGTTGCTGTGGTATCTAACCACTCTTCCATACAACTGTCTAAGCCCATGGGTCTGGTTTATAGCGATACAATGATGTGGTTTTACTCCTTCATCTCAGTGCTAGCCCTGCATTTTAATGGTGTTCTCCTCGCGTGTGTACAGACATCGCGTAAGGGCTGAAAACATCAGGTGAGGTGGTTCTTACAGAGCGGTTCACGGTGACACCAAAACTCACAGGATGAGTTCTGAGCCATTGGTGTTTTACATGGTAATACACAAAACGAACCAGACCTAACAACAGGCACCTTTGAGGCGCCAGGGTGAGCGCGGTGCCGCGACTTGTCAAGGCTTCTCATCGACCTTTTGTTTTGTTTACAAATCTCAGCCATCCAGTCACTTAGAGTGAATTTAAATGGAACCTTAAGTGAGGAACTGAGACACGAGTCAAACTAATGAACAAAAATCCTGTTTACCAATTAGTGAAATCCAATTAAGGCTTAAGCTGATAATTGTGTGAACCTCTGGTATGAAAAGGAAGCAGTGCGCTTAGAACTGCTGCCTGCGCTCTGCGTCGCAGCTGGTTTTGTAGGGAACCTGTGTACTCTGCCGGGGCATCGAGCAGAGTGTTAGCGTAGCTGTGGTAAATCAGCAGTACCGAAGGCGAGCGGCGGCCTGTTGTCAACAGCGCTTTCCAAGCGATGGGCATCCACAAATCTGAGGGAGGAGCTGCCGTTCAGAAGTCGGCGTGGGCACATCTGCTGCTCAGGACCGGGTCTTTCTGTGAAAAACCTCTAACCTGCAGAAGCTGCAGCTTCATCGGTTGTCTCCAGATCTCTTTGAGAACGTGAAGTCACTAACACAAACAATTTACACAAGATGTGTCCCAGCTTTGAACTGGAGGCGAGACTGAAAGGAGGAACAGCTGTGTGAGATGTCCATCCCCTGAGGAGATCAATATCACACGTTTTACATGAAAAATCAGACCCAGAGATGAGGTTAACAGAAGAATTAACCAGAAGAGGGAGTGAGCAGTACCTCCTACATAATGCTGTGCTCACATCCACAGGCTTGAAAAATTGTCCTCCAGAGGGTTGCAGGATTTGTTGCCCAGCTACTTCTAACGCATTTACTAACGACAACAGATTGATCTTTATTTACCTGGCAAAGCAAACCTCGGTCTTCCCCCCTCATATTTAATCCTCTCCAGCAATGCGAGTGATGAGAAAGGCACTTGCAGGTCTGATTAACCTCCAAGTTCGTTTTTAAGCAATGAACGATAGATAGCAGCACCAACTCCATTGAACAACTCTTATCGCTACTTGAATCTGTGGTCATTTCTACCATAGCGATTCAACGTGGGTCTGCTTCTAACGTCAGCTAAGAGGAACAAGAAACAGCTGAGTAAGAACCCAGTTTCTAGACTTCAAGGGTTCCCCATTAGTCCAGCCATGCATTGAGAGGTTTTCTCCTCCTGACCGAGGAGACAAGTTGCGGTGATTTTTACTTTCGCGTTGGTAAAAGGCCACAGAGTCCACAGTTTGGGGCTGTTCTGGAGTAGACTGCACTCTTTTGTTCTCCTCATCTATTCTGTACCCAAGGGTTGAAGATCACGTTCCTAGAATCACTCCAGTATTTTCCCCATGGGAACGTTGTCTGCTGACGTTGCCTGCAGGTGGGGCAGAGCCAGGTACCCTGTTTTGATGCAGACCGATGCCATTCTGTTAGCAAATAAAACGTGTCAGCTAGGCAGCGCTTGGTCTGGAGGATCCTGCTGTGGCAGGGGCATTGGGCTGGATGAACCTTCAAGGTCCCTTCCGATCCCTAGTGATTCCATGATTCTATGATACTCCTTGCAACAGTCCTCATCCCTGACCCAGGGAGGAATGCCCTGAAGCAATATATATCGACTGAAATCCTTGCAGCAATTTGAATCAGAGCTGTTCTGCTTCTCTGGTAATGAACACGGGGCGATTTCAGAGAGGGAGTTTCAGCTGCTGCTCGGCTGAACACGCAGGGAAGCAACAAAAATGCCTCTGCACAAGGGACTAATTCATTTTCAGGTCCCTCCCTGTAAACTCAAGTTGAATGGGAAGTGCAAAATGAACCCTGCACAGCTTGAGGGGTTTGAGCACTGTCAGATGCTNNNGATCCTGCTGTGGCAGGGGGGTTGGACTGGGTGACCTTTCCAGGTCCCTTCCCATCCCTCAGGACCCTGTGATTCTATGAAACACGTCTGTCTTCGTTCCTGGATGGACAGAAACACTGGCTGCTCCTGAAAAGCCCTCTAAGTCTCACGCACACAACAAACCCTCATCTGCAGGTAGCTGTTTTCCAGCTCCCGCCCAAGCTTCCCCCTTCTCACTCCATCAGAAAGGTGCTCTGAAGCATTCACACGGACAGATCAGTCCTGAGATAGCAGTTCCGTCCATCTGCAACAGCCACTGGGACTTCCCCTGGCTCTGTGGAAGTTGCCAGGCTACTATCTCAGAGACAACCCACTGGATTAATTGCAAACACAGATTACTTTATGAAAAGGTAATGCATTTGTAGCAGCGAAGGCCTGGTGAAACAGCAGCCTGATTATCGGCAGCTGCAGCAGTCCCTGAACGCAGGATTCCGGGAGAGGAGCAGCCTTTTGGACACAGACGTGGTCTGCGCTGACTCCTGCCCTGCTGATGCCCGCTGCCTCTAAAGCAAACCCGCCTGGAGGAGAACAGGGTCTGCCGGTGTTCGCACTGGATATTGGACCGTGGGTGCTTGCCTCTCCATGAAACGCCCTGCTGCTGGGAACTCCGCAGAGGGCTGCGCAGCTTCCGCTCCTCGGATGGGGCAGCGAGGCTGCGGATAACCGTAGTGTGACAATTAAAGATCAGTGCAGAAGAGATGTGAGCACCCGGCTGCTCGTGAGCAGACCTTCCCCGAGCCCGGGCTGATTTCCCTGGAGCCCACTGGCAGCAAAGGGAGACAGGGTCTTTGCAGTTGTCTTTGCCCTCTCCTGAAGCTTTTCCCCTTCTTTGGAGAAAACCAAACCAACCATCTAAAAAACCACCTCGCCCTCTTTGTGTTTCAGCTTACAGACGCAAGACCAGTGAAAAACTGCCCTCTGGAATTTCTCACGGCCACTTTGAGCACATCACCCATTTCCGAGCAGCTTCTCCAGTAAATCCTTACCTAAGCAGCAGGCATCTGCTCAGCCTGTTTCTGATCGCCCTGGAAACTTCATTAGTGACTTATATTTGGCTCTGACACCTCAAATAAAACGGCTCCGTAGGACTTGGAAGCCATTTGGCTTGTCTTTTGTGGTCACAGCAATGGGAATGCATCAGCCTCCCGCTGATCTCCCCTGCTTCAGCCAGGAGATGTTAACAGATGAGCAACCTGCAATGAACCGAAGGAGCAGGTGAGGGAGTAACAGCACAGCACAAAGCTCGGGTGGGCCAGGCTCAGAGGCGAGAACACTGGAAAAACCTCTGCGAGAGCCTGGCTTTTAAAGATCACACTCACCAGCCCAGAATCCCTGCAAGATACTGACGTTGCAAAACGGGGAGCTTGATTTATCAGCCACATCAGGAGGCCTGAAGGTTTCTATCAGTCGTGTGTGTTCCTGTGTGTTAGCAGCAGGGGATGGGGGGGTGTGAGCTCTCATTTGTCAGCATGCTCTGTGTGGAAGGCAAGGAAATGAGCTGTAGGACCTCTGGGGGGACTGGAAGACAGTGGGGAGAATGCTGCTGGCTCACACAAAATGAAATTCCTGAGGCACAGGGCACCTTTATTTGAAACTCATCAAATGAGCTAACGCCACGTCCTGGTGGCCCACGCTGGTTTCTCTCTCTAACATAAAATTGGGGGAAGTTTATTCACAGAATCATTGAACGGTTGGTTTGGGACGGAAGGCATCCCACGGATCACCGAGGTCCAAACCCCCCTGCCTCGCTCAGGGTCACCTCCCCGTAGACCAGGTTGCTCAGAGCCCCCTCCAACCTGGTCTTGGCCACATTCAGCACTCAAGCAAACACAGCTCCTTGGGTCAGCCCCATCGCCTGCTGTTTGTGCAGCAGCAGACTCAGCAGTTTACAGGGCTGCAGGCACTTGATCTCTGCCTTGATAAAGCACACCTTGGCCCACACCTGTGCTACTTCTGCCTACAGGATGAACAGTCAGGAGCACAAGATCTGTTCTTCTGCTAAACACAATGCTAGGCAGTGAAACCTCCTTGGTTTTCACTTTTCAGAAGTTAAGGTTCTTGTGAGTGTTAAGAATTTCACAACTGCAGTTTTCAATTAGAGTTTTGGCTTTAATGTTNCTCTGCGAGAGCCTGGCTTTTAAAGATCACACTCACCAGCCCAGAATCCCTGCAAGATACTGACGTTGCAAAACGGGGAGCTTGATTTATCAGCCACATCAGGAGGCCTGAAGGTTTCTATCAGTCGTGTGTGTTCCTGTGTGTTAGCAGCAGGGGATGGGGGGGTGTGAGCTCTCATTTGTCAGCATGCTCTGTGTGGAAGGCAAGGAAATGAGCTGTAGGACCTCTGGGGGGACTGGAAGACAGTGGGGAGAATGCTGCTGGCTCACACAAAATGAAATTCCTGAGGCACAGGGCACCTTTATTTGAAACTCATCAAATGAGCTAACGCCACGTCCTGGTGGCCCACGCTGGTTTCTCTCTCTAACATAAAATTGGGGGAAGTTTATTCACAGAATCATTGAACGGTTGGTTTGGGACGGAAGGCATCCCACGGATCACCGAGGTCCAAACCCCCCTGCCTCGCTCAGGGTCACCTCCCCGTAGACCAGGTTGCTCAGAGCCCCCTCCAACCTGGTCTTGGCCACATTCAGCACTCAAGCAAACACAGCTCCTTGGGTCAGCCCCATCGCCTGCTGTTTGTGCAGCAGCAGACTCAGCAGTTTACAGGGCTGCAGGCACTTGATCTCTGCCTTGATAAAGCACACCTTGGCCCACACCTGTGCTACTTCTGCCTACAGGATGAACAGTCAGGAGCACAAGATCTGTTCTTCTGCTAAACACAATGCTAGGCAGTGAAACCTCCTTGGTTTTCACTTTTCAGAAGTTAAGGTTCTTGTGAGTGTTAAGAATTTCACAACTGCAGTTTTCAATTAGAGTTTTGGCTTTAATGTTCTTTCTTCTTCTTCTTTTTAATGATTTCCCTGTTCCAGGTTAGAGCCTGGGCCCCATTTGAGACCTTTTCATGCTCTAAGATGTGAACCAGTTGTTCTTTCGTCAGATCTCTGTCTTTTACAAACGGTTCTAAGCAGCAAGGAAGAATCACAGAGGAAAAAGTGATTCTTCATCCTTCTTCCAGTCTTTCAGCTCTTCTATTTTGAATTCTTGGGTCAGTGGCCAACGGCTGGCTTTGATGAGTATCACAGTGGCAATGAAGATGTGAATCGCTTGCCTAAAGGTCTGCACGATCGGCTCCTGCAAGCACAAAGCAGCGTTACTTCTGCTGTTTCTGAGGCTGCACCCCAGTTCCTGTTGCTCTGTGTAGCTGGAAGGCGCTGGTGGTTGGATTCCTGCTGAGAGCAGTATGACTTCAGCTGGAGAAATCTTCCTGTGACGTTCTTCAGAAGTTGGAGAAGTGGGGGTCAGCAGTGGCAAAGCTAACGCTGCCTCGGCACACGGGCATGCAGCAGGTGATTTTTCGGTTTCCTATATTTCAATGCTAAGAGGATATAACGTGGCCCACGCTGACCCAGCTTTGAAGTTCCATCTCAGTCCTGAGGTTTGAGTGGAGAAGCCGCAGAAGGTGACCTTAGGGGTTTATTTCAACTGAGTCACTCCACGGAGTTCTGTGGTTTTACACATGGGTCCAGGTAAGTAACACAACGAGAAGTGTGTCCTTTCACTCTCATTACACTGCTTTAGTAACTGATTTGCCATCCTTTGCACAGCAGAGCTACCCACACACTACCTGTGTGCACAGACATGAACATGCATGCGTGCACACTACAGCCCCCGGACACCTGTATCACAAAGTGGCTTGATACCTTGGGTCAAAGGAGGAGCAAACACCTCTGTTTCTGTAGGAAGGTTTAGGAGTGCCACAGGGTTTGTGTGGGAACTGAAAACACCTCAGTTGGGGGAGGTCACATTGTATTATGGAGATACAAAAAACCCCAAATTTTCCTGAAAATCCAGAATCTGCACTAATCCTGCAGTGCTTGGGTCACAGCTACGTAGATGGAAGGATGGACTCATCTCCAGTCTGTAGGGAGAGATACGACTGAAGTCATACCGCGTCACAGCATCACTGCTGCTCACTTTGTCCTTTTCCCGTCTCTGTTTACCGAGCTGTAATGTCCATAGAGCACTGAACAGGCCCTAAGAAAAATAACAGAGACTGCCTGCGTTTAGAGAAAAACAAACAGGCTCACCAAAAATCCACGCTGCGTTGAGAACTGCAAGGCACCAGTCCGTGCCCGGCTGGCAAGCAGTTTCGAGCTTGGAGAGGCACATCTACAGCACTGGTTAAGGTCTAACGGACTTCATAATCAGTTGGAATAAATCAGTGCAACCCCACCAGAGCAAAGTGTTAGTGGAAATGGAAGGGACGAGCTGTTCTACTGACTACTGGAATACATGGCCATTAGACTCTGGAATGGGATTTCCAAGGAAAGCGATGGATTCCGCAGCTTCAGACAGTGTTAGGGCTCAGCTGGACAGGGTGCTGGGCCAGCTCATTTCAACTGAGTTTCTTTAGCTTAAAGGGTTGGACTGGATGACCCCCAAGGTTCCTTCCAACCCGGTACACTGTGAGGGTTTGAGTAGCGTGTGTATTGTTCCAGCTACCCCATTGATTTG
The DNA here is from genome assembly GCA_013397515.1 of Upupa epops. Taxonomy (NCBI): domain Eukaryota; kingdom Metazoa; phylum Chordata; class Aves; order Bucerotiformes; family Upupidae; genus Upupa; species Upupa epops. The sequence goes on along the minus strand of VZRI01013663.1, from coordinate 405,237 downwards.
TCACAGGGTGGGTTCAAGGCTCCTGTTACACAGACAATGTTTGCTGAAATTCAGCTGGAATTGCTCTCTTCCATAGTGGAAAACTTAACTACCACCTGTATTTTGAACTTTCTTTACCCCCAGTACATCCAATGACAACGGTGTTACGATTAACGCACGTCAGCATGAAGTACACACTCAGCCCTTGTGCCATTATATCACACCCAGCAACCACCCCTGATGCTCCTCGCGTTGTTTAATCCTTATTATCGCTACCTGATCATCTGATTTCATGCAGAAGGAACAAGTTACCTCTCTGGTGAGTTCCCGCTGCTTCCTTGCTGCTTCCACGGCTGAGGAATCCCCGTTCATCCCCACGTGTTCAGCAAGGAACGTTGGAAGGGAGAGTCACTTGGAGTCTCATTTGCTGCGATAGAACAAACACAAGTAGAGCTCTCGAGCTGTGTCTGCGATGGGGTTCCCTGGCTGCACTGGAGGACCGGGAGCTTCTGAAGCTAATCTCACATTATCCCCACTTACGGGGCTTCGCTCTGCACTGTGGAGCCTGTGAAGCCGATTCCTTCCAGATGAAACAAACCCAGAATAGCTCCCGATAGCTACTCCGTTCACAAGGCCGAAGGGGAGCTGACTCAAAGTTTTGCCCCATCCCTAATCGCTCTGTGTACGGTGTCTGTCGGGCGGCCAGCACAGGTTCTCTGCTCCTGTCAAGCCATACTACCTGCTGTCACAGCTGTTGTCTTTGATGCTTAATAAGATAGAGCTTTTCCTCGAAGCTTCGTGAGGAGCGTTTCATGCCTGCACCACTGCCCCGGTTTTTGTGGAATTGGTCATTAAAATTTTCATTTGGTGCCTTTTCTGACAGATCTGCCTGCAGTTGATAAATGGATTCGGAGGGTATTAGAGAGTGACAGCCAAATAACCTAGCAATTTCATATGCAATGAGTTACTGCTCTGATAGACTCTCTCTTCAGGAGACCGGTCTGAACACCAGGCATGTAATTCTAATAGGAATTGTATTTAGGACTGTGACAAGAGCAGCGGGGGACACTGGTGCTGGGAACAGGGAAACGACTGGGTAACTGCCCACTGAAGGCAGTAAGGCTAGAACTCAAATTAAAAGCAGATTCTTCCGGAGGCTTCCATTTCTGTCTAATTAGGACGTGTTGAACACGACACAGTCTTTTGAAGAGTAATGACTTCCTGGGGGAGAAAACCTGCTGCTTTTTTTCCCCAAAAAAAATACAGTTCCTGCGGCCCACACGGCCAGACTGCCTTTCGAGCACTGAAATTGCCTCCTTTAAACTGTTCCAGGCTGGGGAAAAGGATGTTGAGGGGAGAGAGACCGTGTCGCTCTTTACCGCTGCCCGAAAGGAGGGTGTAGAGGGGTGGGAGTCAGAGATGGTGGAGCCACTGTCCCTGGAGGTGTTCAGAGAGATGTGGCCCTGGGGATGACGTTTACTGGGGTGAGGCTGATGGTTGGACTGGCTGATCTTGCAGGTCTCTTCCAAGCTCAGTGATTCTAAATCCTGAGGGAAAGGGTGTAGTGTTTTCTGCCCTCCTTCCCCCCTTACCAGGAGCACTGTTATTCACCGGGGTGTTCAGATGCTGAAGCAGAATGGAGCTGTGTCACGGGACAGCTCTTTGCCAAGGCTCTTTGTGCAAGGCCTTCCCAGGGACTGAGCCCGTGTCTCTATTACTCAGGTTCCAACAGCACACACATGCAGCCCGCGTGTTTGCAGGACGGTTTGCACTGTTGCTCGCTAGCAAGGTGTGAATGCACAGAGCTCCGGGCAGCTGCTCTCAAACATTCCTGTCACAGCAAGGAAACCAAAGGAAGCGACGTTCTTCACTCAGCTTGCTTCAGATCCCCCAGATTTGCCACAACCCTGGGCACACAGCCCCTCTGCCATCGCCTGTGGGTAACAAATGTGCCTGCCACCGTGGCACAGTCGCTTGCACAGCACTGGTACCACGGAGCAGAAGCCAGTCTTTTGAGACTGAGCCCAGCTCCATCACAGGACTGGATGTGGTGCAAAAAATGCCAGCGCATTGATCCTGGTGGGAACGAGGCAAGAATAGATTTCCAAGTGAAGTCCAGCCTGTGCAGTGCTGCCCAGCAGAACGAGTGAGTCAGGATAGAGTATTAATAGAACGCACTCCTTCTTCTCCTGCAGAAGGAAGATATTAGGAAAAAGCCCCTTTATTACCAGCAGATCATCCTTATCTGCAGTAAATGCCTTCTCTTGTGCAGGAACAAGCTGCTAGGAAAAGCCATTTATTAGAGAGCTTTTCATTCGGCTTACGTGAGCTCAGCAAGGAAAAACCACACTGAGACTTGGCCAGGAAAGAATGGAGAGAGGAACGGAGTCAGAGCTAGGAGCGAGGACTGAGCATTCCATCGAGCTTGTTAGGGGCCGTTCTGTAAGACACCAGTCAGGTCAGGAAGCTCCATGGAAGCACGGCTGCCGAACGAAGGGACGGCTCCAGTGAAAGGACACCAAGGGGAGGAATAAAGAGCAAGTCGCTCTGCTACCAACGTGCCCTACGAGCCATGTAAATCCTGTGGCTCCCACTGAGAACGTGATGGGCCTTTCGGGTGCTCTCATGGCCGAGCCTTGCCCAGCCCAAGCGATCAGCATTGCGAGTCCTTGCCAGACTTTAGAAGATGTTCCATGGAAATGTCCCTCGCGTTTCAGAAGCGGTGGAGCTGGCACCATTGGGCACCATGGGGCACTATTGGGCAATCTTGCAGGTTCAGATGAACCACCACCTGTTTGTGATTCCTGGTAATTCGTGTCCCGTGTGCTAAACAAGACCGCAGCAGGGTCGGAAAGGAGTGCCATCAGGGCGCTCGCCTCGATACCTGTGTGATGAGAAGCAGCCTTTCCCAAACGGCAAACACGAGTCCACTCGGTGCTCTTTCAGAGCGCTCCATTGTGCTCCTAAAACTGGTGCCACTGCCGCCGAGCCGCTCACATGTGTTGGCACCGAGTGTTTTCAGAGTTAGACACCACCGTGTCTGTGCAATTCGCTCACTTCAGAGCCTCTGCCTCTTTTCTTTTCCGGCTTTATTTCCGTTCCTCTTGGCTGCTGCCTCAGCCTCTCTATGCAGCCGCTGTTGGGCACGGGGAACGATCAGGGAAAACTGTGAATGAGAAAGCTCCCCGTCTCTCCTGCACGGAGCAGAGGTCACGATGGGAGATCAGAGGCAGGAAGCAGCTTGTCATTTTGTTAACAGGTGCAGGAACTCAGAGCTTTGTTAGACTCTACCAGCAGCATTAGAGACCTTAACAAGCTAGAAGCACCAGCAAGGGGCTTGGTGTCAGCTGGCAATGAGGTGTAGTTGTGTGCAGGAATCCGTTAGCACTGTACGCTCGTGTGCTCTCACGCGCGTTCCCAAATCCACCTGGGTCTTCCCTTCAGCACTTAATTCAACACAACAACAGAACAACGTTTTTGATCCTCACTCCCTCGGCAAAGACAGCAGAATAGAAAAGATAAGGTCCTCTATTTCCCTTGTTCACCGCTGAGGCCGTGTGGTGCCTCGTACCATGCGCAGCACCGACCTGGCCTCCCCTCCCTGCAATTACAGGGGCAGCAGCACCTTAAACCTGATCTTCATTAAGCAGTGTCCGTTTCCTTGTACATTCCTTCAACTCTCTCTGCAAAGAGATTCTTGGAGTTTTACAGAGCAGTGCAGAAGGCAAATATTTTTTCTGGTCAGTTCTGTGGGTTTTGCAGTCATTACCCCTGAAACCCAGGCAGAGTCGTCGGTACCCTACCCTCCCTTCTCATTCATTTGACTTTCTCTCCGAAAAGTGAAACCCTCTGCCAATGCCACCCTTCCAAGGCGGACTCTTTTCTTTTGGAAGGCATTATGCAAATCCTGGGGTGTTCAGGGGAAGCTACCACAAAAGTGAGACCGGGCAGCTACGCTCAGTCAGACCGCTCTTCTGATTAAGGGCCTCTGCTTTAAAGCAGAGTTTAATCAAGGATGGAAAAAGCAGAGGAGAGCAGCTTTCCAGGTGTGCTTTCTTGTGCAGATGGTGCGCTGCCAAAGACAATCAAAGGAGACTTAATTACAGGAATTATCAGCAGTCAGACAGGATGAGAAATCGTGTGCTCTGATGGAAGTTGTTCATTACAAAACAACGGCTCAGCCTGGCTCGTGGGGAAGGACAAAGCTGCTTCTGGTGGACGGCAAAGGCTTCTTGGAGGCTGCTCAGACCAGGTAACCGTGCTATAGCGTTTGAAGTATTCAGAGGAGGTGGCGATCTCTTGTCCTTTGTCCGGACAAGTCTAAACATCCAGGGCAACCCATGACACTCAATTTCCTGGGCACAAAGGCACGCAGCAGCCCTTGCCCCTCTGCTTTCGAGATGCTTCAAGGAGTGACAGCAGTTCAATGTGATGCCACCAAGTTGGGTTTGTTTCTGGTGGGGTTTTGTAGCTGGGGAGAGGGCTACTGGTGTGGCCTCAGTAAGAAGATTTCAAAGCTCCCTCCACTTCAGATTCCACCATAAACGGTGGGTGAGCCCTCCCTTGGTCGAGATGCTTATCTTCTCACAAGAACCAGGCCAGCAGCCCCCTCCCCTACTGCAAAACCCTGCCAGGCACACAAACCAGCACAGCACAGTCTGAAGTGCTGCACTTTCAGGAGCTTCTTGAAGCTCTTGTTCTGAAATTTGCGAGGTAGTGGAAGACCCCCCTCCACGTTCTGCACCCGAGTGATGAGCGTTCAGGGTACAGGCAAACGGTAGCACAGTACCCAGCTCTTGGGTCTATAGAGGCAGATATGGAGTCATAGCATGGTTTGGGTTGGAAGGGACCTTCAAGACCATCTAGTGCCACCCCCTGCAGTGAGCAGGGACATGATCATCTAGGTCAGGTCGCTCCTCATCAGCAAAGCCATTTACCATGGAAACTCAGAACTCATTTCACGAGGGACTGCTTGCAGCTGCACCCACGAAGACTCCCCGTGGGACTCTGTCCAAGTACAGCATCTGAGCACAGGGAACTGCGGGCAGAAGAGCCTCATTAGTATGTGTTAAGGCATGAGCCTTGTCTTGCTACCTGTCTTGTGATCTGTGGCACAAGCAGTCGGCCGTCTGCAAACAGTAACGCGTCCGTCAAGGTGCTTGCGAGGAAACAAATTCAGACCCGTGTTAACAGAACGGAGATCATGCCTCCTGCCCGCTGCCCTGGGGCTGCCAGAGCCCCCTGCCCTGCATGCCCAGTTCAGGGACAGAAAGCCAAGTAAGGGTCAGCTCCCCAGGCAGTGCTCGTGGCAGTTTCCCCTTGGATAGGAATTCACTGCACTTGGATAGCTGCTGCTCAGACAGCAATCTAGTGTCGTTATTTTCATTTGTTATCTAGTAATATGAAGGTTATTTATTTCATGGCATTAATAATTACCTCTTATTGCTTAATATTATTACTTATTAATTCGAAATTAATACTTATATCCATGTGTAAGAATGTAATATTTTTAAATATTGATTATAATTAATAAAATAAAAATTTGTCATAATTGCATTTATTATCGTTTAATATTAATTAGCAGTTTGAAATGATCATTATTAACATTAACTACTGAATGTCTTTTAACTTATTATTATATTATTAATTATGATTGTTTATTGACTTTAATGGTTATCTCCTTTGATCATAATTCATTAGCGTTTTGGCTTTCTTCCAGAGGGTTCCAGACAGTGCTGCGACACGCTTTGAGCCAGGCAGCGGTGCAGAAGTGAGGTTAGGGGCCAGCACGGCCAGTTTAATAAGCTTAATCCTCTACAGTCAAGGGACAGACTCTCGCTGATGTCAGTAAGCATCGGGTTTGACCTAGGAGAACACAGGAAAGGACAGAGAAAGGGCCCTTCAGCAAGCAAGCGGCTGCAGCGCAGCAGCGAGTTTAGCCAGCGGGCTCGCAGAGTCGTGCAATACAGCGGAAGGATCCAGAGGATGAGCGTATCTCCTCATCTCATCTGCAGGTTTATCTGCTTTCCTTCCCTGTCCCTCACTCTGTTCTCCTTACTTCAATAAGTTTCCTTGTTCGACTGTTCCCGATACAGGCTCCGTATCGGCCCCTTCTCCTCTGGCTGTCTGCCTGTTGGTAACTGGCAGGAGATAGAGCTTCTAGCCTTCTGAAGTCGCTCAGGCAAGTTCAATAGCAGGGCACCTAATAATAAAGGGATCTCGAAGCCCTGCACAAACATAAATTAGTCCTACAAGAACCTTATAAGAATGGGAAGACTTACTAGACACACTCCACAGCTGGGAAAAGAGGACGACTAGAGCCGGCTCTCCTAACGCCTCAGTCTGCTTTCACTATTTGCATCATGTGTGGTGTAACGTATAGCGGGCGCCGCGCTACAGGCAGCTGAATCCTCTGCATCCACCTGCAGACCCGTGTACAGACAACGTGAAATGAAGACATACAACATCAAAATCCTCTTCTGAGGCTGCTTCTGATGCATAACCCTGGAAAAATCATGGAGTCAGAAATAGAGTCCAGACTGCCGATGCTTCAGTCTATTTCCACCAAGAATGGTGGCACTGGGTGGAATTAAACCCACGGGGGCAAACTGACTACGGGTATCAGGCGAGTAAGCGAGAAGGCATCAAGCAAAATTAGGAAGGTTGCCAAATTCCACTGCCTTAGCCTGCTCTCACTTTGGATGCTAAGGAACCAGACATATAATCTGTGGCTCAGTGGGAGATGCAACTGCTCACAGTCTTCTCGTTCGTTGCTGTCTGCCTTTTTTTGCCCAAAGACATAACAACTATTTTAGGTGACTTCAAGCTGTGACAGGGCCTGTGTTCTGTAAACGAAGTGAGGACATTCCAGGCTGAATGAACAGATGAGTCTGAGGCAGGACACTTGTGTGATGTTTAGCCCCATCTAACCCTTGTTTTGGAACAGTGGCTCAGGCACGCAGGGTTTCCTGACGACTTCTGCAAACCTAAAGCTCATTTTCTTGTTTGGATCCACGTACACATACCCCTGGCTGGCACCTCAGCTCAGCTCAGCCCACAATGCCTGTCCCAGTGCCCCAGTCAGATTTTTCACTCGGTCATGTAAAGTCTGGGAGAAGCAGGAAGGGCAGACCTGAAGCTGCTGCTGGTGAGAAGGTTTATAGTGCACACTCACACACACAAACACACACACAGACACACACACAGACACACACACACAGACACAACCACAGACACACACACACACAGGCACGCTAGTGGCTGGTGGCTTTAGGAACGGCAGCCTTTCACATTGCCGACAATGGCTGTTACATCAGAAGCAAGAGAGCACGCGCAGACCTCTACAGAGGAGACCACTACCTGCACCAAACCTTCAGGGAACAATCTGTTTCAGAGGAATGGGAACTGTGATGAAACTGAGCAGAAGCTGAAAACAGCCCTGAGAAGAGGAGAATGAGAGGAGAGCTGACCCACACCTACCCAAATCGGCAGGGTGGCTGTGGCTGGTCCGTTGGGGTTGATTTTTTGTTCTGTTTCTTGTCCAGTCTTTGCTTCTTGGAGCTGGGCTTTCCCTTCAGGACTTTCTTTGCAGCCAGGGGGATGAACCCTGGATTGGCAGACGCATTTAGCTATAAAACTCCTGGCTGTCAGCAGGATTTTGGCACTTGGTTAGAAATTAAAGGGAGCCCTGTGATGCTTTGCCTACACAAGCCCTAATGTTAGAGAACCAAAACTCTGAGATTGAATTTTCTGTGGGTAGCACTAAAAGTTGAGCTCGTCCCGAGTCTGAATTATGCCGGATATGTCCTCTGCTTGCACCTCAAGTTGCAGCCCAGGCGCATTAGCAGCACTTGGGCCATTTTTTGGAGTCCAGAGGCTTTGCAGGCACAGTAACAGCAGCAAACAGCTCCTTTTTAAATTGTCATGTATTATTCACACCGCGCCTGAGGAAAGAACAGTGCTTTCTCAACAAATTCAAATGACAGACTTTTACCCTAAAGTACTTACACTCAAAATTTATTGGTCTGACTGGGCTACTGGGTGTCCAAAAGCCCAGGACAAATGGCCCCTTCCCTTGACTCATCAGTTCTATGGGACGCGCTTTCTTGATGCATGGCAGCTTTCGAGCATGGTCTCCACACAGTCTCTGCAACAAATCTACCGAGTCTTTAGGACTGGGAATCCAGGACCTGTGTCTTGCCATGCTTTTAAAAGGAGTCAGTCAGGAGAAAGGTATTCAGGAGGACAGGAAGACAGTCTGAGCGAAGCATGTGACTGCACTGCTGAGTTAATGCCACGTAGCAGATGTGAAGGAAGGTTTGCCATACAACTGCTTGAGGAGTGTTTCATGCTCTTCACTTACATGTGTTACCCTTTCTCTCAGCAAAAACCCATCTGGTACCACTCTAGTGTTGATTCGGTCTCCTGTGCACTCCTGCAGGTTAAGCACTTTAGTGATAGATTCTGCTCTGAAGGATGCACTTGCTGGTCCTGTTAGCCAAGCTGTGCTCTGCGGTGCTCGTGAAGATCTCTGGAAGCTCAGACGGTGCAGCCACCTTCTCCGTTTTTGAGGGAAGTACTTTGCCAAGAGACAGCGTTCTGCACCAACCCCTTTTCAGAAATCCTGAAATACAATAACAACATTATTGCTGCTGTTCTCGATGCCTGTTTAACGTGGAAAACAGCCACTCCTCTTACCAAACGCCACCAGCAAATCAGCCTATACCCTCTTGATTCCTCTGAGGCATCTACCAGCATCAGCTGTTCCCCACATCCCCTCTACCTTCCCCTCTACCTTTAACCAGAGCTTTTGGTCAAGTCTGAGATGCAAAAGCATTTCCAAGGACACGTGAATTTGTGTCACTACATAAACATCACATGAAACACTATTCTCCTGGTATTAGCTACCCACATTCAGAAGTTGCGAAACGCAGGGCAATCAATAGGGTGATGCTGTACATGTCTAAACCAACCCAGCATGCCTTTTTCACCCCAATGAGTTTGTGTAAAACACCATTAGGAACAATCATAACGATGGCCATAGATATCCCGAGGGACTGGTGAGCACTGGCAGATGCTCTCCTTTTTCTTACTGACTGATGCAAGTTGAAATGACAGGACGTTTGCCATCCCTCACGCAGGTGCTGAGAAATCAAGGTGATAAGTTCAAAGAGCTGATGGTTAATAATTAAATGGAATAAGCATCTGCTATTGTTATTACCCAGAGGCTGAAATGTGCTCTTTAGACACAGAGGAGGGCTATGGACAGCATAACTCTGCATTGCTGTTGGAAGGATGAAGCAAGAGTCGCCACTGACCTGTAAAAAAGCAGAGCTCTCCCAAGGACGCCTCTGCAATAACGTTCAAACACTGCAGCCTCAATTCCCACCTCCCTGCTCGTTCTGACCAGCACCGATGTAATGACAGGGTACTTAGTGGAGTAAAGGGCTAAAGGGACAGGACGCGCTCTGACAACTCTCAGTGCGTGCCTGTACCTCGGATGGGTCACATCTCTCCCAACTTAAAGATCTGCCAAGCTACACGCTTAGCTGAAACTGTGGCTTTACATTTCCTCAACAGTCGATGGAAGGACATAGGGAAGTGGCTGCTCCCCTGCACTTGGCACTGGTCCCTCCACAGCTCAAGTATTACGTTCAGTTTGGGGCACACAATAAAGCTGTTGAGGAGCTGGAGTGAGTCCAAAGAAGGGAGTGTTTCATTGAATCACAGAATCCTTAGGGATCAGAAGGGACCTCAAAAGATCACCCAGTCCAATCCCCCTGCCACAGCAGGATCACCCAGACCCAGTGGCACAGGAACACAGCCAGGCGGGGCTGGAACATCTCCAGAGGAGACTCCACAGCCCCCCTGGGCAGCCTGGTCCAGTGCTCCGGGACCCTCCCTGGGAAGAAGATCCTGCTGAGATTGAGAGGGAACCTCCTCTGTTCCAGCTGGCACCCAGTGCCCCTTGTCCTGTCACCAGGTGACCTTGAGAAGAGCCTGGCTCCATCCTCCGTATCACCAATTTCCTTTGGGTGTTGGGGAAGGGGGGTCTCTGTTGTTAAAAGGAACAACGTGCTTCTCTGAAGTCAAGTTCCTCAAGCCCTTTTTTTCCCTGGACACTGATAAGAGACCAGTTAAGCCCTCGGTGTCTTTAGTTTCTAATTGTTTGCTAATTAAGCAAATTAGTCCTGGGCCTGAGCAGCCTGTCAACCAGCGACACACTTCTGGGAAGGACAGATTTTCTACTTGTTTATGAGTAACAGGATTTGTTCTGTGTCATCAGTATAGCCTGAGTACTTCAGGAACTCTGACCCATCTTCCCAGGCCTGTGCTCAGCTCCTGCCCTCATCTGGGACATGCACTACTGCCTTTGCTCCCATCTCTTGCGGGCTGTCCATCGCTGTACTGGTAATAAAGGCTGTGTGTGATGACATAACTTGCTCCTTCTGTATTCCTTCCAGCCATTCACAGGCACCCACTGCTTGCTTACGTTTACTTTTGGTTTGCTGCTCATTATGCTTTGCTAGGGAGCCAATTTTTAATAATGCATTGCTCAGGGTTAATTAGGTATTGATTTTTATTGCTATCAGGTGCTTTAGGACATTTTGCATGACCTGAATTTATTCTTGAGCCGCTGTTTTGTCTGGGTAAGCGTTCCAAAAAGACTGGTGATTGCTTTGATTGATGTGTATTGAGGAATTTCTAATTGCTACCTTTTTGTTCTAAACCAGTGTTGCTAATTGCCAACAGTTATCAGCCTCTGCAATTCAAGACATCTATTATAACTTCATCTACAAAAATACGAGTACCCTCCTTAACACAGTGATCAAATCTGCTACAGCTGGAAAATCCAGGGATGGCACTTGCAAAATTACCCACAAACCAAATGAGTGTTGTCAAAGTGCTAACCCCAAAAAGCAGACAACCCTATCGATCTCCTTTTCTCCTCTCATCTCCCCTTAAGAAGTTGGTCGTCTATTACGCTGACAGAAACCAGTGATGGACACAGAGGTGCACAAAGAACAGTGAGTAACTTCGGGTGATAGAACCACACGGGGTTAAATAATCCTTTTCCCGAGGAAAGCAGAGCTAAAATATTCCTAAAGGTCACATGCCATCTCTTCACACCATTTGAGGCTTCTGAAATGCCACTCTGAAGTAAAATAACCTCTCCAGTAGAGTCATTCTGTTAGAGAGCCAGCTAACATCAGTACAGAGATAAATGGGAGAGCAGAAAATTGATTTTACACTTGTACTGTAAGTGTGGTCAGCTGCTGCAGCCCAGCACCTCAGTCAGGACTCCGTGGTGCTGCTGTGCCTTAACCCTTGCAATGCAGCAGACACCGCGCAGTGCCCCTTCCTGGGTCCGTTTGTGCTTCATATTCCTTTGCAGTGTTGCACAAGCTTCATTTTCTCTGCCCTGGCTTCCCTCTGCTGATAATGCTTATAAAGGACCTGACCTCCTTTTTCCTTCATCCATCACCTTGTCTCGTTCAGCAGTTTCTCTTATTGCAAACCAGCTCCTGCAGCTTGACAGGTAAATAAATTCATGCTTTCTCCCGAGCGAGACTGACAAAACCCTAATAGAGTAGGAAGCGAGGTTCCACGGTGTTTCAGCCTAATTATTTTTCAGCAGGATTGTTTTAGCACGGAGAGGTTGTTGAGACTAAGTGCGAGCAGCTTTTACACATCTCTAACTTGATTCGAGCGGAGCGGTTAGCAGGCCCTCGCCAGCATCCGTCTGCCAGCCGGCTTTTTTTCTCCTCTTTTGTTTCTATTTCAGATGCTTCTGATTTGACAAAACTCGTGCCTTTTTGTGTCCCCGCTGGGTAGGCTACGGCACAGTCTGAACGGGACCGGCCAGCTCTCTTCGGGTACTGCAGACCTCATCCCGGTTGGGTAACAGCAGAAGCAATTAAGGCAATATTCCACAGTCCCTCAGCCCCGCAGACCCAAAGCGCAGGCAGCAGGCGGGTGGCGTTTGGAGAAGGCTGCTTTTAAGGCCCCCGTAAGAAATATTGGATCAATACAAATAGAAAGACTGAATGGTTTCTTCAGGGAAGACAGCTGCTCAGCAGGGAGCAAATCTGGAGGCAGGGATCACTGGAAGAAGTGCCAATAGTGAATAAACCCCTCACTTTAGCTAGCTGCCCCACCACCCCTCTCCCTCGCTCAACTTTAAGCTTCTCTCAAGTTTCCCATTCCCGAAGAAAGCTGACAGCTCCCTCCCCTTACAAAAAACAGACAGTTTGCCAGTTCTGTGGCAGCAATGCCAGCTGAGAGGGCACTGTCCCAGAGCTGCTCTCCATAACTCTCTGCCAAACAGCATTGCCCCTGCTCCCACAGAAAGAGTTAAAAAGGGAAGCAAAAGGAAAGAGCAAAGGCCCTGGAAGCGTCTGGCTGGTCTATGGAGTCTTCACTGCAATGGAATAAAGCTCTGGTGAGTCCTGCTGAAGTTTGGAGGGGGATGAGTGTTTGACCTCTGCTTTACTCAGCTTTTCTGGCACTTCCACTCTGAGGGCAAACATGACGTTAACTCTCATTTGTTCCCGCAGTTTTAAAGGAGACTGCTGGAATCAACGTTTATAATGAGGACATCACTGTTTAGTGATCAGTGCTAGGTTTGGTTTAGTGGAGAGCACAACATCCTAACACAAATAATTATACATAGAGGTAGAATTACATACTGCCCCTAAGGCTCAGCACTCCGATGGCCTCTTGGCCTGGGCTCTTCAGTCTGGGTTTGTGTTTTTTAACTGCCTGGCAAATCACAACTGTTTAGGTGAAGCTCCTGAAAATGTGGAAGTAACTGCGAGTCCTACTGATCGGTGTCTGCTGAAGCCTCAGCTGTTAAGCTCAGTTTAAGGGAACAATGAACAACAGGCACTTCTCAATACAGAAGTCTTCCATCTCTTTGTAAAGCCTGCATCACTCAGATCGGTTTACTTGTTGGCACTTGCTCTGCACTGGCATTTACAGTAGAATTACACTGATGTCACTGCACAGCCAGGGCTCCTGCGCTCTGAACACTGCCCAAATAAAAGCCTTAAGACGTGCAGGCTGCCCTGTCCCCTCAGCCTGAAAAATATACTGAAAGAAGGACCTGTTGGTTCAGTGTAGGGCACTTAGAAAGGAAAAGCTCAGAGAAAAGAGATCACCTATTAGCATCCAGCTGAGAAAAGAATAGCTGTGAAAGGTGGTAACGACCCAGCTGTTTGTGTACTCACAGATGCTAAGCAAATCAGCCCCCACTGCCACAGCCGGCTTCTCTCACACGCTGACCGTGCTCTCTTTACTGAGTTTTCTATAGGACAAAATCAAATCACAGTCACATCGGCTGGCTTACAGAATAGGAGAGTTAACAGCGGTGAGGCTGCACCCAGACCCCGGTGCTCAGTCTGAGAGCTCTCGTTTTAGGACTGTGGCCAAATCTCCTGTGTAAGCGACTCAAAACCGGATTCAGGACAAAATGCAGAGCCCAAAGAGCTGTAGCCTTTGAGAAAGTTCGAATGGCACTACTGACCTAAGGTGAAGCGAGCTCTGTGGCGACGCGTTGGGTGCAGGACTGGTCCAGCACCGACTATGTCTTGTGTTTCATCCTTTCTGTGCACTAGATGAAGAGATCCCTCTCTGTGTCTTCTGCCTCAGAAGCACAAAGATCCAGGTGTCGCTCACATGGCAGCTGCTGGAGTCAGAAGCGTTTTGTTGTTCTCGTTCTCTGGAAACGGGACAAAAGCAGCCCTGAAACAGAGCCCCGGAGTGTTCAGCCTGCGGTTCCCGGAGTGCACTCTGCGCTCGATGGAAGATACTCCCTGCTTATTTTGATGTATGCTGAACCGCGATAAGGAGTTTTGAAAGACGTGAAGGCAATGCAATCTCTGCTTCTGGGAAAGCCTATTCTTTCAGCTGAAGGTTGATGCAGCGTGCACTTAATGATAACTTTTATGTCCGGCTCATGGAGATGCTTTCTGAGAGCGGCTTTTTACTGCAGCGTATGAGATTACAGCAAGTGGCATTTAATTCTCGTTGAAGGCAAAATAAGTGTCCATAGATTCCTTGTAAGACAGCGTTTATGTCACTTTCTACAATGTACTGCTAGCATTGCTAAGACATTGTGTGTCCCAGGTCCGTGATGTTGAGATAGTATGCCATTGATTTTTCAAATGAATCTGAGAGGGCCAGCAACAGGCACAGAGCAGGAGCGTTCCAGGTGCCTCCATCGTTCTGCCCACACCTCGGTTGTTGGGATGTCAGTTACAGGTGTGTTATGGCAAACGTTTGCCTGCCAGTCAGTTTTTGATATTCTGCTTTGAAAGAAGCAGAGCACAGGCTGAACTCCCAACCACGCGTGAACTCAAGCAATGCACCCCGCTGGCATTTTCCACTGTGTTTCCCAAGACACTGTTTCAGTTCCCAGACAGATGAGAATTATTTTCAATGTCTTTGCTTTCTTACTCATGTAGAAGCTTTATGAGTGTAGATAGAGCTTTCTGGGCAACTGGAGGACGTGGCTGTTCCCTGTAAGAGAAGGAAACAGCAGAAACAACAAGTGGTTTCCTGAACTGAGGACAGCCGTGGGGACACAACCCCAGACTGTAAGGACCTCTCATGTTCTCCTTCCAGTCCCTGCTGCACATTGGATTAACGTTATCTCCATGGGTCTCAGAATATTGTTCTCGTTTACACAGAGACTACTGTAATTTTCTTTATCTGCTGCTTAAGGAAAGTTCCCCTACAAATCCTTTAGAATTCAACAGCTTAACCTCACGCGAAGAGAGAGGCGCTTATGTCATTCAAAACTGATAAGAGCCATATTCTGCTCTTACTTCAGCTCTCTAGTCTCATAGTCAAAGATAATTTAACATTAGTAAGTAACAGATTCAAGGAGTCACTGTCCAAAGGCTCTTGTAATCCCGCAGTAAACTGAGACTACTGCAAAGAACTCTCCATCAGCTTAATCGGCTACCTGGGAGCGCAGCACAGAGTCACTGCTAAGATGTTGGCCAACATCAGTTCAAATGCTTTACTAATTATTTAGCTTTTTCATTCAGAGGCTGCTGAATGCTGAAAACCTTCCTCTTTATGAATACAAGCAATACCTTGCCACTTGCTTTATTTTACTAGATCACCGTTACTGACCAGCCACTTAAGAAGTATTTCATAAAGCAGAAGAGAGTGACAAGCAGTGCTCACGCGGGAAAAGAAGCCTTTTCAGAAAGCATTTCATTGGTAACCTGATAAGTAGCCAGATTCTTTCATGAACCCTCACTGTAAGCCTAGCACCTTTTAAGCACACCTTTATTCTTAGAAACAGTGACCTTGTTGGGCAGGAATTAACTTGCAATCTCTTCTAATACAACAAACTTGGAAATCTCTTCTAATACAACAAACATCCGGTTGTCTGGCTGAGTGTCTTGGCTTCTCTGTGCAGCAACACACGTTGGTCACTGGCAGTTCAGAACAACATGCTTAGGACGTGCAAGCTCCCCTTTTCCTTTAAGAGATCCTGGTGACTTTGGAACAGCTCCTGCCTCACCCTCTCTTTGGCATCGGCTACAGACACAACAGCTGGGAGCTCAGCAGAAAAAGGGTAGGGAGAACTGATGGCAGGAAGAACAAAGTCTGGCAGGAAATCTGTCCTTTCCTTCCTTCTGAAGGACTAAATATTTTTTCACAAAAGAAATATGGATCAGTCTTCAGCGGTGACACCGCTCCTCTCTTCAGCGGCAGTGCTATTTCTCAACGAGAGATGTATTAGACTTCTGGCGTCCTTGTTCATTCTGTGAAGAAAGGGTCTCTCAACCCTTCTGGAAAAAATGCAGCATGAACCACTGCTTTCAAGGTTCTCAGAGAAGAGCAGCTGGTTTGAAGCCTGTGGTGACATGTGTCGTTCTGGCATTTACTGATGCAAAGTCATTGCTTGAACATTTGCTGTTAGGTGATAAATCATCTTTAACAAAATCTTACTTGCAAGCAGATTTCTTACACTCGAGATGGAGTTTCTGGCGGAGGTTTAAGCCCGTGTGGGCCTTGGTGAGAGCAGCTACCAAGAAGATGTCATGATTATCAGGAATCTGCTTCTGCTGACGTTGCTGTTAGTGGCTGCACTAAGTCATGAGAAGGTTTCTAAACTAAATCTTCCTTCTGCCTGCTTTAGCTTGGCAACTTCAGCCTTTCTTCGCAGCACCTTTTGTAGACTATAACAATGTTTAGAATGGGCTTCCATTAGTCTGACTTGGCAAGTTCCTTCTTTTAATGAGTGAAAAGTAGACTTTTGAAGGCAGGGAGATAGAAGAAATAGCTACAGCTACTGTGATTGGGGCATGAAATCAAACACAGTCCAAGGTACTGAGACAATTCTTTACAGAAAGGGAGCATTCTAATAATCCCAACAGAAAAGACAGGGCACCCCCCCAACAAAACTACAGCTGTATCAGTGCTTTAAGCCTTGAGCACGATTGCCCATTATTCCTTCTAATTTCGTGTAAACTCTTGGCTAAGAGGTGGTGCTGCTGCAAACGCTCTCTTACTGTTAGCAGCAGACCAGCTGGTTTGTTATTTCCGCTGCTTCGGAACCAGCTAGCACATCTCATCGGTTCCCTTAGGAAGAAAACATCTAACGCGATCTGTGACAGAGTAAAGTCAGTATCTGCTTTCACAAGAAGGACTGAAATCATCTGGAAATTAAATGCTCTTTCCCTTGCTCATAAATTGCAATGCTTTTGTGTTATTACTGGCGAAATGGAAGGGGAATTCAGCGCCGCAATAAGTGCAGTATTGTTTACATACAGCCCATAGATCAAACTAAACACATCAGCTCCAGAAGGCTGGCTCTCTAGATAAGGGAAACTAGCCAATCATACATTTTTTTTACTTCAGCAAATAAAAATCATTTATAATGGCTTTCACACAAGAAAAAGGAGTGTGCTAATCCAGTTTGATTTAAGCAGGAGAACAGAAGCAATTGCCTATGGTCAGGAGATTGTCTTCTGGAAATAAGAGGTAGCAAATCTTGAGTGCTTGGCATGGGATGACAGAGCCAGCAACACGAAAACACTCTGCACAAGGCAGATGCAATCGTGTGAAAGTATCAGCCATGGTCTGCTGGAGAGGAGAGGTATTATTTCTGATGTGGTGAAACACTCCTGGAACACTTTGCCAGTGGAGCAGGTTTAGGGAATGACCAGTGATGTCAGAGGAAAAGGGATGCTTCCTCAAATGAAGGTGCAAGATCAGGTTATTTAACTCGGCAAACTACAGCTGAAGGAAAGCTACCTGGTTTAAATTCATACATCAGGGCAGTATCGGGGTAAAAATGTAAGTGACTAATATAACTGAAGTACAGCTTTGAGGTAGGCTGCTCTCTGTTGTACAAGAGACAGGAGAAGAGGAGAAGTCAGGAAGGCCAGTCCCTTTTACAGACTGTCTCCACCAATCACCTGTAGGGTCAAGACACAGACCCAGGGGTCTGACAGGAAGAGCTACCCCCAGCTTCAAAACAAAATGCTCTTCCAAGAGTCAACACCTGAAAAGGTGGCACACTTCAAACTGCCCCGCACTGAAACAGAAACCTGCATTGGCCTCCGTCTGGTGTTGGAGCAGGAGGAGCCAATCATTACCCTCCCTTTACCGAGTACCAACAGCCCCAACTCCACCTTCTCAGATACAACTGAGGTCTCTGTCTCGAACGCTACTCTATAGAGCTTGCGGAAACAATTGCTACCTCCTAAACCGTGCAGTGCAAACAAGCGGCTACTTTTACTCCCCCTGCCTCACTGGTTCAGCTTGCTATCTGCACCCAGATCAGGTTGCCCTGTGTGAAGATAAATTGATGCTTGTGGAGCCCACGGTGCCGAGTGCCGGAGAAAAGCCCGTGAGGAAATTAATAATTCTGTCTTCATTGCTACCTCTGAGTAGCGTGCAGTAGATAAGGCTTAAGTCCACACAATGAACAATGAGGGTAAAACAGAGCATTGAATAGCTGCTCTTTTTTAATTGATCACCATCCATTCTGTTCACTCAATGGGGCAGGGTCCTGCCTCGAAAAAACGCAGCAAGTGGTCATGAATTAAAAGGCCCTGTCATAATGTACACGCTCGGGGGAAAAGAGCTAGAAGTACAAACACCGCTGAGTTCTCTCACTGTGGAATTGATTCCGCCGCTGCAATATCTACCGCACGGTTTTTTGGATAAATCTCTCCCTCGCTGTCATCTAACCCTTCCCACCTGAGCACAGGGAAGAGCTACCCCCAGAAAACCACATCCCAACAGATATAGTGTTTTTCAACAGGTGCTTTGTTCCCCACAGATGTCTCCCCTTCACTTCTCCTTATTGTAGTCTTCCTGTTTTGGGGTGGAGAGAATCAAACGTCAGGATCAGTCGGGTGTTTTGCATAACTTCCTACCTGTCAGGATCACTTGCTGGGTTGGATTGCTTCCTTTTGGTTTTTAATCTTCCTTTTAGCCCATATCTTCTTATTTTCCTCCCCTTGCTGGTAGGGCTTTCATTACAGCCTGTCCTGATTTGAGTTAGAAGAGAACTAATTCTCTTCAGTGACTGTTTTTCAGCTCAGCCTCCTCTCAGCAGCTGCACTTCTGTCTGTAACAGTGGCTGCTTCTCCAAGTGACGGTACCTGATGGTTACCGTCACTGCCAAGGCTTGGTGTGCAGAAACGCTCTTGCTTAGACCTGCTTCTGCCAGGATCAAGGTCACAGCTAAGTCTTGTACATCAGGTTGAGGGTGCAGTAAATCAGAGGCCACACCTGTGGGAGGACAGGTGACCCCACACTGAGCAACAAGGTGTTTCATCCCAGAGATGTCATTAGGGTAAAGCTGAGGGATCACAAGCATTGAGCTCTCTTCTCCAGTGGCCTCTGTCCGCTCTGCTTTTAACCCCAGCCTGTGTGTTCATGAATACAGCCCCTGAACCCAGTTCCCATCTGCCAGGTAGAGAGACTCTGGAACCAATTGCCCAGATTGTCTGTGGTTACCCCCTCCCTGGGGATGTTAAAGGCCAGGTTGTACGAGAGGTTGGAGTAGATGATCTCCAGGGTCCCTTCCAACCTATGATTCTACGATACTCTGCAGCAAAAACCCGTAGTCTTATGGTTAACAGGTTGGAATTGGAATTATACAAGTTCTAACAGTTGAAAAACAATCCCTTCTCAAATGTGTTTTCACTCCTTTAATTTTATATCCTCCTTGGCAACTCGTAGCAGTTATTAGAAACCTCACCTCTATACTGGGAAATACGAAAGGAGGATTCCAGTGGAGCAAGAATGACCGGCTTTGCTTGAGGGGGCAAATTGATATTTGTATCATAAAAATTCCTCTTACCAGGGTTCTGCTGTTATGCTCCATTTCAAGCCTCTGGACACTTGGATTGAAAAAGGGATTCTCATCTGAGAGCCAGGAAGGTACTCGTCGTGCATAGTAAACACCCCTCAAGCTGCCAGCAGCCTGGCTGAAAGGTGCTAATACTGCTCTGTTCAGGAACAGGAAGGGAGGAGAGGTCAGCACCGGGAAGAGGGTACCAAAGGGGCTTTGATAGTGTGCAAACTAGCTGCTGGAACTAGCACTGGCACAGGCTGCCCAGGGGGCTGTGGAGT
Source organism: Upupa epops (assembly GCA_013397515.1). NCBI lineage: Eukaryota > Metazoa > Chordata > Aves > Bucerotiformes > Upupidae > Upupa > Upupa epops. The sequence continues at coordinate 385,647 of VZRI01013663.1, read as the reverse complement.
CTCCTTCTCTGCAGACGTTCCAGCCCCACCTGGCTGTGTTCCTGTGCCACTTGGTCTGGGTGATCCTGCAGTGGCCGGGGGATTGGACTGGATGATCTTTCCAGGTCCCTTCCCATCCCTAAGGATTCTGTGATTCTATGATTTTGTCTTCAAGGGTCAATTACCAGGACTTTAATTAACTAAGACATTCTTAAGCCTGCTGAACACAGTAGTGGGAAGGCAGATTTTAAAGACATTGCTGAACTGAGACTAAAGTTACTGCACTGGTCTAGCGTTGTAACCAGAGCAGAGGTTATAGCCGAGCTCAGTCAAACATCTGCCAGTCTTACCATCACACATACGCTGCTGTGGGATTCCAAGGGCCAGGGTTGGTCCCGTGATCAGATGCCGCTGTGTACATTTTTACACGCTATTTTTGCATTCCCCAAACACAAAGAACTAGAAAGAGCAGAGGTTTAAGGAAGAAATAATAATAAAAAGAAAGGATGCTGAGTTTTGGAGAAACCACACTGCAATTTTTCAAAGCAGCTAGGAACCTTGAGTGCTTTTGTTCTAGAACTTCCTCCCAGGGAGGGCGACAAGCGCAGTGTTTTACATAACCAAGGCAGGGAGCACACGGTGCTCTTACCCACAAAGAAATGGGAGACAGCCTTTGCAATCGTCTCTTTACTCCAGACACACAGTGCATCAGGCACCAGGTCCGCTCCAGGTTCGTTAGACCAGAAATGAAAATACATCCCAGATACCTAAGTATCCTAGCCAGTCTTTGGGAAGGACAATGTCCCCCCTTGAAATTAGCTGCCTGCCCTATGATTATGAAGTGATTCTGCTTGTCAGTAAATGACTTCTCTATCCAGAGAGAACCATGGAATTCTTCCTAAACAACAAGTCACTAAGGGCAATAAAAGGAGACCACTCGACGTGCTCTCCTGGTGATCCAGGACTGACTTCACTGGATTTAGTGTTCTGGACTCCAAGTTTACTGATGTGAAACAAAACAGAACTAGAAACACCACGTCTGGGAAGAAAACCTGTGCTTATGCAGTGCAGAAAACCATGTCGTCATAACAAAACAAAACCAGCACAACTACCTGTGGGAGCAGGACCACGAATCCCTGTCTCATTTCCCACCTGCATGTTTGCCAAGCAGAGAAGAGGAGTCACGGTGTAAAGGCAGGGTAATGACCTGTATCTGTCCCCTAATTGCATAGCAGCAATAGTAACTGATCTAGCCTGAAACATCACACATGCAGGGGGCTTTACAGAGCTCCCTCCTCAAAGGGTAGGTAATCCAGCAGCTTCTTCACTACATGCAGCTACACAGCCCTGAAGAGATGACTGGCCCCTAGACACAGCTGAGAGTCTGCATATAAGAGTGTGTGTTGCAGTAACAAAAGACTCCAAACCCACCTGAAAGGAATCCAATTGCTTATGTGGGGCACTTAAGATAACGTGATTGTGACTGACCTGCCTGCCAGGTCTCAATTGCACCTGCAACTCAGATTAGTAACAACCAACTCCAAACAGGTCCTTCAGATTTGGAGTAGTCCTTCAAAGCACTGAAAGCAATGGGGGAGCAAGAAAGCCTGTCCTTTGCTGTGTGTGCCGCAAGCAACATAAATAGCATAAGCAGCAGCATCTGGCTTCTTGCATCAAAGAGGGAAAACATTCAGCAGCAGCTGTGGCAGCACTGAAGGCTGACAGAACCGTCCTGAGAACATTGGTAATGGCAGTAGCAGGTGTGGAGACAATCCTTGCCCCGACTCGTTTTCTGCAGTGCCTTGATGGATTTACCTGTTACAACTCCTGCCAAAAGGAGAGATGCTGTTGCTCTAAGTTGCCCCCATCTTTGGAGAATAGGTCAATAACTTCAGCTCAGAGTGACAGAATGTAAGCGCTCTGAGGCTTCGTTACACAACTTGTATCTGAGCAGTTTGGGCTGCTCTTTGAACAGCCAGGTCTGAGCAGTACTGACAGCAGCAGTACCTTCTTGCCATGCTGCAATTGCTTCCTTCGTTATCTTGCTTGACCAAGAGTCAGGGCAAGTGTGATCACGAGAGACAGCACCCACTGAAACAAAATGGATTCCAGGAAGGTAATCGGGGGGTCAGCTCAAGGGGAAGCGTGAGAAAGGCATCGGCCCTTGAAAGAAAACTGCCTGTCGAAACAGCTTTAAATATGTGAGCAGTGGGAGCCAGAGGTGAATGATTCCCGCAGGAGAATCACCCCCCTTTTTGAAGGGTTCTCTGCAAATGCTAAAGTGGCCTTGATGGCCTTTTTCTTTGAACGTGGAGAGAGTCCACGAGAAACAAAACGGAGCGAATCACTGTGAGTTCACCACCTCGGTGAAGCTGAAGTCTGGGAAGAAGCATTAGCTGTGTGGAAGCCTGAACAGAAAATACTACCCGAGACAGAGCAAGTGCTTCAGGTCAGAGTGTGATCTCATTTGCGCCAGCGTCGATCTGGATTACTTCCACTGGTTGCAGGACAGATACTCTGGATTTACAACCTTGTAAGTAAAACCACTGCTTAGCGCAGGAGCACTGTGAGATGATATGCAGACAGAGGCAGTCAGAGCCAAACTCTGCCCCAGGTTATATCTGCGCGACTCCTCTGAAGTCACCAAGTGCCTTCTTTGCCTCCCTAATGCTTTACAGTATTTCTTGTCTCCTGAACAATACTTTTCTTTCCCTAAACTTCCAGCGAGTGATCTGTATATTCCTCATTGTTTATTCATCTCCTTTGTAGCAGAACGAGGTCTTTACCATGTTTAGAGCGAACTATCCACCGTACTCTAAGAAGCAAGCTGTGGCACAGTTCAAAAGCAGGGACCCTCATTTGAAGTCGGTCATTATCTGTTCCAGTGAGCGAACGTAAGCACCAGAGCTAAGCGTTGCCAGATTCTTTCAATACTGCCAAAGAGCTAAGGGTTGTGTGCATCGATTTCTTGTTATTTAGTGCTGAAAAACAAACACTAGATGAAGTTTTTTTCACTTTAGGTGAAAGAATAGTTATCATCCGAGATGGATTAGAAGGGTAAAACATGTTTAATTCATACAGCTTTCAAAAAGAATGCCTTCCATGTTTAATTTGTCTTACTGAGCTAGAGATGCTGTTGATCTTGCAAGGAGTGGGACAACAGGGAGAAGGAAGTACTGTAACAGGAGATCACACAATGGAGAACCAAGAAGGGGGAATCCAAGAGGCGATCCACTCGGCTCGGCGGTAGCACAAAGCACAGCTGAGAAGCTTTGCAGTGCAAATACCTGTCCTGTTTTTGAACTGAAAACTTCTGTAAAGCCCCAGGCCTGAAACTTTATGTATGGAGCATCCTCTTTCATAGACGTCCTATAGGGAGTTTTCATACAGAGCACTTACCAGGTAAGGAACACACCAGGTATTAAGGATATTAATCACACAATAACGAGCAATATTAATTGCAAGCCATTCATCCAAGGCAGCTTTCTCAGTGGTACCACTGGACTGGCACGTTGTAGGAGGACTTGTACTTAAAATCCCTGCCGAGGATCCTGCCCTGGAAGACAACAAATTCATACCAGCACCACACGGGTGGCCTAGGCAGTGGCAATGGTCACAACCGGCCTGTCAGCCGCAGTAGAAAGGCTACACAATGGCAGGCAAAGACAGTAACTACACCAGAGGTCCTTCACACTCATGAGGGTATGAATAGTGTGTTTTACACTGAGAAATGGTGGCTGCAAGCAGCTGTAGGTAACATCTGCCTGACGTCATAAGAGGGGAAGAAAAGCCACACTACTCTGCTACAGACTCATTCAGCCTTCCAGGCTGAGGTTCCTTCACCTATGGGATCTAAGGTGACTATTCTATAGCTATCTGTCCAATGTGACCAGAGGGAGTACGGGAGGCAGGCAGTGGAAGAGGAGGGTCAAGGCTGCAGGCAATTTTTCGTTGTTGTGATCTGGAAAATACATCCACACTTGATGCTACATTAATAGTGATGAGTTTTGTTGTGAAAAAAGCTTAGAGAGAATCTAGAGTGCTCGAAGGCATCCTTTGATGACTGCAATGTTCCCATCAAAACTGCTGTTGCGTTTGTCAGCTGTGATGAATGAGGTTATTGACTGACTGTCCCAGCGAGATCCTCAGAGACAGAACACCTGCGGAGGCAAGTGCGAGAAAGGTGGCACCAGCGTTTACCGCTTTCTCAGGGCTAATATCTGCGTGGACACGTGGTTTTGTACATGTTCACGCTTGCACACACATGCGTATCCACGCAGCCCTCACAAGGAGGTCATTTTGTTTCATGTTGCAGGTGAAAGCTGGGGGTGATTTTCATGTAATGAGCTGGATGCCCTAATGGGCACTACAGTGTTTTCTTGGCTTTGCTTTTTATTCTGGCTGCAGAAAATGCCACATGCCCCTTCCTTAACATGGGGCTAGGCAGGGGGGATGCCCATTAGAGAGAAAGACGGAGATCACAGAGCTCAGTTTAGAAGTCTGGCTTCCTTTGCAGTCCTCCTTTCATCTCATCTCCTTATGTTTCTGTGTTTTTCCTTCATCCTACTTCTGCAGTGAAGGATGATGAAAGAACATTCTGTGTAACCCTTAGCAATCATGGTTTCTCCAGGTAATGTCCTCACATACCAGAGGAAAACCCAGCACTTTAAGTAGGTGGGGGATCAGATCTCCCAATTAGCAGTGAGCATTTTGGTATGTACATAATTATCTAAGAGAGGCAGATATTTCACTCCATACACTCTAGAAGTGCGGGGCTGCCCTGGATAATAACGTGTGTAGATGCTGTAGGGAGATTTATCCAATCTAAACCTCCTTGATGCAGCTTGAGGCCATTTCCCCTCTTGTTGTTAGTAACATGGAAGAGGAGACCAGCACCAGCCTCACTACAACCTCCTTTGGGGTGGTTGTAGAGAGCTGTAAGGTCTCCCCTGTCATAGTTACAGGAATGCAGGATCAGCTACCAGCCTTTTCCAAAATCTTTTTAAAAACTTCACAAGTCTGTGTGGATCTCCTACTCTACTGGTACTTCATTCAAGAGCAAAGGAAAGCATAAAGGTGGATAATGGGGAAGAGTTCACTACTACTCGACCCAACAAGAATAAAGCAGTAAGTGCTGATGTGCAGGGCACGCTGTCAGATGACGCTCGTTTGTTTATCTTTGCACCCACACATTTCACACCTGCCCTTGCAGACCGTTCTCAGGCAATTCTGGTTGGAAAAATTGCTATCACTTTTATAGAAGAGGAATTTAAGAGCGCTGTCTCATTGAAGTTTTCTTTTTCCACTTCTTTTTCCTCATTTTTTCCCTTAATCTAAATTAACCCAGTGCTGTACTCTTCTCTTGACAGCTGGGGGAAGGAGCAATTTATTTCACAAAATAAGATAATATTGAAGTGGATTTCAGTTTCAAATTCCCACAGCAAAACCATAATATACAGAAGACATCAAACCAGCTCGGCATTCAGTGGCAAGGGAGAACAAACAAGCCAGTTATCTGTACAAGTGTTCTCCCAGAGACCCAGGAAACGCGGTGCTCTCTTACACCCGATCTGAATACTTCCTTTCCAAGTGCAGTGCCAGACAAACCCCGGTCTTTTGCCTCACAGTGTAACAAATCACTTCTGTCTCTATTACCCCAGCAGGGATAAGTGCATGTCTTGTAAAATTATTTAGGATAGCCCTCCCCATCAATCGTAACCTATCCAGAGATGCTCCGTGAGGAATCTTGGCATAGGGCTACACTGCTGCTAGCTTTGGGTGTTGCTGTGCACCTGTGCTTACACAACCTGCCTGGACTACAGCACCACTTCTTAAAGACCTGAAATATAAACCTGAAGAGGCTTCTGAGAGTCTGAATTCTTCCTTAATGTGGTCTGGTAAAGAGCAGACTTGGAGGCCTCCTGTCTGACAGAAGTGCAAGGTAATGTGCAGCAGGTTTCACAGTTGTCAACAGCTCATTTATACCACTAGCATGTAGAAGAATAGTCTGTAATTAAAGAAGCTTAGTAAAGCTGATTTCTGCAGTTCTAATTATTCCATAAATCTGTGGCACATGACTTGAGTTTACGTGTTACTAAAATATATACTCTCTTGTCAGGCACAGTTATGGGCTTGCTAAAACGCAGCAGCAGAACTACACACAGCATTCTAAGCAATGTTCAATTCATAGTTTACATGGGCACCATATCAGCTACTGTGATTTATACCACATGCCCTCTAGCGATACAGTCCTGTGTCTGTTTTTAATTGCAGCAACACTACTCGCTGTATTGTTTGCTCCTGTACTCACTACCTGATCTTCCCAGCAAGTTCGAAACTCAGAGATAGTGTGTGATGGGAAAGGTCATAATTTCTCTCTACTGCTCTCTAGAACAAGTGCAGCAACCCTAAGTGGGCTAGATGACATACTCTGAAACCATTTCAAGAGGAGGTAACCATTTCTTTTTAGAGTGTGCATTTGTTTCCTAGAGATGAGTAACTTCAGAAACTTGTAAAGTTAACCCTTTTGTTCATATAAACGTGACATTTTATCCCAAACCAGGCATTCCTGAACAGCAAGGAAATACGACCACTTAAATCATTAAACCATAGAATGGCCAGGGTTGGAAGGGACCTTAAAGACCATCTAGTTCCTACCCCCCTGCACAGGCAGGGACACCTTCACTCGAGCAGGTTACTCAGGACCCCAGCCAACCTGGCCTTGAACACTTACAGGGAGGGGGCAGCCACAGCTGCCTTGGGCAACCTGCTCCAGCATCTCAGCACTAAGGTAGCTGCCCCCGATGAGCAGGTCAATACCTATTCGGTAGGGTGTCTGAAGAGTGTTCCAAGTCATGGCTGTGTAACATGGTGTCTAATTGCTTTCCGAACAGAGATGTCTGTCTCTTCAGGTTCTGAGGTACAGTTTTAGGATTTCAGAGAGATCATCTTCCTGGCAGCTCCTGCAGCTCCCTAACGGCACAGCAGTCTGTGGGAGGTGACAGCAAGCTGAGCAGTTACGCTGCTAAAGATGCCTCAGAACCACAACAAATCATGTTTGTTTCGCTTACTCATTGCGTGTGAAAGGTTTGTGGTTATGAGGCAGCAACAGTGGAGCTTCGAGTGCATAAAAACTCACAGGAATCACTCCTTACTTGTGATAATATTTATTTTACCTGTTAAACACAACTTCATTTCATTTCAGAGACCTGCCCTGACAGTTACCCATGAGCAGTGTCTCAGCCAAACAGTGTTTCTAAGCGAGGTTGAACAAACTGTGATTAAAACTTGTTCTGTCTTTACATTATTAGATCAAGTCACTCACTGCATCAGAAAATCTGGGGATGAACAAACTGATCTGTGACAGCCAAACTTCACAAACTCACACAACTTCAAAAAACACTTCTGAAACTTTTGCATTGACTTTCCTCCCTTCAAGACAGGGGGACGGAGTGTAAAGGTGGCCCCTGTTTGCTTGTGAGCTGGGTGCACAGTGGCAGAGAGAAGTGAACTGCTCTGCTGCTCAAAAATGAGCTCATCGTCTAAAACTTGAAAGCTGCTCTTATTTACGAATGGGTGGTTGTGATGACCTCACTCTCTGCCAGGGAGCAGTGCATTTGTCCTTGCTGATGTCAGTGAAGGTATCTTACCTAACCTGATTAGCTACCCGGCCACCGTAGCCACTTACAGTCAGTCTTCACCAACCGGCAGCCTCACGTTCGCAAAACAAATTCTGCTTTGAAATGGCATACAACTGACTCAGCATTTTGGCTTTGGTTTTGAAAGACCAAATGTCAGCGGAGTAACTGGAGCAGCTGCCAGAAATGCCAGTAATCGAGCTGAAAGTTTCTGCAGTTGCTGCTTTTCTAATCATGTTTTGTAGCTTCTTCGCTTCACAACTGCGTGTGAACTAGAAGTACTTATTGCAATAACCGACTGCGTTCCATGTGTGGCCACGGAGCTGGTCGCCCAACAGCAAGAGCACACGTTTTCCTCACTTGCTAGTTATTCTTCACTTTTGAAGATGCCTGTCTGCATAGAAAAAAATTACTAATTTGGCTGCTGAGCCTCAATTGCAGGGGTTTTGAAAAGGAAGAATGGTCTGGATGCCAGGGAATGGTTCTGATCATTCCATTGCCAGCTTCATCAGTTCGAGGATTTTCTCTATCAAGTTAAAAAGAACTATGGGTGGAGTATAAAACATATTCCAGGCACAGAGAGAGCAAGTTGTGGTAGCTAACTATAGCTAGGGGCAGGTGGGAGAGAACATGAGTGCAGAAATAAATCCATACATGAAATTATCTTTGAGCTGGTAGAAGCACAGTTGGAACAGTGTTTGGTGAATGAGCATAAACGCAGTCATTCCTCAAAATGATCTACATCACCACTTCCTCTCTTCTCTTTTGCACTGCCTTTCAGAACAGGGTTTGCAACTCAGAAAGCAGCTGCCAGCATGAAATGTCATGTCAGATACATGCTCCAACACTGCCAGTGCCATACCAAGGTGAAGGCACCTCGAGAGGACACACAGAGCTTTCCTTCGGGTACAAAGATGTGAATTTATCTCTGCTTGCAAGAAAGCCGGATGTTCCACTCGCAATCTGCTAACGTGCACTGATTTTTTAGGTCTTACATTGGCTAACCAGCGTGAGTATAGAAGCTTAATCTCTTTCCTGGCTCAGGGCTTCCCTTTCTCTGCACTTGAATGTTCCTGGTATCATGTATTGAAAGCACATTCTTCTTTGAAAGACAAACACAGCAGAGACTATAAGCTTGTGAAGCAGGCTGTTTATGATGGCTTGAACAAGTAGCACTAACAGACACACGAGCTGTGCCTTGACAGACTGCTGAAAGAAAGCCTTCTCTAAAGTCTTCACAACCCTAAGGGCGGGACATGGCCATATAATAAGTTGTCATAAGTAAAGCATCACCCCTGAAGTGCTGTAACAGCACTAAGACGATAACACTTGCGGTCCACAAACTGTGAGGAGTAGGGGGGACGAAATCCCCATTGTAATCCTCGCTCACAGTTGAGCACGGCGGGTTTCAGTAACTGCACTGGGAAAACGTTCCCAAGCCAAACGCAGGATCGGAAATCACACTGAATAGATTTTATATAGGAAGGGGTTTATACAGGCACACTCTGTCCTGTAATCCAAACACAGCATGCATTATAAAGACCACAGACTCCACAAATCTGACTCTTTAAACCGGCACTCTTTTACATTTTTAAATGAGATTCATAAATCACCAGGCTATAAAAGAAGCGAAGCATTACAAACACAGGAGCAGACCAAGAAGTGAAATACGGCTACTACAGAAGTATTTGTCTGCTTTCACTCTTACACCGTGAGTGTAATCCACTGGAATGATGACTGCATGGCTGTCTTCTCTACCTGCTCCTCTCATTTTCTATGGTCAACATTATACTGAAATTATTGTAAGTGCAAACACCGTTGTGCAGTGACAAGTGCTTTCAATAAGTAAGGCATACATTAGGCAGGCTCTACTGTTGCTAAGCAAATGCCATCTTTCCCCCAACCCACCAGCAAATATTGATCAAGAATCTGAAGCTCTTCACTGACCTCCTAAGTCTGAGTGAATTGGTTGATGCAGTTTCAGAACATCTTGAGCCGCACCTAAAGCACTGCTGTGTTTTGTTAGGCTAACTAGGGATGCGGGGGGATTCTCCTACTTTTCAACGGTGTGCCTGCTGGGCTGCACGGACACCAGTAACGAGTGCTAAGGGAGCTGGCGTGGCTTCTTCTGTGGCTACTCTCAATAATCTTTCAACAGTCATGGTGACTTGGAGAGTCGACTCAGGAGTGGAAGAAAGCAAGTGTCACTCATCTTTAAAAAGGGCAAGAAGGGAGACCCAGGGAACCATGAGCCGGTCAGCCTCACCTCAGTTCTGAAGATGGTGGAACAGCTCATCCTGTAAACCTTTTCCAGGCAACTAAAAGCCAACATGAATTCAGCAAGGAGAAGGCATGCTTGACTGACCTGATCTGCCTATGCATGGCTTTGTGCGGTGAGTCCAATTGCTGGCGATTCCCCACTAGTTTTCTATAATCACAGTGATAGCTCCACAGACGAAACAACCCCAGGAAGAAGAGACTGAGGAAATAATCCCTTGTTATTGTCTTCGCTTTGCTGATTTGTCTGACAATCTGTGATAACAGAAGGAGAATATCAGGAGCACAGCGGAGTGGTTATAGGATGGATTAGCACTCCAGTCCCAAGTCATTACCCTTCCATCTGATCTGTCACAAACTGCAACCTGCTCTGCACTGAAGGTAAAAACGGAGCTCTTGCTCTGCAGGTGTGAGTGACGGAAGGTCAGCTTTGTGAATTCACCGAGGTTTAGATAGGTTTCTAAATGCTATCATTTCCTCCTTGAATTGAATACACTCCTGTAAATCAAAGGTCTATCCAGTCACGAATTACATCTCCAAGAGGGCACACAAAGAACATTTTAGAAAAGGAGCAGACACGGGCTAATCCACTTTCCCGTGAAAGCCTCCAGCCTCCACAACTTTGCTGAAGTGTTGAGGTATTTCCATAATTCTTAATAACCCTTAGAAGATATTTACTGGATGAAGGTAGTTGTTTCCTGAACTCCTTTTCTTCACTTTAACATTCGCAGTGTTTGGTAGCAAGAGACATCAAAGCCTAAGTACGAAGGTGTGAAAAGCTTTTACTCTGGGAAAAGCTTCCTTCCTTTTGTTTTCAGCTTGCCACTTGTCATTCTGTGCTGTCAAGTTCTTGAGATACTGAACAATCGCTCCTTGTTTCTCCTTCCTGTAGGTGCTCTGATTTGATAGATGCTATTACAGGATTTCCCACTCTTTTATTTCCTTTCTGCAAGACAGTAGTCTGCTTTAGCCTTTTGCATAGTGCTGTCCCAGCTCTGGGACAGACTCAAAGACAGAATGGCTCAGCTCAACAGGACATCTGCTTGTCTAACCTTTTTTTCAGGTGACCAGCTAAGCTTTGGACTTCAGGACAACTAGGGTACGCTCCAATACACCACGCATAAGTGCTTCGCCACAACTGGTAGATTCTAATCCATACCAGGTTGTAAAATCGAGTTCTGATGTATCCTTCCCTCCTCATAAAGGAACTAAACAGTGGTACTTCAAATGTGAGACCTCTGTGGAAATCGCAGTGCAGAGGCTTTGCCCTCACACACTGAAACCATCTGGGTTCATTGGGGTGGGAGGTTTCTCAACAGCTTTAACTAATGAATGCAGTGATTGCCATAAAAGTTGTTGAAATAACTGTGAGAGCAAAAGCTCAGAATGATAGAGAAGGATGCACAGCAATGTCATCAAGCTCTGTTCCTGGGATAACAGCCAGGATGGAAGTAATAATTCCTGACAGAAACCAGTAGATTAATTCAGTCCAAAGGGCATTCATCCATAATGCAGAAGATGAGCAGGAAAAAAACGTTCCAGAAGTAATGAGCAAGGTGATACTTTATGAATTCTTCTATCAGGGGCAATTTTGGAATGTGGACAGAAGCAGGCAATAAAAAAATCATACTTTCTGTAATGGAGAAGATATATGCTTGGAACTGTGCCCGTATCCAATCCTTCGAAGTGTCAAGCTGTTTTGCTGACTATGATGAAGTTCAGGAGCTGTGCAAGATCATGGTTTGGTTAAACGTTGGGATTTTAGAGACATTTAGCTGAGAAAAGAAGATTTGAAGCTTCTTTCCATCTTCTTGGATATGTGACAGCAGCCGATAGAGTGCCTGCAGGGACGAAGGTGTCTGAAAGGACATGCAGGTGTGGTGCTCAGGGACATGCTTTGGTGTTGGGTTCAGCAGTACAAGGTTAGTGGTCGGACTTGATGATTTTAAAGGACTTTCCCCACCTAAAGGACTATGATTCTATAATTGGTTTTAATGCTGTATGGGCTACAAAACAAATGCCCATGTACAGCCTATACAGAACAGGCATGAACTCGCAATCTCACTTCTGTTAAACCAGCAAGAATCTTCAAAACAATATCTGAGCAAGCTTTCTGTTTATGAGAAGACAAAGTCTCTAGTGACTTGATCCCATAATGCTAGAATGTTACACATGCATCTTTTCCCATGAGTGACTAAGAACTGTGTAAGAACTGGCTTGTGTTTGAGCTGAAATATTATACAGCAAAGGACCCTTAAAACCTGTGTGAAGGTTGTACATTTCGGTATTCATCCAATCCATGTAAGCATTGTAAGTTAAACAGTTAACATGCTAATGATGTTAAATTGGCTACTCCGCTATCAATTTCACAAGTCAGCTGCATTCCTATTGACTACTGCGAGCCTCTATCTAGATAATTGATGGCTATCACATCAATTCAATTAAAGATACAAATCATTTGCATTACAATTATCATTGCAGGTTTTTAACAATCGTTTAAATAGGTAGTACATGGAGAGTATCCAGTCCAGTCTTTGCTTGGGAAAACAGAGGTAATGTGCCTTTGAAAGACGCTTTAATCTTCCGCAGGGGAGGACTCCCATGTGTGCTTGGGCCAACGCAGTAACATTCATCTTGGAAACACGAAGCTTTGGAGACTTGGTGAAATGCATACAAGACATTTTCATAATGGACAAATAATAGAAGATGGTTTTGTACTTCCCTTTGGAGAAAATCTGTGAGACTGAAGTGTTATAAACACATTTTTGAGAATGAAAAATAGTGGGAAATGTGCTAATAAATGTGTTGTTTCACACGTGACATTCTTGTTATATACATTAGAAGTTACAATTTTTCAGCATTTTGAATAATTCCAGTTGAAAGGCTAATGCAAAAAGGGAACTTGTTATAGAAAACTTAAATTCATTCCTCAGTCTGGTTTTCCATATTTAATAGGCACTGATCTCCTTCTCTGGAGATGTTCCAGACCCGCCTGGATCTGTTCCTGTACAACTTGGTCTAGGTGATCCTGCTGTGGCAGGGGGACTGGACTGGATGATCCCTAATGATTCTATGATAAAAGCACAATAAAGAAGAGCTTTGTCAGAGGCTTTCAATGGGGAAGACATATTCTCCTAAAACATAAAAACCCCAGGGCAACCTGAAAGTAGCTGCAGTTAATCAAGTGTATGATGTGAGGCAAATATTCTGCAATCAGGCAGCAAAATATATTTACAGTGATTACTTCCTGACAATGTTGTCAAGTGGGTAAAAAAGGCCAGGCATTCAATGCTGTATCTGAGGTTTAACTGAACCCAGGTTTATTTCTGCTTTAGATTTGAAGGCCTGATATTAATTTTAATCTAAGTGCTATTCGCTGTTGCCATTAAACAAATCAGATTTGATTTTCTTATTACAAATATAAACTTATCTCTCCACAGGCTTGACTGCATTAACCAAGGAAGTTATGTTGAAAGCTTTCCAGCCAAACTGGAGGAATTTTAAACAAACACAAACTGCCTTGTGAATCTTCCAGACTGCTTCTTTATGCTTTAACACTTTTTAAATAAGAACTGAACTTGTCACTATTTATTCTGTTCATAACAGAACATTACACACAGCTTTTAAGAGAGAAAGCATAATTCAAATGTAATCACTTAACAGAGATTTCATGTCTAGCATTCTTAAAATAAATGGCCAACAGAAACTTTCTATTAAAATAAACCTCTGGGAACTCAGGCTGTTGGAACTTTCTCCCTTATGACCAGTAATGTCTTGTCTAGGAAGTGTACACAATTTAACTTGGAGTTCATTTGATTTCCAAAGAGTCTTCAGGAAAGAACTTCTTGCAATTATCTGAAAGACAAAAACGGCAAAGGATGTACTGAGGGAGATGTTTCACGGAGAAAGCATTGGCTTTGAATCATCTCTGAACCCCATCATCCTCCAACCACGCAGTCATATTTCTTCACCTCTGGAACTCACATTCTGCTGATTATCACTTATGCACTTTAATTGCTCACACTGTAATTTCTGGCTAGATCCTTATGAACAAAAGGACTGCTGCTGATGGCTCATTCACAGTTTCAGTCCCTTTTTTGTAGTTGGCTAACAGATTCCCTCCAGATTTCTCTATCATCACCTACACAGCTCTCCCACCGGCTATAAAATCCTGCAGCAGCTTGTAGGTAATTGATCAGACAAGTGAACTGTAAAATATTCATTTTCTACTTCAACAGCTAGATAAATCTCTTGGGAAGTGGATGAAAATATTACTTATGCACATCAGGGTTGGTGTAGTAATAGCAAGGTTGCTGATAAGCAGGGGTCTGCTACAGAGTTTATGCTTAATTCTGTTCCACACCAGCGATAGGGAAGCATGCAGTCTCCCTTTGCCTGCAGCTAGGAGTCTCATTATACACTGAACCTGAGGCATCAACACCAATGCACCAGCCATGGTGCTTCAGGGATGGTGCTTCCTGTTTTAATTAATCAGGTTCATCTTGGTGTAACATGCCAAGGAACAAATTAACACTTAGTTACTGTAACCAATGTGCTAAATAGCAACACGCTGATGAACAGGAGGGCAGGGGTGCAAAGGGACTGACGGGAAAGGGAAAGGAGATGTAAAATCTGTCTGGGCTCTATTTTGTGGGGGTTTTTCATGAACAGTAGTCTTTACAATTTCCTTTTCTGAGTTTTTATTGCAGCACGTTTGTAAAAATCTGTCAAGGTGCTTACAGTCCTACCGAGCAACAGCAGAAGTTAGTGAATTCTTGTCCTCTTTATCTCGCTGGGTTGCCATAGTAAGAGAATCTGAATGGAATTAGCAATCGCTTTGTTTCTGATTCATGTTAAATGTGCATTAGGCAGCCTTAATCCAATCCAAACTATAATAATCAGAAGCTACACGCAGTCCCTCCGCCTGCTTTCTTCTCACACAAAAATGAAAGAGCTAAACTTTAAGTACTGGAATATTAACTGCATTCCAGCCACCCCTCACCCCCCGAGCTCTCCCTGCTCTTGAAGCAGTGGAGAGCATTCCTTGTTTCCCATGCCTGTGGACTGTGGTGTCAGTCAGCCTGAGATGAGGCATACGAAATAAAACAGCTTATACTATATATGGCACCGTAGTTGTGACCA